>JAWLRI010000837.1:4167330-4210818 GCA_034781795.1 Crypturellus tataupa | reverse complement strand
GTCCCCGCTGCAGAGGCGCCAGGCGCGTGGCTGCCCCACGCTCCGGAGCGGGGACACGGCGCCCTGGCACGTGTCCTCCAAGGAAGGAGCGGGCTGAAGCTGTGATCACGCTGTGACTCCTGGGGGGACACGGAGCTCCTGGGGACAGGGAGCCTTGGAGGGGTCTCGCGCCGGCGGCGGAGCCTGCGAGCAGCCTCCCGGCACGCGGCAGCGCGGGCAGCGCGAGCCGAGCGCCATCCGCACAGGCTGCTCCTGCCTGGGGGAGCGGGGAGGGACCGGCCCTGCTCTCAGGGTGCCGTGGAGAAAGGCAGCCCCGATCCCCGTGAGACTCTCCTCGCCGGCACCAGCCGAGAGTGCGCAGGCCCCGCTAGGAAAGCCTCTTTCCTGCTAGCACTGAGAAGGATCCAAGGAAGATTTTAGGGCTTAATTTCCTCTTATTATGTCTACTTGAGTCTAGACAGGACCGAGAAACCTCCAAGGTTTATTTTAGACAAGTCTTGGTGAAATCAAACATGTTATTCCTAGGAGAAATATCTGCGTTCCACCTAGTTTGTATTTAAAAGGTTTTTCCCTTTGGCTACACCAAATGAGGCCGAGTGCATGCTGCAAGCCACCCAGCATCGTTCTCATTTTGATATCGCCGTCTTAGGTTAGCGGTCTCATTCAAGTCCCTTTGGAACGAACTTGAGTTCTGTGAATGGCTTTAATGGAAGCAGCCCCTTAAACTACACACAAAAGGTAATAAAAGCACACATGGGCTCTGAAGGCTAAAACTTGATTACACTTCACATTGAACCTCTTGCTGTAAAGCTTGAGGTGGGGGAAGGTGTATATAAAACAAGCATCAGTCCATCGAATTGCTTTAATAAAAGATTTATTGGAAATATTCTTGTGCAGACATACAACAGTCAACAATGCTGTTCAAAGCTACAAATTTGCTAAGTTTTCTCAACCTTCTAAAAATACGAGTAAATGACCTTCATTTGTATGCAGTCTGGGAGGGAAACAAACTCCACTGTAATGCGATGCTGTATTTAAACTACCAGAGGACATTAATAGAACGTGAAAATGGTAACACTTCTGGAGGAAAAAACCCACACACCAGCATGGCTCTCGCTGCTCTGCTGGGAGCCAATTAAACATTCCCCCACAGCATTACTCCGCTCTGCATATCCAGATTAAAACCTCCCCATCTGAAACAATATTTAAGCAATTCGAGTAAGATATGACAGACAAGTGGGCACATGACTTGGCTCACTGATGAAAAAGATGCTGTTAAAGACCCTGTCACTCAAACAGCTGAATATTTGACCTCCAGGAGCAACGGGCGACACTTGGGTGCAGACGGAGGTGCAGGGGGAGGTTTTCAAGTCGAACAGACTATTCCAACACACACGTGCACACACGGTCCCAGGGGGTTCGGCTGCCTAATGGTTTTATCTCGTCTGGAGCCCTTTTTACGAGTCGAGAAACAACGTTGAGCGACTTCCTAGGCTATGAGCTGTTGGTGGTTAGAAGAGCAAGTGCTTGCATTTGTTCCCTGAATCAAAATCTGAACCGGAGGGTTAAGCTGGAGTATACACAGTGTCTGCTAAATTCCACGTTTACGAAGAAACACTGCAGATGTTTTGCAATTGATTAATTTATGCCAAGATTACATCTGGAACATCTTCTCAGGAAAACCACCCAGTAAGGTGGTCAGAATGTAAAACAATCACGTCTTTCTGTTAATGTTGGCTCTCTCCCTTGGCTTCATCACTCCATAATTATGAGAGCGCTGACCTTCTGGCTGTAAGCAGTGACATTTTAGCAATATATTAGCCTTTTCTTCATTGTTAGACTTTTGCATGACTGCCTAGGGCTGGGCTTGTCCACGCAGAATTTGTCATTCACCCACTTTTATTTTTCTTCAGTATCTACAGAGATGCCGAGGAAAAGCAAACAAACAAAAGCCCCAAAACAAAAATCCCCATCTCTCAGAGGAGCCCACATAAATCTCTGCACGAACTCCACGCGGCCCAGCCTGGCCGCCTGGGCTTCAGCAGGGAGAGGACGGCTCTCTGGGCCGGCTCCCGTGGCCGTGGAGCCTCCCCAGGTCGCAGGGACACAGCTCCTGCCACTACCCGAGTTCAGCTCTGGGCACCCTGGGCCGTATCCACTGCCCACGGAGCCGCTCTGGGACTCGGTCCTGGCAGACTGTGGAAGAACTTGTCTGACCTCCTTGATACATAAAGGAAGTCTTTGGCGCAACATCAGCGCGCAGCTATTTTACTTTCTGTCTACACTGCAAATGAATGGGCTATAAATCCCTGTGAAACAACCCCTAGACTTCAAACCCCATCCCAGGAAGGCTGAGGTCCCCAGGGTTAACAAGCCCTACCCATCGCCTGGTGGGTGGGAGCAAACCCAGCAGCAACACCCGACTCTCCCTCAGTTCTCCATGAAAGACTCCTTGTCACGACCGAAATCATTTCCTCGCTCAATTCCTGTGGGCCTGTGAGGCAAAAAGCAGCCAGAGTGGCCTGCTGTAACCCAGCAAACGTCAGGATGAGGATAATAAAGAGAAGGATTTGGTTCAGGTTGAGCGTGGACAGCTGGTGCCACCCGGCTCTGGGGAGACGCTCCCTCCCTCGGGAGACGGGGCTCAGCTCGGCGCCAGAACAGCCTCTGCTTCAGCAGATAACAGGGCTTCACACACCCCAACCCGGCCTTCTTCCTCCCTCCGCAGGGCTGCAGGAACAGCCAGCGCAGAAGCTTTATCATCGCGACTCTTCGGGGAGGATGGAGCAATCTGCCTCCTCCCTCTCTTCTAACAGCAGCCGTGGTCTCTGCCAAGCAATTTCGCCTCTTAGTCCACTCGCCCTTCCAGACAGCCCATCCAAGAGCACATTCCAGGGCCAAGATAACCCAGCCCAGGTTGCCTGGGCTTTCTGCAGTTCACAGAAGTAGTTACTTTTGGGAGTCACTTATGTGGCCAAGCAGCACAGGCCCCTCTCTGATTCTCACTTGTAAACCAGTAAAAGCCTCCATTAATTTTGCTGCTAGGTGCAACTGTGGAAAGTTGGTTTTTGTCCCCACTGGGTTCCCTTTGTCCCATCTGTTGTGCTGAGCTGTGCTGAGGCCTCCTCCAGGTAAGCAGATCTAGTCACAAGCACTGAAGTTTAGTGGGGGCTTTTTTGGTGTTTGGGAGGTAATGACACTTTCAGGTAACAGGGCCTGAACTCTTACCCTGCTAGAGCTATGCAGTTCTGGGAAGCCACTGTGAGCAATATTGTGAGTAATATTAGGAAATCAGTAAAAATCAAATAGCAAAAGAGCTGTGCAACTGTGCAGTCAGACTGAAAAAGCTTGACTCAATCCCACAAAGGAAAGCTCTAAGAAGAAACTAGTCAGTGCCTATAGCTTTACCAAGCAAAGCTTTAGGTAAGTCCTTCAAGTATGAGCCAATATGTAAGTATATAGTTAACTCTACACCAAGGTGAACTGCTTTCAAACAGAAAGCTCAGTGCTGGCAATATTAAGGTCTAGTGAACACCCTTCCTCTCTGTACAGCACACCTGAAACCCCAGGTCATGCCAAAGGTCCGATTTGGGCAGCGTTCGAAGGTCCCTTTTGAAGCAGCAGCTCTGTGTCTGGAGCAGGTTGCTCTTCGCTGCTGGGAGAGCCCAAGTGATCGCGGCCCAAGGGACACAGCCAGGCCACCACGTTACAGAACGGCAGCTCCCCTGCCCCTGTCCGAGCCTGGATGGAAAGTTGCTCTCCAGAGAGATGCCTCAGCCCGAGCTCCAGACAGAGAGCTTTGGAGGAGAAGTCTTTTTGCTGCAGATATGCAACATGCTGAATAAAACTGTCACTGATAGTCCACTCCCTCGGCAAGTGACGGTCACTCATACAGGGCTGTGTGCAAGTCCAGCCTTCACCCCCATAACCTGTTGAGTCTTCCCCACCTCTTCAGTACCTCACACAGTGACAACCGCAAGCTGTGACTAGGGACATTACCCGGGTTTGTGATGTGGCTTCGGCTGTGCCTGCCTGCAGGACAGCTCCAGGGCTGTGCCTGGGGCACCTGCCGGTAGCAGGTTTTGGGGGAGCGTCTGCATCTGCTCAGCGCCCAGTGTCCTTGAGCCGGTGCTGATCTCCTGGGAAGGGCGAGCGCAGCGGTCCCGCCTGCAAGGGCAGGAGGGCTGGCAGGCAGCCTGGCCCTGCCTGTCTGGAGACGGAGCAGGATGCATGGTCAGTGCCATGTTTCAGAAGCAAACTGGTCTCGGAGATCTCCTGAAATCAGATTTATCTGATAGAGTAGACACAGCCAACTTCCCCTCCAGCCTATTAGGTACTTCAAATCAGCTCTGCATATTCTTCAGGTCGACACGAGATGAAAAGTTCACCCTGCACACTGACTGAAGTTGAAGACACTAACACTGTGTGATGATCCAAAACTAGGGTAAAATATCATCAGTGCCTTAAAATTAGGGAGAAATCTGACAAATTCAAAGTGTTTCTTGGGAGTGAACACCTACTCAAGGGGTGCTCCGCTTCAAACTCGAGCTCTGAGGCAAAAAAGCAGCAGTGCTATCCTTAGAGTATTTAAAACTGAAATTAAGTCATTATTTATAAAACTAAGGGGAAATGTAAATTGAGCATCATTAGTTTGCCTGATGACTGAAGGCAATGCAAAACAGCAGATTTAGTGCATGAGACCAAAAGCAAGAAATCAGCCTACAGGACAGGGACAAGCTCAGGCCCACGCTCCTCTCCAAAGGCCTCCCAGCCCTTGCAGGGGGTTGTCCACAGAGTGCCAAGCTCACCCAGTGTGACCACTGCCCACTGGCAGGGACCCACACTGCACTTTGCTCCACCTGAGCTCTCTGTTATTTAAGAGCATTGATGGTCTCCCAGTAAACACACTTGAGCAAAAGCTGTAAAAATAATGCAAAATAACGTAATCTTGGTAGCAGGGAACTTCCCTGCAGCATCTCCTATTAGCTGCTGGCTGAGGCAAGGAAAGAAACTGCACATTTTTGGCATGCACTGAGAAGCGTGTGGTCTAGCGAAGCACAGATTAGTGAGGCTTGACTGTTATCTTAATTTACAGCCCATATAGTTCATGTTAACTCCACACACATTTTTAGATACATTAGCAGCTTAGTTTGCCTCAGATACTTTCCCTGGTTATTCGCCATTTCCCCTTGACAAGTTATTACTGACTGCGCATGTGAGCTCCCTACAGCAAGACCTGAAGCCCTGTCAAAGAAAAGGAAACATCAACAGGGCTCTCAGCGGTGCTCAGCTTAGACCCCCGCTCGCTGCCTTTAATTTCTGCCTAGGCAATCATTAAAGGAGCAGTAGCCTCTATGCAAACAGTGATTGCACTGCTACCAAAGGGCAACCCGCTCCAGGCCTAACTCAGGAAAATCACCGCCTCTCCCTGAACGCTCGGAAAAACAAAAAAGAAGAAAAAGCCCCCAAGTTAGTGCTGAGAACTGCAGCCCTCCTTTTCTGAGCAGGCCTTGGTGGCCGACGTGGACGGTTAGGCAGGCTTCGCCCATCCCCTCTGCTCCAACACTCTGTCCCGTTGACGACGTTTTCACACAGCGCTTTCAAAGGTCGCCCCTACTGCTATCTGCATTTGTGTTAATGAGCAAGGAGTTTTGTTTATACAGAACAGCTGCCCTTCTCCTTTGGCTGACACAACATGGGAATAGACCTCATCGTGGCTCACGGAGACAAGGAGCTCCACGAGCCGGGCTACGGCGTCTGACAATAGATTAATTCCCGTAATGACTCCAAAGACCCAGAAGAATGCCAGGTCTTGACCTGGGTGGGCTCTGCAAGATTAACTCAGACAGAGATTAAGGCCTTACAGTGCAGATAAAGCCTGACCTGCCAGCCCCGGTGTCACACACTGTACGGCCACGTGACAAGGCCCATGTGCGATTCCCATTGAGCTGAGCCCAGCGCACGCACCGCAGCCCAGCGCTTGCTCGAGGGAGAGGCTGTGACCACGACACGTGCTGACCCCAGCGCAGAGCCGGGTCAGGACGAGCAGCCCCTGCTCTGCACTAATAAAATAAATCACGCTCGATGGCAGCTGCTCCTCCCAGCGTCTCTCGTTATGACTTTGTTGCACTAAGAATGAAAAAGACTTTCTGTTCTCAGCTTAACATATGTATTCACACTTCCTGTTACTTAGAGAGTTTTTTAAAGTGTTTTTTTCCCAGTATTCTCATGTAAAGCCTCCAAATTGTTTCCCTGTCGGTGTGTGTAGCGTGTGGTTTACAGTACAAAGACCCAATTGATGTTGCTTTGTCGCTGTAAGAAGTTAATTTTACTTGTGGGGCTACAAAATGAAGAAGCAGTTGGCAGCTCTGAGGCCAGCCTTGCCCCACGCACTTCCTAAAGAGATATTTGTCTAAATAAAAGAAAGTGTTTAACCAGTCAGATCAGCACTAAGATGTGAAAGTGCCTGAGATCAGGTTTAACCTCCTCTTGTTTATTCTCTTCCCACCAATACCAATTCCCGCCTTTATACACAATTAATTTCCTAGAAAACACACACACACTTGGCCCCTTAACATTCAAGCCTATGGCAAAACTATTTTCAAGTTTCCCTTATGGCAGAACTACCTCATTAGCGCTGCAGGAAGAGATGATGTTTTTTTCCTCTGTGCTATCAGCCCAACCCAAGAACAACCAGTCCTGGTGCTGCCGAGGCAAAAACTTCCTTTTTAGCATAGGTGGGGACTGCCGGCCCCCGAGGTGGCTCTGGGAATTGCATTGTGGCACTTGCACACCAGCATCTACTCACACCTCTTCAGGAGTATTGAAGCCAGCGGGCTGGGCTGGTGATTTTCTTTTCCTTGCTGAGCATAAATATTCATATTCAACTTGCTTTTGGATATATTTAAAAATCAATAAAAGTTCTGGATGGTCGGCAGCAGGGCAGAAAACAGCGCCAACTTCTTAAACGGATACATGTAGCACACACATTGACCGTGAAATCTGGCTAAAACACAACAATACCTACTTTATGCTATTCAGAAACGTGGTTTGGCGACCAAAATTAACAGAACTTGTCTGAAAGGCAGCGTAGGCTTTCTATGAGCTCTTTCAGCCTTAGCTTATGTCCCAGTTTTGTTTTGTTTTTCTTCATAGCTCCAATATATGCAGCAGTATGCTCACCCATTCACCCAGAGAGCTGGTGAAACCAGCCTTGCTTCCAGAGCTGGAATGTCAGAGCACATTGGGAAAACCTGCTGGTGGACTGAACCACGAAAAGGGACTATTTGGCTGAACAAATATCCTTTGGAGCTTCTCTTCACCATGACCATGTGCGTGTGTGTGTACACACACACGTGTGCCTGCACCATTCCTGCCTTTCCCTTGCAATTCTATTCCTCACTGTAATAAACAACTAACACAACTGTGGCAACGCACTCTATGGAAGGATCCTGACTTTCTCAACAAGCAGAAGGAACACATTTCTGGCCCTGTACTCTTTCAGTAGTAGTAACTCCTCAGCTTTTATCCCTGCATTGAGCTGAGAAGGCTTCCTGATCTGTCCTCTTCCTGCAGAGATTTTATCCCTTCGCATGTGAAAGTCAAACTAACCTTCTGGCTTATGCACTCACTTTACTCTAACAGCAGAGGAAATAAAGGCACGAGCTTTTCAGGAGTCTGGAAAGGAAAATGTGTGCATTGGAGGAGGAGGGAAGCAATACTGAAGAAACATTCCTGCTTGACCAGCTCCAAAAGACTCAACCAGTTTCTTTACATCAGCCCAACTGCCAGAGATCTCTTAACAGCAGAATCACCACCGGCCTCTTAAGTTCTCAATATTTTGTTGTACTGTTAAAAGGGGAATGGGATGAGAGAGAGAAATCCCAGGCCAAATTTGAAGTGCACATTCAAATGCAACCTGCAGAGTTCCCAGAACAGCAGCACCTACTGCAAAACTCTTCTGTGCAGAATGCCATGCAGTGCACACAGCTGCCCTACCGAGCGGCCCGAGCTCCACATCCTCGCTTTGAGAGTAAGCTATTAACTGGGTTTTAGATAGCTGAGATGATAGTCATAATAAATCCTGTAAGAGGACAAGAAATATTCTATATATTTTTCATTGTTACCATGTTATTCTACCAGGAGAAGGCAAATAAGCATAATCTTTGCTGCAGATTGCATTTTCATTGCAATCAAGAGTTTCGCGTCAAATTGTTATAAATGTCCCGTAAACAGTAAATATTGGAGAGAATAAAGTTTGCATGCAGCCATGTGCACTTGGTCTGTGTGTAGCAAAACAGGAAATCTCAGCACCCCTGTTCCAATTAAGCAAAGGCTGATTTCTCATGGAACATAAATTTTCTACTTTTCTCCCAGAACAACCTAATGCCAATCTTTTAAACAGTAGTAAAAGATTGTTTTTAATTTCACACCTCACATAGCACAGTCAAATGCTTCATAACAACATGAACCAAAGTTTAGGCAGAGCTTTGCAACTGAATTCAAACAATGATCCCCCCCGCCCGCCCCCAATATGTACTCAAAGTTTGCAGGACCATGTGGAAACTTGTTGGCTAAGGCCACAGAAATGAGTTCTCCGGTGTATTGGCTGCTGCTGCCAACCTTCATCACGATGTGTTAACAGTGGATGCATTGATCCAAATCCCATTATTCCCAACACCAATCCAGGAAAGAATCCAGTGTTATTGCACTTCTGCTCTCCGTTTGGTCGTGTCATAGGATCGAACAACTTCCGACTGGGAAACAACACCGTGTTCTTCTTGAGAGAATGCATACCCATCTGAAAGAGCAAAGGAAGGAAGAACAAATCACTAGGGTTCAGCTCAAGGGTGCAGCCTGGTTTTAGAAATGGTTCCCCTTACAACCGTTTAGAAATGGCACTGCTGAAGCTACATGACCGAGACGGCAACAGTCCTCGCGGCTCAGATGCGTTCCTGGCGTTCAGTGCACGCGGCTTGGAAGGACGTGGTGCTGCCAAATGTGCTGCCCTCGTCACGCCAGGTTAGCGTACAGGGCCAGCGCTTCCCTGGGTTACCCTCGTCAAAAAACTGGAGCTGGACTTGGACACCACGTTAGCGGTCATAGGGACAAAAAAAAGGGACCTTTAAAAACTTAAGAGATAGGTAGACACCTGCATTTTTTCTTGTCTCCTCTCTAGGCTGCTTGATGAGATAAGCAGTTTCCCAGGAGGAACATGAAAATGTCTAGACCACAACTGCCATGTGAGTCACATCTTCCTTGTACCACCACTCAGGATTTTTTTTTTTTGGTACAAATTTCCAGGTGGCATCTGGCAAATCACACAGAGAAATTTGATTCCCTTAGCTAGTCTCCCATGCCTTGAATAGAACAAACATCAACACGCTCTGTAGGAAAATCTCTATTTTGTTAAAACAATCCTCTGACCTTCCTTGAAATTTTTCAAATTAAAGAAAATCAGACATCCTCACTTAAGTTATGTGGACGAGGCAAGTGATGTGTCTGACGTCATCTGGAAAACAAATTACCGGTAAAGCAATCTCAACAGCTAAAGGGCCAGCATAGTGAAACACTGAACGTATAACGTTTAGCATTTAAACCAGACATGACCCTGCAAAAACTGCTGAATGGAAAACTAAAGCAAAGGAGAGCAAGTTCTGTGACACAAGGGAACAGTGATTTTTACTGAAAATGGGCAAATGCAAGGGAAAAAGTGGAAGACAGGGAGATTAGGATAGTCATAAAATATAGAGAAATAGGGAAGTCATAGCACATACCGAACCAGATAAGGCTTTGCACTAAGCAAGCAAGCCAAGAGTTAGCAGATGTGATCTCTGCCTGGAGAAGCCCAAGAATGACATCGCAGCTCCCACCTGGGAGAGTGGCCTTCTCCCTCCGCGCGAGCAGGAGATCAGGCACATCCCACAGAATCACAGAATGCTTAAGGTTGGAAGCGACCTCTAGAGATCATGTAGTCCAACCCCCTACCTATGGCCCGTGACTTTGGAAATCCTCTGCCAGGTCTGTGCTGAAGGAGACCTTGCAACTGCCCTTCAGGCGGTCCCCTCAACAGGCTCAAGGCCCTTTCCCCCCCAGATCACATACCAACGTGAGAAAGGGCTGCAGCAAGGCCCAGAAGGGACTTGCAACAAAACAGCACATGAAAACGATCACTCTCTTAAGTTGGGGGTCAAGGGGCGAGGTCCCTACAAACCCTGGTCCATGCAATCTCCACTGAATCATGGAGGAAACCTCTGCCAGTAGATGGAAGAGATTTACGGAGACGGTTGTTATCCAGAGCTAACTCCAGGCACTTCTCCCTAGCGGGGTGATTGCAGCACCACAGGAACTCTCACTTGATTACATGACTGATCCCAGGATCCCTTTTTATTCTCCCAACCACTCCATGCTAATACATATGCAGCTACAAACGTCCACGTTGTTTTTTGCTGCCTCTAACTAAAGTTTCACAAAATATATTCACAAAACTCAAATTCCCTTTTGGAGAAAGTATATGCATACCAGATAACTGCAAAGGAAATCTGATTTACAAAAACAAGCTTTAAGTTAAAAAAGAGTGGATTCACACTTAAACAAATACCCTCAGAGAGTTTGTTCCACTCTATGGGCCAGTATACTGCTATTTTTTAGTGGGGAAGGAGAGGACAAAAATCTCAGTGCAAAGTCAGTTGGTGAAAGGCGCCAGGCCCAGGCCCTGGGGACGGAAGGCAGCGCCCGCCTGCACCTCGGTCTGCACCGAGGTCGCTTTGCTGCATTCCCTCAGGCAGCAGCGTCCCGCGGGGCAGCGGATCCGTCAGCTCCCGCAGGAGCAGCGCTCACCGCACGCGCAGTGGCCGCCGGCCTCAGCCCTCTTTCCATTACTGCGTATTTCCCGTGTCAGCACAGGCCCATAAACAGCTCGTCAGCCTCGTCCCTCCTCAGAGCCAGGGCAAGACGCAGTCAAAGGCCTCTGTTTGACTCGCACACCAGCAGAAAACCTGGTGGGCTGCAAATTTTTGCTGCCTAAGGAGGACCAATCCTAGACCCCTGCGTCCTCAATCCATCCTGACAGAGCAGCCACCGGGATGCTTGGCACACACCATGGGAAAGCCCTCAGCCCCAGCGCTTGCGTGCTCCCTCCCTTCAGTCAAAGCTCAACCTTTGGATGTTTATTTAACTTTTCGTGTTGATCTCACTACGGGAAGGTGTTTTCACATTAAGCAGGTCTTTTTTTAATGGAGCGTCAAACTGTTCATGCTGCTGCGTGGCAGCGCGCGGCCTTCCCGCTCTTCCCATGCCAAAGCAGTGCAAGTTTCCATCTGCCAGTGAGCAGGGAAGTGAGGGAAGAGCCTGAGCCTTCGCGGCTGGGGCTGGGAGCCCAGAGCCGCGCGGCGCAGGGGAACAAGGTGCTCTTTGTGCGCGGCTGCGCCGGGCACGACCCGCAGGACGAGCCTCCGTACCGCAGCCCGCCCGGGCCGCCTCCTGACCAAGGGGGACAGGGGAATTTCTGACAGCGGGGCTCGTTTGTTAGGGGGAGATTCGCATTCTCTTCAAATCTAAGGTTTCACCGGCAGCAGATATTATCAGGCAACCTATTGAATTTTAAAAGCACCTTGGATTTTTGGTCTTTTTTTTTTAAGCTTTGATATTCTATTAGCAGATCAGCATCTAGGCTCCCCTTAGGTTTCTAGGTTAACAGAACTTTTCTCTGTTCACTGCAATGACTATCCTGCTCAACCCGATCCTGGGTTAGGGAAATGCTCCGAATACCTATGCCCTGCGCGTGCAGGGGACACGGTGAGACCCCAGCAGCTTGCGAGACCCGGACGGAGAGGGGCCTGAGGGCTCTCGCTGCTCCCAGACCCGCTCCGGGGAGGACTGTGCGGCACCAGGCACTTGGAGACCTGCTCCGGAGCCTCCTGCCCCTCACATCCTCCCCGGAGGCACCAAGACTGCCACCCCGGCTTATCTAAGGCCAAGCAGCACAAGGGAGGCCAGTTCTCCTGAAGCCTCTTAGCTGCAGAATTGGTTCCCTCCTTGATTTAAGCCTCTCTGACCAACATTTTACTTTCATATGTGCAGTGCTATCATACTTCAGCAAAGTCCCAAGCATAACATGCATTTTACCATGATGTTATTTGGAAAAAAATGCCCAGATTCAAATGCACTAGAGTGACATTTTGGGTGGATTTGGAGGATTTTGGTTTTTTTATCACTTTTTTTTTTTTTTTTTTTTTTTTTAGGAAGTATTATTCCTTAGATATCAAAATACCTCTGACAAAAGTAAAAAACAATGTTAGAATATTGTTTGGCCAGCCAAATTCTCTCCCAGGCCTAAAGTTTGGTTCTGCATAGCTTTGTAAGGAGAGTTGATGAAATGTCATATGTACCAATCAAAGCGTAAACGCTAACTCAGCATGACTTCTCAGGGACCCCTCTCTTCAGCTTGTCCTGGGAAAGTGAGAGCTGCTTTGCCTTGTGTCTTGGGCATTTTGACTATTACTTACAGAAATCATTCATTTCTCTGCTGATAAACTGTGCCTCTGGGTTTTCTAAAGACTCAAGAGAAATTCCTGAAAAACAGTCCCATAACTGTCCTCCTGGAAATTAAACTACTGATACTTGCATATAGAAAACATGGAGCTGGATGCAACAGCATCAATTCTAAATTATTTACCTTTAAAAAGAAAAAAAGAATGATTGAACTCACCTTGGCCATCAACAAATAGCTAGCTGTCTTTTAAAAATACCAAATATATATTAATTCAAATGCATCCAGTATGAGAGGAAATGGAGTTTAGAAACACCTCAAATAGCTATGCTGTTGTTTTTGAAATCAAAATGTGCCAAGAGAAAAGCAAGAGGAAGGTGTCTGCTAGAGGAGAATAAATGGCGGGATTAGAGCCCTCAGCATGAGCACATTATTATTATTTATTATTCACCAGCCCCCATGCTGTGAAATGAACCTCAGATGACAGGTGCTTTTTCTCCATTGATTAATAAGGTGCAAAGCAAACCCTCCTTGTTCGGATTTACTCCATGCTCTGTCAAAGGAAGAGGGATTTTCTCTGCTCATGTAGGAAATGCTGGGCACCGCAATCCCCCCGTGCAAGGGCCAGTTCAGCTCTGTGGGTAGGACCATGCTGGGACGGGTCACAACTAGCCAGTGACAGTGACATTCAGGATTGCAAGAGGGAAGGTGCTGGAGGGCTCCCTGGGGACTTTCTGCAGGGAGAGCCAGGGCAGAGGGTACCTAAGCAAGGGAGGGGACATTGCTGTGCTCATCCTCCTGCTCTGGCTCAGTCATGCAGGAGAGGAGGGACAAGGGCAGCTCTTCTCTACACATGGGGATTGTCAGAGGCAAATGTTACCAGGTCAGAAGAGTGCTCCTACGCCCTGGCACTGAGCTGCTGTGACAGTGGTACCTTCATGGGCTTGGAGCAAGTAGAGAAGCTAAAATGCATGATGCCTTGGAGGGCTCGCTTGGGAAACACCTCAAGGCCAGTAAATCCTCTGAACCCCAGAGCATTTCGGAGTCAGACTAAGGTTGCTCCTTCTCTGCAGCAGTGGCGCCATGAAAGAGATGTAAACCCCTGAGAGAGCAAACTGGTGGCATTTCCCGCTCCCTCCTAAGGGCCTTTGAAAGCAGATAGGAATGGGGAATCCATGACTTCACACAGGCACCTCCAACAGGAGATGCAGCAAGTCCTGAAGGAGAATGCCACTGCCACTGCCTACAAGATTGCACTGAGACAGCAGCACACGAGCTTGTTATCTTGTAAAAAACCCAGCACCAAGAGCTTCAGGACAAGCCCATCTAACTGGGACTTCACCACACAAGGGTTTTTTTTTTCCCTTTCTTTTTAATAAATCTTCCCTATGCTGAAGGGAAGCATGAACTTTGCTAGTACAGTTTGTAGATAAATTTTCTTTATGTTTCTGGCAATTCTACATGATGTAGGAACACAGAAACAAAGCCAGAGCAAGAACAACCACCACAAACCACTCTTCAGCTACCATGCTGAAGAGTGTGCTTAAGAGGTCCCTTCCAGATGGGCACGAGCCAGTTCCCTACCAGCGAGAACACCCTGGAGCAGTCGATATGGCTGGTGTGCACGTGTGGCTGGCACAGCAGTGGCTGTGGTTAGATCTGCAGGGCATCAGGGGCACACACGAGCCCTACATCTGCCTTCAGCAAATGCTGTGCTAGTGCATCTGGACAGGAGGTGGTTAACTGAGAGACAGATAAGGCATCGAGCACACCCAGCGTCTATCCTGTAGTAAAGGATGGCACAGATTTGCCTGTTTAGTCTAGAGAAGAGAAAATTGGGAGGGGATCTGATCAATATGTGTAAGAACCTGAGGGGAGAATGTAGGGAGGATAAGGCCAAACTCTTCTTGGTAGTGGCCAGCGACAAAACGAGGGAGAATGGGGACAAGTTGAAACACAGGCAGCTCCATCTCCATGGGAGGAAGAACTTCTTTTCTGTGAGGGTGACAGAGCCCTGGCACAGGCTGCCCAGAGAGGTTGTGGAGTCTCCTTCTCTGGAGATCTTCCAAACACACCTGGGTGCCACCCTGTGCCCTGTGCTCTAGGTGTCCCTGCTGGGCCAGGGGGTTGGACTAGCTGATCTCTAGAGGTTCCTTCCAACCTCAACCATTCTGGGATTCTGTGATTAAGCCATTTTTCCATGCTTTTTTACTCGACAAGCTGTGCAGGGAAACTGAAGCACATTTTCCTGTCTTCCTGTGGTCGGAGAAATTGAACTGCCAAAGGCCTGGTCAGCTAAACAAACCCTTCTCCTGCATTATGTCCAACTGGCAGATTCAGAGTCGAAGTCACACAAGCAATTTTGGGGGGAAGTGGCCTTCACAGGCTGGGAACTTGGAGCCTGGTGAAAACACATGAATAGTTCAAGACTTCAAACAGAGCATACGTAGTGTGATTTAAGATACTGGCCCAGCATGTCAAGGCTACTGCCCTATTCATCAACTCTTTGCTTTGAAGATTTTCAGCATTTAGTAAACAGTTGTACAATTTAGGGTTGTGAAAACAGCACATATGTTCCCAGGGTTTCACATGGCCTTGTACATATAGCAGCTATGCAGCTTTTGAAAACAACACTTGACAAGAGATGAGAGAAGTTTCAAATAATTGTGAATATGCCATAAAAAAAACCGTTTCAGTCCTAGCAGCTTCACAATTAAAATTTACATTCACGGGAAGACAGATGACTGATTGTGACCTGTCCCGACTAGGCTCACTCATTTAGCACTTAATCATTTGCATTTATAGGGAGCTTGTTATCCAAATTAGGATTTGTTTGATTTCTCAATTTTCTTTCCTAATAACCACACACTTATTAACAACATGATGATGTGTTCTAAAAAACTCACAGCACAGACCAAGTCTGACCAGTCAGCAGCAACAGGACATCTCCTTTCTGCACCGTGCTAAGTCTCCACAGCAGATCTCCTTGGCAGCAAAACATTTATGTACGTTATGGATTTGTCCTGCCTACCATCTCCTCTGGTGTGTCCTTGGGGTGTGTTTGTGGGTCCAGAGGGGAGCTGCAGGCAGCACCTCTTGGTCTCCGACTTGACTGCCATGTAGGCACTTACATCCCATCCCCACCTCCGTAGCTGGACCACAAGAGCCTGCTCAAGGAAAGGGTGCAAGTGGCAAGTGAGGTTCGACTTCGATCAGCTCCCTGGGGTCCTTAGACAGACAAAGATGTCATTTTTTACCGCAGCAGAGACACCCTCCCGAAATGCTGAGTGCCTGCCCCTTGCCCCGTGAGCGGCAGCACAGCACGTGGGGGGTTATTTTCTTAAGAAAGATGAGTATATTTTGACCAACCTCTTCCCCAGAAGGACTCCACTTCATCACCTGACCAGGCAACTGGACTCCCTGCTCCCCTGACACATCCTGTTCCTTCGGAGCATCTGGCCTGCAGAGCCTTTACATTATTTTTAACACAGTGTCAGCCCTGACAACACACTCAGGTGCAGCAGACACAGGCCCGTCACACGCTCCTCTACGGAGCCAAGTAGATGGGTGACCTCAACACCAGCGGGAGAGGCAGCTGGTTCTAAACAGCACTAGTTGCAAGGTGTGAGGTGGCAGCTCTTCTCCAAGCACAGGACAAGGAGGAGAGACCTCGAGCAATGCAGTTCTGCACACCATGGATTGCTTCATCAGAAGCATTTACAACACAAATGGCATCCCTGAAATACTGCTGCGTTCTCAAAACTACAGCGAACGGGACTTTTCAAAAAGGAGCCATTTCTATTTAAGCAAGGCTCTATCACAACATTTATTTTATCCTGCAGAGTTTTTGATTTTTACAGTATTCTTGAGACTATCAGGATTTTACATTTAGAGAATTTGTGTATTGGGATTTCGGCATTTGGGCCTGTTGATTGGATCCTAGGGAATTATGCACATTTGAGCTCCACTTGCCTAGGGCCAAATACACTAATTCCACTTCCAAATGTATGTCTCTTGGTTGGCAGCTCACCCCCTGCACTAGATTATCTCTACCTACAATTTAATTAAAAAATAATCACCCTTTGCTTCATTCATCTGGGACTGACTGCTGTGAAACACACATGCATACATGATCCATTACTTACGTGATACACTTTGCTGGACGGAATGAGCTCGAAAAAGGCTTGGAGGAGTTTTCCTGCCAAGCCTTTTTAACAAATGATCACGTTCGTTCATACTGAGGGAGAAAAAAAAATATGTATATATTAGTGAGTAGGCAGATAATTTCAAGATAAAATTCTATTATATTTAAAGTACTTGGCAGCTTCAACTATGTCAGTATTTAATGTTACAGTCATTTACAGTGGCTGCAGCTTAAAAATTTATCATCTGTCTTCAAACTACATGCTATTAGAAGCACTCTATAATTATGAAAATATCTTTTTAAGGCCATTTTGTTTAACGATGAATTTAGCTGATCTATCCCTGATATCACCATTATAATGATGGTGATATGTATAGGCTTTTGATATGATTTGTACCAAATTTTGTACCAATCTCAGTGACAGAGAGCATTAAAAAAAAGTTTTCTTTTTTTGCTACTATGCACACAAATTGTGACAGCCACGAGCTGACTCAGAGAGAAGCAGCAATTCACTGTTACATAACACATTTGCAAAAGGTTTTATCACACCTGCAAAGTGACCTGAAACAGCCAAAAGTGGCACCCAACACTAATTTTGTCTTCTACAAAACGCTCTCATTTCCACCTGCACTGGAAAAAAAAAAAATCAAAACAAACAAAACCACATTCCACCCAGTTTTCAGATGAAACTCACTTTGGTTTGTTTACTTCATTTCAAAGGCCTGAAAAACTATTATTAGATTTACAGAAAGTGAAAACACAAATGAAAGGTGAAAAATATAATGCTCAGCTGAAAGGCAAGCTGACTGGACTCCCCACACCTAGATAAGTCATTATAACTACTGCCTACCCCCATACTTGTGAGGGGTGGTGAGCGGCAGGAAACCACCACCACACCACTCCCTTTGAGAACTTTATGCCCAGAACAGGCAAATGATGTCTAAGACTCAGGTTTCAGAGCACTTAACTTATAAACATATAAGTCTAACAAAGATGTCCAAATCAGAATATAATGAAATACATATTATATTCTACGTTAATTGAAATTTACTATGGGATTGAGTGTTTTTTTTCTCTCTTTTTCTTGGCCTCACACTTGTTCCTAATACTGTGATGAAGCCCACGAATCCATCCCAGGATGGATGCCCCATGAACAGGACAGATAGCCAACAGCTCTTTCCCATTTCTTGATCTTATTTGCATCAAATTTACAGTGGATGTTTCCATCTCCACAGACTGCTTGCTCTTTCACATTTTTTTTTGGTTCAACAAGCAGTAATTCCACTGGTTATGCTGCAAATGTGGGTATGTACCTGGAATATGAACACTGATATCCTTTTTGGGTTAGATTGCAAATTCACATATATTTGATTTATGAAATGGAAATCGCAGTAAGCACAGCTGCTGCTGTCAACAAGCTCACAACAGCTTCAAACTGGCAACTCCCTTTCACAGAAGCCATTTGCTAACTTCCAACAAGAACTATAGAGAGCTCCGAGATGCCTACAGTATGTAAGGCATCTATGCAGGTTTACATTTCACTTAATATTCCATTAGGTTAATGCTCAGACTCAGAGTGCTCTGTGCAGTGCCTAATGAGATGCCTAGGAAAGAAAGGCAGGAATCCTCCTATGGCCTCCAGTCTGGCCACCCAAAGGAGGAAACTGAACAGCCTGTTTGCCCTTCATTAAAATCCTTATCAGTGTCGGCATTTCCAGACACTTTGTTTCCTCTCTTTTCCTTGGCACAGCAGAATCACACCTGTAACTGCTGTGCCAGGTTCTTCTTCCTGCCCGAGATCAGTGGTATTTCAGTAGCATAAAGCACAACTTGACAACAGGTTTGGAAATAAAACTACAGATGCTAACATGGGGCATCAGAGAATCTCTAAGAGCTCTTGAATCACTAGATCCACATTCAAAAAAAAAAAACAAAAAAACAAAAAAAACAAACAAACAAAAAAAAACCCTAAAAGTTTCCACTGAAAACATGGTTTCAGCATAGAAGACTGAAGTCTGGAAGATCTAGCTGGTAAGACAGTCTGACTGCTTGTAAGATAACCAAGTGCACACACAAGGAAACGTCCAACAGGTCAAAGGAGGAGGGAGAACGGGAAGGGTACACTAGGGAGGAGCAGGAGGTGGCATGCACAGCAGCATGCACAGCGGACAACATGCATAGCATGAGACATGGATTGCTCCAGGTTGGAACAGGCTGACAGGGCTGGCCAGCTCTAGGATCTGTCAGTCCCAGCACGTGGACAACCCACTGATGGGGCATCATGCAACCTTGGGTTCATGGCCGAAAGCTGCTGAGAACCTGCAAAACTGGTAAGAGTAGTCAAACACTGTCTGAAACCACTATTATCCTGGGAACGAAAGAAGACAAAAAAAAAAAAATCCAAAAATAAACTATTGTTGCGATAGGGAAAAAAAAGGCAAAGGGTTAGGGGCTTACGGATGTTTGTCCATCTTCTATATGTGAAGGAGAACAGGTAGGTTGGGTCAGGATGATCTCAACAGGAGAAGAATCAAAGGGCAGTATGGATAGACTATTAAAAAAAATCTTATACTGATCAGAAAAGATAGTTCAAAGGGATAAATATGCAAAATTTTCCACATAATTCTGCTATCGAGAATGCTATTAAGCAAGGCAGCAAAAGGTATAAGGAACAAATTCTTTAACTGCCTGTCTACCACACAGCAATGGGCAGAATGCAAGAAGGTATCTGCTCTGGGCTCTTCATGGTTAGCGCTCTCAGCTTTATTTGGGAAGCGAGGAGGAAAGTGGGCTACCAAGGGACTTCTTAACATGAGTGACATGGTGCTGCTCTGAGGAAGCCAAAGCTACACTATCTTTGATATTGCTAATTATAAATAACAATTTCATAACTGAAGTCACATCTGAGTTTCCCATTTGGGAAATTATATTGGCTCTCATCTGTACAGAGAAAGAAAAGCTCTTGGCAGAATTAACGCATTTGCGGTTTAAGTGTAAGCAAGAATTAAACAAGACCAGTCAAGTAGTGTAAAACAAATCCTTAATATATAGAGGTAAATGCAACATAGCTCTTCTGAAACGGATAGGATTTTTATCAGAAAATAATCTTCTAATACAAACCCTGGAAGGAAAGAAAGGTCAAGTTAAGTGGATTTCTTAACAGGACCTTGGTATTTGCACTGTTATCAACAGATCCCCTGCTCGCAGGAGGGGTTTTCGGCTGCTTGCAACAGATAACAGAACAAACTAGAGGCATCTCATCAGCCTCCCTCACACTACGGTGCAAAACTAACAACGACCTCAGACTGCTGCAAACAGGGCCAGCCCTTGCCCCCAGAGATGTTGTACATAAATCAAGCCTGAGTATTAGCCATGGCTGTTACCAGTAATTCAGCTTTCCAGGCACCCAGTGCCAGTGTCTCCAAATCATCCCAAGGCAGGGTCTACAGGTGGGCACATTAAAATGCATCAGGGCAAAAAGATTAAAAAAAAAATAATAATAAAATTCAGGAGACTGGATACAGACTCTGAACACTCGATGTGTTTGTGCTTATACTCAGGACCTAAAGGACGACGTCAAAGTGAGGAAATGACAAAACCAGACACCCTTACAGAAGTCAGTGACCCCGAAAGTGACAGTGAAATATGCTGCAGTTGGTTGGTTAGTGACTTCAGAAGGGGTAAGGGAAACTCATCTTCTGCCTGTGATTACAGGACAAAAGACAGACAAAATGATTCGAGTCAAATGAAATAAATAGCTCGGAAGAAAATATTGGTGGGGTGCAAAAAAGCAGGAGTTGTTACGAAAACGTGCTTTTAAAAATTAATTATCCAAGTACTCTAACACCCAAGGAAGCTGCTATCAATAAAAACAGAAGTGTGTGTAAGGAATACCTTTGTAACGGCTTCCCAAGAGGGTCAAGATGGTTCCAGCCTGTCTGGAGATCTGCACTAACAACACGACACTCATTCATTAAGTGGATGACAATGCAAAGCGTAAACTAAAGGCAATGTAGCATTTCCCAATGATATTTTCTATTCCATGAATAAAATGAGTCTTCCATTTTGTAACTGAATTGCTCTAAGGTATTAACAGAGCCCCTAATTATTATTATATATTTTTTTGTATTCCCTTCTCACCCCTCACAAAAGCAAACAGTCCTTAAATCCAGGCAACAAACATCTGGCTTTACACATTCAAATGAGAAGCATCAAAACAAACAGAATAATTGAAAGCTGACCACAAGGTCCCACTGGTTCCTTTGCTCAAGTAATTAAAAAAAGATGAGCTTCACCACCAATTAACCTACTGAGCACTAATTAGCGTTAATGAGGATTTGCGGTACTTGGTATGGCTTGACCCAGAGTGTCCCCTTGAGCCCGTTAATTGGCTAGTGGCAAAAGCAGAGCTCACAAAAGAGGGGAGGTTAAAGTGGATGCAGGTGTCCCTCTTAATACAGGGTCTTCCCTGAGAAAATGCATGCATGGATCAGTTAAAAAACAACAACAACAACAACAACAAAAAAAAACCTCCAGGTCCTGCTTCAGGCAGAGGAAGGAGCTGTTGTGAGGTGAGCTGGTGCGTGGTTAGGATTTGTTAGTAAGACGCAGGACATGGGCACATGGGGTGGGCAGAGGCACTCGGCTGCCACTGCATTTTGCCTGCTGCCCTTCTGACTTATTCACAATTCAATTGGATGCATGCAGGAAATGATCCAGTTTTGTCTCCTGCCTTCCCACTTTCTTGAGTGAGGAGCTATGCTGCTGGTAACCGCAGCTAGTCAAACCCCGACGCGTGGAAGCCAGCAGCGTGTACCCAGCAGCTGCTGCAGGGATGCCCAGTGAGCAAGGGCACTGGAGCGGCTGCCCTGCGCGAGATGCATCCACGGGGAAGACCAGAGGATGCCGAAACAGAACTGCAGAAGGGCTGAGGCTGGGAGGGATCTCTAGAGATCCTCTAGTCCAACCCCTGCTTGCGCCAGGACAACGTACAGCTGTTTTTCCAGTCTTGCGGATAGCTGTGAATTCCTTTGCCCGCTGCCTGCAGGTGCATGCTACCATTTCCTCACTTCCATGCCTCTGCTGCAGCATTAGCAACAGCTAAATCATTGTACAGCTACAGTTTGAAACAGAAAACTCTAAAGCTCAGGCTGAAATTCTGACTTTTAACTCCACAGGTGTCCCTGTACTCCCTGCCCCCTTGCAATCCCTGCACACTTCCAAATGGAGCAGCAGATAAACCCTTATTTAGCACCTTCCTTTCCACTGTCACCTTGCTGTCTGGCAAGCCCTGTCTGGTTGCATTCGTCTGCTTTCTCGTCTGTAGACCTCGCTGATGTCACACCCGGAAAAAAACAGGGAAGTGAGAAGAAAAGAAGTTCTTGTCCCAAAACATCTGTTGTGGCTAAACAGAAGTTTAAAAAAGGAGGACTCTTTGGCTGCAGATTACGTGTTGAGGGAGGATATTCCCTTCCTCTCCTTTAATTTAGAATGAAAACCCAGCAGTGGTTTTCTCCCATACTTTCCAAGCAGTAACTTGCACAGCAGCTCACTGTTTCTCTGGTGACACACTTTTGCCCAGGAAAGTTGCACCAACATAAAATACTAAGACAAAGAGAAAAGGTCTGAGGCAGATACAGGCTTTCCCAGCTTAGATCAGCCATAATGACCAAACAGTTCACAGGCAGGTTGTTGATTTTAATTTCCATCTCCTGGTTTTCAATATCCATTAAGTTTTCTCTAAAGGTTAATCAGAGGTTCTGGCATGATAAATTTTATGTTAAGTGTGACCTGGCAGAGAGGACTCGCAGGTGCCTCCCTGGCTGCAGGAACATACTAAATATTTCTGAGGATTCACTGAGGATTTACTCAGTTTTCACTCATTCAGTCTCTCTCATCACACTTTTCTATGGCCCAAAGGAGTTCTATCCATCTCCCTCACATGCTTCATCCTTTCGGCTGCCTCGACACAGCCCTTGCTTGACTTGTTTTCTTCTAGTTCAGACTGAAACGCGTTATCCCCTGAATTCACAGGGAGATGCAGTGGGCAAAGAGGTGACAACTGAGGTAGACAGAGCATGAGGAGAACAGAAGAAACGTAACATTCTTGCAGACGAGAAGACAAGTCCCCAGATAATCTCACGTGCACAATGCACTGATGTGGAGGGTTCAGCAAAACCACGCGTACTGAAGCACCAGGGCTCTGGAGGGGAGGCTGGTCCGTGTGCTAGGTTCATTCTTACAGGCCAAGTAAACAAATACCCCTTGTCCTTCAGAGGTATCGCAGTCACGGGCACCCTGCCACAGAGCCCTCACACAGCAGCTACAGGCGTCTGCTGGTTTCTCTGGTTTTGTCCATAATGGGGAGATGTTATTTTTGGTTATCTAGCATTGGGTTGCAGGAATGTTTTACTATGAGGTCAATCAGGGTAGGAGGTCTTTTTAATTTAAAAGGCAAACAGACATTACTGATAATGAAGCTGCAACGTAATCAAAGGAAAACCTTTCACAAGGAAGTGTCTGGAGCATCTAAACTGTGAAACAAAAATCAGCATTTTCTTTGTGGAGTCAGTACTTAAGCTGACTTAGCTCCTTAATCATTTGGAACTCAGCCAAAAAATAAAGAGACACCCAAATTCAAACTCCTTCTGCATTTTCCTCTAGATACCCAACCAGCCATCAACAAAGTCCAGACTGAAGGGCCACCACACACCGATGGAGGTAGGTGAAGCTGGGAGTACAGAAAGCAACCATTCAGGTAACTTTTCCCCATTTCAAGTTATTTTTGACAAGCTCTTGCCAAATGCTTGTCTGTTAAACATCACAGGAGTCTGAGTGTATGGCCTTGCACACCGACTTAGGGCAGCCCTGTAGCAGCAAGCTCCTGGCCCCAGGGTACAGGACCCGGCTCTGCTGGCTGCAGCTCCGCGAGGCCGCTGTCCCGCCTGCCGTGCACAGGGCACGAGTGCCACTCAACATCATCAGCAGCAACACCAATGCTCTTTGTGGTGGCAGATGTTTCCAGCAGTTCCTGCCATGCTGCTACGACGGTTTGTGGGTGCATGCGAGGATGGATCTGACAGCCTCATGATGGTCATCAAGCTCCTGAACTCCTTCACCATGTGGACCCACAAACAGTTGAGCTCAGGAGATGAGCAAAGGTGGGACCACAGGACCATGGCTTCGAAGGAGCCAGTTGGGAAAACACTTAAGCCAGCAGTGTCCCTGCCAGCAGGCACAGGGATCTATTGTCTATGGGTCCTAGGGACACACTGCCCTTGCTGTAGAGAAGTCCTGTTGGAGCTTGTGACTTTGACCAGCTGGTTCAGCAAGCACCAGTTTCCCTTTCCTGCTACACATGTGCCTTAGACACTGAACAACACTGAACAGAGGCCAAGGCACTGCCCAACTGTCAGCCAGCCCTGTGCACAACCACCGCACGGGGCACACAGTGCTGGGAGCAAATTCTCTGCTCGAAACCCGAAACCCGAAATCCTCTTCAAGTTGGTCCTCAAAACTGCATGTCCAAAAGTAGGACAAAGCTTTTCCAACACGGAAGCTTCGTTTCTCTTCTTTCTTTTCTCACTAATGACATCTTAAGGCAAGAAAGCCAAACAGAGGAAAGCCTCTTCTGGCTCCTAAAAGGATCATTCAGACAATCCATCCTAGGATTTTCCTAGACTTCTTTCTAAGACTATTTCCTTACACAGAAAAGGATATCACCAAGCACCTATTATTTTAAAATACCATTAAAGAAAACAAAAACACCAAACATTACCTGTCTCCCCTGAAAGCAAAGAGCCTAAGAAAGCACTACAGGAGCTTTCTCTCCACTTGACTGTCCCTTTGTAAGCACTGCAATCACCAGGCCTGTAGCGGGGTATATCACTGTGGGGAGCAGAGACATCCTCTCAGCTGACCCACATCCTAAAGCCAACTAACCTCCTACAAGGCTGAAGCTGTCCAGTTTTGCCCCAGGCTTTTCCAAAATGCATGGAATTGTCTCAACTTGAACCTCTGCAAAGCAGGAAAGGATGAGGCTGCCTTGCTGCATTACAGCTACCCTCATCCTTGGTATCAGTGCTGTTTACTTCTCTCCCTTAAGTGGCTCACTTTGCACTTACTCTAGTGGGTGCTTGGTCACATCCTCTACAGATAAGTGGCAATGCGGCTGCGGTTACAACATTCTTTCCTTACTCACTCATATTCCTTACGAGACAGTTGCCTTAGAGGTGGAAGTTTTCCACACTTGTTTTCTACGCACAGCACAATGGAGCTCTGCATCCTCCTGGGGTCACCAGGTTTTAAACCCACTTGTGCCCTGGGTCTCTGGGTGTGATGGGCACCAACAGGCTGCAAAATCACCAGTGATGCCGGTGAAGGGGCCCATGCGTCCAGCCATGGGGCCAATTGGAGTGTGACAACCTGCATCTTCATCGCCCGGGCTCTGCCCTGCTCCCTCCCTGCTGCATTTTCCCCTCCACCGTTTTATCGGCTCACACGGAGGCTTGGGAATACCAGAAATTGGCGGTGCCTGTTAAAGCGAGGAAATAACTTGGCGAGTCTCTACTGACAAGGGGTGGGAGGGAGGCAGAAGGGGACGCGTGTGAAATAAAACAAAATGAAGCATTTTCCACCTATCATAGGCAAATACTTGCCATATGGAATCAAAGAATTTAACAGAAAAAGCACTGATATCATTTTATGCACCTTTTGCTAGTAAAATGAGTCTAATATCTTTTTACTAGAAAAGCTGCAAGGAAAAACCATAAATATGCCAGTCACTTTGTTGTGTATGCCGGTGGAGAAATCTCACCTTTCCTTCCCAGAAAGGGTGTGAAGAACATCTGGAAAAATTGATAAAAAGAGCTTGAAACCTCAAAACCAAAATACACCTCTCCCCTCCTCAACTTTGTTTTTATGCTCAGCTGCAATGGAAGGGCTAGATTCTGATCACAGACCCGAGAAAACATCACTGAAGTTGACACAGCCCCGAAACTCCATTTTGGCTCCACACTGTCAGGGCAGTTTATGCAGTTGGAAATGCAAAACTGAGCTAGTTTCAAATAGGATTCATTGAACCTGCTGATGTGAAGGGGCCTTTGGGTCTGCTATTCAAGGGGATGTAATTTGAAATGCATCAATAAAGAGACAAAGTGCTTTGAAACTTAATGAGCCCAAACCTGGTTCCCTCTTGATGCTAATGAAAAAAGCTGGCCTCTTCCTCAGCCCCGAGGAGATCAGGTCCTCTGTCCATTCAGTGTGTTTGTTAAGAGAAAAATGAAGCCTGTTTCACCATTTCTGCCCCAGTCCGTGGGAGGCGGAAGGGGCTGCAGGGCTCGGGCTCAGTCGCAGCCTGAGTCAGGTCCCCCCATTCTCCTCTTGTGGGACCTCATAGGGACAAGTGCCCACGAGCACCCACGTCACAGCCGCCTGCCCCCACGGAGGCCCCCCAGAAAGCCGAGACGGAGATAAATAAGATACCCTGCTCTGCAGGGGAAACCTAGTCACGCGCGCCCCGCTCGGGCAGCGGGGCGAGCTGGAGGTGGGGAAATGCACTTAACTGCAAAGGACCCTCCAGCGTGGACGCGCCTAGCGCAGGCAGCAGAACGGCCGGGGAACTGCTGTCCCGGGCATGCTGCAAAGCAGCGCATGTTTGCTCAAGCTAGAGATAAAAGGAGGTGGCTGCCTGCTGTCAATGCGCCTGAAAGATGTAAAAAAGTTAGCTGAAAAACCCTTGTGTGAAAGCGGAGTGCACTGCTCCCTTGCCAGTGAGGCAAAAAGTAGTTCTGCAGTCATTTCACTTTGCTGTTGTTCTTCTTCTTCTTCTTTTTTTTTTTTTTAATAGAGACATAGCCTCCTAAATTTCTGAATGATTGGAGGAAATTCTTCCTGCTGCTCCCTGCATGTGGAGCCTTTTCAGCAGCAGCCTGGACAGGCCCTGCAGCTCCTTGTAAAGAAGCGAGCAGTGAAAGCTCCACTGCTCCACAGCGCTAAACCGACTGCCCAGCCTTTAGAAAACAAAGCACAAATCCAAGCAAAGAGCTACCCTCCGAGGGAGCTCTGTGGCAATCCTGCCACAGCAAAGCCCTCTGCAGTAGGAAATCTATTGTCAGGGGGCGAGAGTGCTGCACAGTTCCGCTGCCTGCCCCTCAGCTGGACACTTTAGCAATGAAGGGACATGGGTTTCCAAAGTAAAGTTTCCTTTGGTCCCTGATGAGGCTTTGCTCCAAGTGAATCCCTGGTGGCTTCCATGACAGGTTAGGTGTAGGGAAACCGAATGAAGAGTTCAAGACTTAGCCCTTGAGGAGCCAAGATTTAGTTAAAAACTTAGAGTCACAAAAATCTCTCGGCTGTTGAAACTCAATGCCACATTTGAACGCAGATCTGTAGAAAAGCAGTTTGTTTTCTTTGTGTAAATCTTGCATGTTAACATGATTACCTCTGCCGGGCAGGTGTCTCCACATGTCCATGTTTGCTTTGGCGCACGAGCTGCCCCTCTCACCTCTGCAAATTCATGTAATTTAGTGCCAAATCCTGTCCTTCGTTAGGTGAGAGTGCCAGGGAGCTGGGCTAGAGCCCACGGCTGGCAAGAGCCTGGGCCCATTGTACAGATCGGGCCTACGACCCCGGCACCCCGGGAGCCTGTGCTCACCCTTCGCTGCACTTGTTGCTCAAGCTGTTGCTGCTGTTGCCAGTGCTCCACATCCTCATCAGCCCTACTTAAACTCCCCACTCCTGGAATCATCTCATTTTCCGATTTCAGCTTCCAGGAAAAATAAACGCAAGCTTTTAGGTGTCAAGATTACATAAAAACAGAAGAGTATGACTCTCTAAGGCTCAAAACAAGACACTCAGATTACTAGTACCTTCAAGCATCACTCTAAGGCTACCTGCAGAGATTTTTGGGAGCCAGCTATAGCACTCAGGGTGGATTTCAATGCCTTTCTTCCCTGCACAGACCAGATAGTGCCCTGTTCACCACCTGCCTCCTTGCTGTTTGCTCTCTTAATGTTCTGAAGGGCAAAAACTGACATCTGTTTTCTTTTTTTTTATTATTTATTATTAATAAAAGCAAATCCTGTTTAGAAACGGACGAAGAGGTTAAATAGGACACAGGTAGCACTAATAAAGACTTCTCCCTTTTAATTAGCCAAAAAAAATGTCTCTAGCAGACCAGGTGGCAAGGAGATGTTCTAAGGCAGGATGTGCACATTTGGGTATCCAGGGGAATACATAGCTCTCCCCATGCTCCTCGTGACACTGCAGAGAGGACCCAGGTGCCATCCTGCCCACATTTCAGGGAAATCGGCTAAACGGCAGCAGCCTGGGGGCACCCTGTTGTGCAAGACTGGAGGCACTCGCTGCTCTCCAGGGCTTGCAAATTGCTTTTTGTTTAGCAGAATAATCCTTAGCATCCAGATCTTGCACCTCATTTTTCCCTCTAAGGCCTAAGCAATGGTAAAAGCAATTAGCTCCCTAAATCCTTCTCTTATCTGTAATTGGGTGTGATTTTTTTTGTTGTGGAAAAAAAAAAAAAAAAAAAAAGAACCAGAATAGCAGCCTCCACGTGAGCTAGGAAAGCAGGCATGCCCACACCAAGGGATGTGTTTGCAGGAATGCTCCCAGCCATGGGCTCGCACTGTGCTCCAGAGGGGATGGACGGAGGCCGGCAGTTTTCATGGAGCTTTCTGCTTTCCATGGGAAATGAGGAGACTGCGGTGAGTGCAGCGTCACCCTGCAAGCAGTGAGGCAGGCCCACACTGCCAGGCACTTCAGTCGCTTGGAGGAAGTGTGGGAAAAACACAAGCGGGAAGCGGAGAGGCTGTGACAGCACCAAATCCCCAGGCCTCTCTCCCAGCACTGGCCTGCCCTCCGGATGAGTGCAGGGTTCCAAGCAGGTGTGAAGGAGCCGGGAGACATGCAGGAGATAAAAGGCATCGGGACGCGGTGCAGAGCACTGCGGAGGCCACACCACCAGCACGGCACAGAGGCTCCTAGCAGGCAGAGGCACCATTATCTAGTTTGCAGATGGACCACCCAGAAAATCTGGGAGCAATTAGGAGGGAGAACAAACAAACGCGGGGAAAGCGGGCGGAGGGAGGCTGGGCAGCAGGGCCGGCTGGGAGTCCTGACATCATCTCCAGGCAAGCGTTGCGAGAATGAAGTGAAGCTACACAGAGAGCAGGAATGCACATGAAAGAGTTTGCAGTGAGGATGCAATAAAGAAAAGGCTATGAAAACACGTAGCATATGAATGAGTTACAACACATTGGCCATTACATTTACCCAATGTCAGGACAGCGTGTAAACAAAGAGGAAACCCCTCCAGCCCTCTGAGACGCACACATGCACGTGCACACACACATATGAGCACAGGAAATGCTGTCTCTTCGCTACTATTACTGCTTGTCTTGCAGCCCAGGGCTTCAGCATGCAAAAGCACAGACTTCCTTCCTTCTCAGGCTGTCAACAACAGGGAGCTAATACGGGCAGAATGACCAACTACTGCGAACCAACACAAATGCAACTCTATGTCCTGTGCACAGATTCAGCCCCAGGGCTCTCATGAACAGATCTCTGTGTCCAGGAGCAGCCCATTCTCAGGTGCCTTGGATGCTACTTTGGAGGCATCTAATCCCTTTGTTAATCACCAGTTTGCAGCTCAGAGTTGCACCTTCATGCGTCCTTGCCTGGGAGGCTGGCCTGACTCCTGGCACTTTTCTTTTGACTGACTTCAAGGTGACTATTCAGACCCTTGAAAGCAAGGCCCATTTTTAATCAAATGCCTGATTTTAGGTACTTTGGTTTGCTGATTTTTAGCTGTGGCACAGAGCACAGGCTTTACTAAATTGTGCTACAAAGCTTGCTTTTTCATTCTGCATGATTCTAAGTGCAGTTTCTAGGAGCACCATTTATAAATTTTATTTTATATGATTCAAACATAATGGCAGAATATGACTCATAAAATGAAAAGAGAATAAACCAAATGTTTTGAAGTGATTTCAATCAGTAACACTGTTTGCTTGGCCTCTGAGAGGCAGACTCTGGTCACTAAAGATGTCTTACAAACACATTACAGTTGACACAAGTTTTTTTTTTTTTTTTTAATTACAATTTACTATAGGCTTGGTAAGCTCACTCCCTGAAAATTTTCCCTGAAAGCAGTGCTTATTAACTCATGAGTTCAGTTGAAAAAAACAAAAGTACTTTCCAACTTGCCTTAGCAGCAGCTACAATATGGCAATTAGTTTACTTCAGAATAGACATCAAAGGTGAAAAGGATGACCCTGCCCCGCAAGAACAAAATCTTTAAAAAGCCCCATTCCACTCAGTTTGCTAGTTTATAAGGTTTGCTAAAATCCAGTTTAATGATCATGCAGTCTCCTAGCAAGTCATGTTGGTGCCGTGTTGTTTCAGGAACAGAAGAGTTAGTCCCGAACTCTTTCTGAACTTGGGAAGCTTTTTAGACTAGCTGATGCAGAACTGCAATCTGGGGTGGCAAATGAAACTCTTGGATGCAAAAGCCTATGATTTTCTTTAGCTTCTTTCACAGGAGACAAAAGTTGCCATACGACACACACTTTCCTCACAATGAAGGATTCAACCATAGCAATATGTTCAAATCCATATGGTGCAGATACCAGAGAGAGATACGACGAGAAACTGAGGCACCTGAATGAAGGGGCCTATAAATTGCAGCAGAAAAGAGCAAAAAGCATGAAAACAAACTCATGAAGTGAAACTAACCAAATGAAGTTCTTGGGCCCAATGGATTAACCAGTTCTCCTTTTAACAACAGTTTAATTCTCTTCATATCCCTGGCCCCGTGGCCAGGCAATAGTATTACATATTACCCAGCAGGAGATTAGGCTGCAATTTCTAATAGAGCCTCTCAGCAATGACAGAGAAATGGAACTGGAAGTGTTGACTTGGGTGAAGATGTGAAAAGGAACAGAAAGAGTGAATGACTAATACTGGAGAGCTGCCTACCTGGACTCACCCTGGAGTGATGAGGGAGAAACGGGGAGGGGAAAGGACGAGAAGAGTCTATTTAAAGCAGTAGTATAAGAATGTCCCACCTCTTCCCGTTGCTATCGCGAAGCATGGCTTTGCCCAGTTCTCTGGTCTTCATCTCCAGTTCCTGAACCTCCTCCAGCAAAGTTTTGTGGTAGACATGCTTGGCCCTGTACCAGAAAGGAAAGAGAAAAACAGAACAACAAAACAAAAAGCACACATGAACATTGTTGTGTCTGTAAAAGACCATTTTTTTCTTTTGCAGATGAGAGGTGCAAGGTCCTCCTTTCAGAAAGACTGGGGAAATAAGGCACAGGGAAGGCACATACAGTACAGCCCAGGTTCACAGCACCAGGGAGGTATCACACAGAAAGCAAGGAATCAGAAGGACTTTCAGTTCAGCAGAGCTGATCTGCTTCAACCCATCACGCCCCTAAAAGCTAACTGCACTAGGAAGAGCTGATGCTACTGCCATGGGACAACTCCAGAGCTGGGCGCTCAGACAGCAAGATGGGGCCACACTGAACATCCACGTGGCAAAACACAACTCCACTCTGTTTCTGAGCCTGGCCTCACACCTCCCTGCAAGCACGAGGAGAGTCACTGGCAATAACAGGCCTCCATTTCAGTTACCGGCTTCATACGGCTCAGCAAAGGGCTCCTCTCCCCTCTGAGCTTTCAAAGAGGCTGTAACAAGATGGGCCATCACCTATTTTCTCACTTGGGGCATTCAAAGCAACGGACACACTACCTACATGATCAGATTTGGAGAACAGTGTCCTACAAACACAGACTCGGGCCTTTTTTTTCCCAGCCTCACTACTACTTCAGAGCATTTATTCCTAACTTCTGCTGGCATTATGGAGAGCATCCAGCCCCTCAATCTTGACACCTACAAAGCAAGAACGCACAACCCAGGGATCTTTTTCTCCAGTGCGCAGTTTTTGATCAGCTTCCTCTTTTGTGTCACATAAAGCTGAAAAAGTGTCCCATGAGATGGTATTGATTTGTATGTAACTGCATGATGAGCTTGAAAACAAGATGGAGTCAAGTCAACTGAGATACTATTTGCTTCACTGTGTTAAAATTATAATCAGTTCTACAGATGGCAAGGATTGTTTTATAAATTTTATAAAAATCTTATACATAGATACCATAGTCTTCAACTAGTGATACAAAAAAAAAGTCAAGTCAGTCTTCGCCTGCTAGAGCGTATAAGTGGTGTATACATTATTAAAATTTAATAAAGGTGCATTTTTTTTAAGACATGACTTTTACTATCCCTTCTCTGGGGAACAGGAAACACAAGGTCCGCAGAATCTTTGCTGAGGCCATTTGAGATGACAATGGCTTGATATTAATACTAAGCTACTTAAGAACAGTTTTTTTGTGGTGCCAAACTAGGCCCCAAATATTGCAAGGTTAGAAGCTAAATGAAAGCTGCTTTTCAAAGCAAATCTGAATGAAAAAGGAAAAACAAAACAAAACACAAACAAACAAACAAAAAAACAAGGAAAACTGAAGCCTAGCAAAACCTAGAAGCAAAAGAAGAATACTATGTTATTAGAAGTACACCCAGATAAAACCACCAGAAATGTATGATTTGCTAAAGAGCAGCAACATGTGACTGGGGGATAAAACAGAGCAGCAAGAATATTTTAAAAGCTGTACGGTTTCAAAAATGTGAGTTTACTTCTAACTGCTCAAAAGTTAATTAGATCCAAGCTACCAGAACTACTTAGATGAATAGTAAGACTCAATTTCCTCTTTGAATAAACAAACTACAGCCACTTTTAAAAAGGACAAAGCTTTGGGCTATTAATTCTTACAATTTTACAAATGACTTGGCTTTCACGCTCTCTTAAATTGAGTGATACATTAAAACACTGGCCTTCAGCTAGCATCCTGCCCTTTAAAGAGACCATACCTGCTACTGCAAAATTGAAGACTATTTCAAGCTTTTAAAATCCTTTAAAAACTGTTTTCTCATAAGCAAGAGAATATAAACTGAGGAATTGTGCAATCTTTCCTGAACTTCTTGCTCATGTTTATCTTTTCACACTGTGTAAGTGATGATAGATGTTTTCTTTTCCCTTAGAGAGCAACACCGAGTTCAAAATGTGAACTCAATGGATACTGAGTCACACAGGCCAAGTAGCGCAGCACAGTGAGAGCAGGCATCGCACGGGTATTGCCCAAAATGGAGAAAACATTGGCATCCTGAAGTCACAGGTACTGAAGTATTTCAAAAACAGTGAGAAATTTTGAAATACATAGGCTCCTTGTCAAGGCAGGATTGCTATAACCTTCCCCCACCATGCAGGTAATATTTACACATTGAATCAGCTCTTGACTTGGAGCAAGAACCTTCGTGGAAGAGTGATTAATTTAGTATTCCTAAAAGTGCCAGCACTAACCTATCCGTTAGTTTCTGAAAGTACAGAACAACATCTGGGCCTATTCCCATCAAAATCCATGAAAATTATTCCTTGGATTGCTTGTAGTGAAACTGGACAGATCATGTTTCTTTTTTTGACAACAGCACATTATTAACTTTTGATACATGAGAATATGGGCAAAAGTCGCAGTGTTTGCTTTGTACTTAGCTTCAGATGTGTTATCAACCCTCAATAAATGATGAGCACCTGTGCTGGATGTTACTCTTCAGCCGAAGTTTGACACTGTATGTAAAGTCAGGCTGAGGATGACCCTTTGGCTCATGCTGGCACAGTAAGATTGTGCATTGTAAGAACAGCTGGGGGTTATTGTCAATTTTGAGCAGCCAGCCCTTCCCCTTCCAAGCCAGGGAAGGCTTGGTCCTAGGTCCTTAATGGTCCTAGGAAATTACCCTGGAGGTTTTGGAGATTAGAATCTGTCAGGGGGGATCTCTTTCCTCAAACATGCTGGTGCCTCTGCTATGACTCATTTCAATAGCACCATTTCAGATGCCTTGTGCTCCAGGGACTGCAAGCGTGTGGATGGGAAGAGCTCCTCATAACTTCTTCTCTCTCACCTCCACTGCCAGAGCTGGCAAGTGCAGTAAGCTACCTCCCCTGTCAGCCTTCCCCTACTCTCAATAAAAAAGACATATTAAGATTTTGGTAATTATTGGAAGACTTAGGAAATTTCTCACTATAACACTGACAAAGTGTTGAGACACCAGTTATTAATAAATTCCTGCCCAGCAAGGAATAAAATAATTTTTGCTGAAATAAACTGTTTTTATGATTCCTACATAGGTTTATGGGCCAAGTATTTCAAGACTTCCTAGCAGCAGTGACATGTGTTGAAGTGACATGTGCCAACTGTGAGCAAGAACTTGCCTTACAAAGTTTTGTTCACGTCACCAGTAGCACAACTGGGACTTCTGTAAGGCAAAAAATTAAATCCAAACCAAGCTACTCAATTCATGGTAGTGGACCAAAGTTAATAATGTGGTATTGCGGGCAAATATTATTAATAATCTTCCTTCTCACTCTAAAAAGAGAAGTTTTCCACATTTCTTTGAATCACTTAAACATACATACATATATACACACAGGCAAATATATATTCACTAGGCCTAGAGCTGCATGGGAGGTAAGAGGCATGTTGACAATCGTAGCCTGTGTAACAAAAGGACGTGTAGCACTAGCTCACACTTGCATTATGGCACATTTGCATTACATGCTTGTACACAGCATTACAAAGCTTGATAATGGATACAGAACAACACTTTTTTATAACGGTATTTGCAAGGGTCCAAAACAACTTTCATTTTTAATCCCTTTTAGCTTCTTCCAGATGAAAGCTCTATACTTTACTTATGTTTTTCTGGCAGTGCTCTGTACTGAAATTAGGCATACACCTTTAGGGTCACATGGATCCTTTTTCTGTGGACATGCACTTCTTGTCCAAAAGAAACTGAAAGGAATAAATTCCTTGGCCATAAGAAGTCAGAGCTCCTGGAATTTTATGTCCAAAAACGGATTCTGTGGAATTGCAGACAGCAGCGCAGTGTAACCACTGCTATGGAAACGTGCCGTCTGCTTTCCAGGGGCCGTGGGCTCGAGCTGTGCATGGCAAGCCTCCTAGAAAGGAAGCAGTCCTTTACTCCTTCCATATGCTAGTGCTCATAGCCGTGTCATTTCATTTTTCCTGGTTAAAATGTTAATCATGTTAATTTTTCAGCATTGGGTTAAAAGAAAAAGGAAAAAAAAAGTCTTGCTCAGAGAACAAATTTTTTCCTCAATGTTGATAGAAGCCTCCTGTCTAAAATCTGCTGGGAAAATAGCCAGTGTATCAGTCATATGTGTTCATCTTGAGAGTGTCACAATCTCTGCACATTCTTGGTCTGAACCACTGAAAGGATTACGTTGCTAAGATTTCTCTAAGAAATATTAAAGAATAAGCTCAGGCAGTAAGAGAGTTTTAAATCGGCAATAGCTGAGGATGAGCCTGCCTTGCTCTGGCCTGTTTTACAATTCCTTATCCACTTTGCCAAGCACTGATAAGAACAGAGGACAATTTAAGGACACATCCGACCTTCAGTTATCGGGAAAACATCTAGAAAACAAAATCAAAATCTTGGACACCAAGATGATGCAAACAATTTATCTATTTAACTGTAATCACGGGTGTATTCCATTGACTTTGTAAGTGGTTTTAAGCAATGCCTGGCACAGGAACAAGAACTGTTGTACTAAATAAATTTTAAGATATTTTTTAAAAGGCTTAAAAGTTGGTCATAGACACAGCTAATGTTAAGGATCCAGTGCTAAACAATTTAACCTCAACTTTAGACTTTTAAAATCATTTTCAACGAGGAAATCTAATAAATGTAACAAAAAACCTCTAGTATGCTAGAGTATTAAATTATAGTTTGGCCTCAACAGACGTATTACATTATCATACCTAGCTTTAATTTTAGGAGCGTAGCTTATGAAAATTGACCTGAAGGAGAGAAAGGGAAGACATTTTGAAGTATTTAAAATATATCAGTATTTACTGTTTAGTAGATTTGCCTACTAACAGTTCAATTTAGCTGTGCTATCGGCCCCATAGGAAAAAAACAGATTTCCAGATGTGCATATGACCTGATTTATCCTTTTAAGATGATCTTTAAGATGTACTTGCATTCGCGAAATGTTCTGCTCTTCCAGTATTCCTCCCTAAACAGGAATCTTCTTTCACTGACAGATAGCGCCTTCCCAGAGCTAAGTGTAACATATTACAGTATTTAACTTTGGGTCAAGCGACAAGTTAGAAATAGCATCTCTTGCCTCATACCCTTCTTGTAATGAGTTATGGAAACCAGAATACCCTTAGGAAGAAGAAAAGGATAAGGCTGTCTTTGCCACTCTTCTAGCACACCAGGAATGTGACTAACAACTCATCTCTCAGCACTCTTAGTCCATGGAAATCTTTTACGTTGGTCCACAGAAAAGCATTTCTGCAAAATAAAAGCTTCTTGGTTGTTAACACATCTCTTCTCTGCAAAGGACAAAAACTTCAGGACTTAAGACATTTAAAGTCTTAAAGTGAACAAACACAAGAAATTATACATGAAAAGAATAATTCTACATTGAAATACAATGCTCTGAAATTTGAGAGGAGAAGGGAATGACACACACCAGCGTTCTGCAAAGGTAGTCACACCTCTTGGGGTAGGGAAGGAATCAGGATTTTCCTTCAAATGTGGAGTCCAGAGAGTTAGGCTCTTCTGCTACATTAGCCAAGTTGGAGAAGACTCACTGTTAAAGGAGAGCCTAAAGAACTGGGAGCTTGCAGGGCACCAAGTACCACAATTTTACTTTCAACACAACCTACTTAGTCCAACCAGAGAAAGTATTGGGCTCCCTCTCAGGAACAGTGCACCTTTGAGGTGTCTCTAACTAAAGGTAGACAGAGCAAAATCGTCATTACAGAGAGAAGGCTCCCTCCTCTAGCTTCAGGACTAAAACTGCTCATCCTTTTTCACTCCCACTTTCAGCTTTGCTGAGAGGTCCTCCAAAGCAGTATCACTATTTTGTATTCCCTGAAAGCCTTTGCAGATGCTTTACAGAGAGATACTGAACTGGCACAGCACATCCATGCAGAACGATTCCTACCACACCATGAGGGCTCTTTGAGGACTTACGCTGTCCATGCCACATCTTTAACAAGGCACGCAGTGGGCACGAGAAATAAACCAAACCAGAAGTATCCACAGCGCAACACCATTCCAGCCTGCGAAGAAACAAACAACAAGTCATGAGCATTTTCAAGCCATCCAGCTAAATTAACTGGTTGTTTACAAAAAAATAGTTAAAGCAATGGCATCAAATGGGCACTGCAGTCATGAGTATGTTGAAATCCCAGTGATGTGCAGCAGGTGTGGGAAGGGGGAAGTCTCATCAGCTCTTAATAGAAATTGTGCCTGCCAATAACAACCAGAACAAATGTCCCATTGGCATCACTTCCTACAATCCAAAATACTTCGGATATCTTCAGAAAGATAAATAATATATATAAACATATATATATATATATATATATATATATATATGTTTTGATGTAATCCACAATTGATAATAAATCATGTAGTCAGGCAGATATGTATTTTTCACTCAGTGAAAACTGCACAACAAATACGCTTCCCTTGCTCTGTTGACCAACGTTTCTGCCCTTTGCTTGCTTTTCCTCCACCCGTGATTCCAGAGTCCTGAGTATCACCATTTGATATTACTAAAAAAAACCTCCACAAAATATTTCAGTTATATTCCACTTAAATACAGCCGTCTGACCCAGGATGGGAAAAATTCACCCCTCTCCCCACAAACGGCTTTTGACGAATAGAGAGCCCGAAGTTTACATTTGCATTTCTTTCGTTGTCGTGATGCTTCAGGAGAATGCTTGCTCGGATTTGAGAAAGATGTCCAAAAACCCAACGTGTCGCAGAATGCATAACCCAACATGTCTCAGAATATGTAAGTACCTGCAGAACAAAGCTGAAACATGGTGCTTTTTTTAATAGAAAAGCTGTTTTAGGGTTCTCCCCTTAGAACTTTTTTTACAAACTAACGGTGAATTAGGCCCTGAGCCACTACGTGGAACTTAAGAACACGTCACCACCTCCCGCGCACGCACGTGTGCTTCCCATAAGGCTCCCTTAAGTTCTCTAGTGAAATCTACACCAGCAAAATGTCTGGAATGAAGTGTGTGCAGCATACACAACCCCAAACGCTGGCTGAAAGGTGTCAGCGGCATTTCCCATGGCCACACTCGGCCCTCCTGCCAGCCACGAGTGCTGCCGGAGGCCCTCCGCAACGCCCGCGTTCCCCCCCGCCGCCTCGCACGCCACATTCGCAGGCACGCGGTGCTCAGCGCGATGCCGATGCCGTGGGAGGACGGGGCAGGCGGACGGGGAGGCGGGTAGCGCCGCCGCCACCGCCTCGGAGCGGCCGCCTGCGCCGGGTCGCGCGGGCCGGGCGCGGCTTCCTCACAGCGAGCGCGCGAGCGAGGCGCCCGCGGCAGCCCGCGGGGCAGAGGCGTCGGGACCCGCAGAGGGGAAGCGGAGCTCCAGGACACACCACTGAACAAAATGCCCACCAGCCACGTGAGGAAACGTGACTTGTGGTTACGCTCTTTGTAAGACAAATCTGCTCGACTGCAGCAGCAGAAGGAACTTCTGCTACTCACTACAGAGAAGATTCAAAACTGAGGAAAAACAGCACATTTCATGGCCGGGACATCCACCTGTAGCACCCCACATTTTCCCGCCCTGTTGATGACTACTTAAAAAGCATCTGCCTCACAGTCCAGCCATGTTTAGCAGCAACTTGCCCTTCGACTACCAAGCAGCAAGGAGTTTCAAAAGCATTTTGCCCTTTCTGACTGTTAAGTCCCCTGAGCTGCTGCTGCTGCTGGAGCGCCAGATCAGTGGTAAATCTTGTACCGAAACCAAGCGCGAGTTACACCACGCTGAAACATTTATGGACACTTTGCCACCCACGTGGAGAGGAAGTAAACAAATTCCAGGCTGAGAATGAGCTCTCAGTCATTCGCGATCCCTCATGCCTACTTCCACATCGGAACGCCCGGAGCATATGGTCAGTCCTGATCCAGGCTTATTTAAGGAAAAGGGTAATAGGAGGGAAATCTTTTAACTCTTTCATTAGCCAAGGAGACGGACTGTAACAGGAGGGTGGTAAAATGCCACTGGATTTGCTCTCCTGCTTTGCTTTGCCTTAGCTGTGACCCTGCAAGCGCGAGCAGCCTAATCACGTCAGTGTTGCCAGCGACCCCCTCCCGTCCCTGTGCTAATGAAGGCCAAACAAAGGACCAGAGGGTCCGAAATGCATTTTCTGGTATTTCTGATTTAAGTATTTTACACTCCACTTCTTTGCTTTCTTAGATAAAAGCAGCTCAAAAGGCTTTTAATACACAAAACAATTCAAGTACTTGTCTAGTGAAAACTGAAATTGTAGTACTATCGATTCATTCAGCAGCCTCAAATCACCTTTGTTATCTGTCATCTCATGCGTACGTTAAGCTCTCTTTGCGCTGAAGAGCCTCAAGCCAGGTACTTTTTAACCTACAATTATGGTTGTACTTAAGTCTTATTCTGCAAACCGCACCACAATGGTTCCTGTCATTTCAGCCCTGTAACTCATGAGGAGAAATAGCTTGTTTTTTAAACAAATTCAAAATTTGACCAGCTCTGTCATTACAGAGACCCCATGACACACAGCAAGGTCATTTGTACTGCGGCTGCTGGTGTAAACATTAGTGACTAGCACATCCAAAGCCAACTACCAAAGCCATTTGTCACGGGGCACCCCCGGAGCACGCACGCCTACAGCAAATTCTCCCCTTCAAGATGCTGCTGCAAAACTTGCTGCCATCACTACACTGCTGTCCAACAAGCACCATCGAGGCTGCCACAGTGAACCTGCTCCTTTCAGGGGACGGATAATATTTTTAAAAGAATAGATAGAAAAAGAAAAGAAAGAAAAAGGTTAGCTCCAGGAATTTCATCTGAGCAGCAAACAACGTCGGTTCCAACGCCTTGACCATGATGAGCATGCTTATGCATGGGTATATTAAAACAAATAAATAAATGAAAGGGAGTGGGATACAATAGCACTGACAGCCAGCAAGAGCCACCAGGAAGATTTGCTCGGTACTACCATTATTTTAGAAAGCTTGTGTTAAGTTTTTCTTTATTGTTATTATATATAAAAAATGATATATTTTTATTAAAGGTTGCAATGAAGAATATATTACAAGCTATTTTCTCCACTTCATTATTCTTTCTTAAGATGCAAATAAGTATAACTCCTTGTTTTACTTTTCAACCAATAGGTGGTGCCACTAATTTCCATAATTCCTTCCAAATGAGAATTACAATGCATAAAAACTCAAGTAGGGGCGGGGAGAGAAATATTTTGGTATTCTTATCACAGCATGGTTAGGCAGCGACTGGGGACCAATAAATGACTCAGACAAACCAAGAGTCTCAGCCTCCTTCAGAGATCGTTCAAGACAAAATTTAAATTCACATTTTGGATAATAAAAGCTTTTATTACTTCATTTCCTCATATATCCATGCATCCTAATTCTGATTAAAAACAGACAGTGAAAGCGTCAGATCACCAGGAAAACAGCTGGCCTTGTATTTACAGTGCGACAAAAATTATTACTGGAAGTGTGCCCAGATCCTGATCGTATCTGTCTCCACGAGGCATGAGTGAGGACCCAATAAGCCGCTCAGTTTTGGTTTCATATTTGTTTGGATGCCAGTTTTATATGACCGAGTTCCGAGTTCAAACTGTGCTCCTCTAGACACACGCAGAATTGCGGCCAAGGGACGTCGTGCCTCACCAGTCCAAGGTGGACAAGGGCACAGTGCAGCTCAGTGCTGCCCGCGCGGCCTCAGACCGTAGCGGCCGTAGCCAGAATCATCAGCTGCCATCACAAAGATATGAGTGACGGAGACAGCGGGGACAAGTGTCTCTGAAGGATGCAGCTGCCAGGAGGCATGGCTTGAGCCGCACGCTGCAATGGCAGGACGACAGCAGACCATTATCTGACCATTACACACACGTGCTCTCTCTTGGCGGGTCTGCAAGGTCCTCCTAAGGCTGGATGTTTGAAAGCCAACACTGGGGTAGTCCTCTTGATACAAAGGATATGGAAGTTTAATTTTAAATGGGCAAAACCAGGAAACCTTATTAAACCGTTGGCTGAATACTTCTTAAAGAGACATGCAACCTGCCACTTATTAACACTGTGAGCACATTCATACTTTGCAAATGATTAGAAGATATTTTGTCACACAACATTTCATTTTCTTGAATTGCACTGAAGGTACAAAGTCACAACGGCTTTTCCTGCCATTTGAATGATAAGAGAGCAATTGTTAAAATTTGGCCAAAACCATCTCCTAGGATTTCCATTAATTTATGAGCTGTGATCAGTATCTTCATTGCATGTGCTATATGGTATAAAACACCCAAATTGAGTTATATTTATTGTATTATACAACAGGACCCGTGAAATGCCATGAATATCAGACCCATGTTAAAGACCTCATACGCTAAAAGTCAAGTGCTGAGAGGTGCCATGGGTGGCTCGCGGTCACACAAATCAGTTGCAGAGCTGGGCAGGTTGCCCAAGTCTCTCAATTAGATCAGACTACACAGAGCCTGAGCCTGGCGGAGCCCGAGTATGAAATACAATCAATAGCCAGGAATGCAGTCTCAAGGATTTTCCTCGTGCACACTGGAACATAATCTAGCCTCAGCTTGAGTCGGTGCTTAAGAACTTTTTCTCTAATATAACCATAGCCAGCTCCGGGTTGGACAGATTTACTAGATTCAGGGCTGACAGGTGTGGTGAACAGATTCACCAGGTGCCTCTTCGACCAGCAGCATGGCTGGAAGCACAACTAGAGCACAACCCTGGCAGGTTAGTGGCAAGATGTTAAAAAGAGAGGCAAGAGGGTCTGATTTTCCCTCCTGCTTACACTGCCGGGAGTCAGAAGCAGCTCAAATGAAGTCAGCAGAGCTCGACTACTGCAAGGTTGGCTGGATATTTCCATGCCTGAAGTAAAGATGTGCAATGTTTTCCATAATGTAAGAGTTTTCTTTCTAAAATGACTGAGATGAAAACAATGACCTCACTGGCTGGCTGGATTTAACACAGTGACACATTGGTCCGGTCTCAAGCCTATTTCCTCCCTCTCCCAGTCTCCACTCATACAGCCGTATCCCCTTGAGAGCAATAAAAAGGTAAAGAAAAAACAAATATTTTACTTAATTTTCTTATTTTTCACAGTCATGCTTGAAAACGTATGGAAGCCAAACATTAGGAAGCAACGTCTCCACTGTCCAACCTTTATATCATAGCTATCAAATCTATTGGTAAGGTCCATTAAAAGCCTGCATACAAATGTAGGAGTAATATTTTGAGAAAAAGGAAAATTGCAAACACTGTATCTCAAAGACATATAGATGGTATTTCTTATAAAGGCCATTCTGAGGCACAGGTGTCAAGCAAGAATCTTTTCATGGAAGAAGCTGCTAGCTATGATACCTAAAGTAAAGCATGAAAATACAAACAAAAGCATAAAAATTGAGGAAAACATCAGAGAATTCAAAAAATAAGTCAACTGCTTAAATAACTCTTTTTCCAGTAAGTTCCAGGAAGTGGCAATAAAGTGCTTCAAATACAAATATTGGCACTTTCAGGGAAGAATAACAAAACAAACACCCCCACTTCACACAGACCCACATGATTTTGGAGGAACTGGTAAGAGTTATTGCCCAATAGCAGCACAGCAGAATCTTCAGATCTTCTACTCTCTTCAATTTTGTTGTTCGAAGCTATTGGATATAGTCAGTTTGCAACATCTTTTCATTCCTTTTTTAATTGGAATTGAAAGAGATTAAAATATAATATATTAATGCAATATTCATGCATATAATATTGAGCAAACTTATCCCAGAGTGCTGTTAATAGCCTTTTTTTTCTGTTAACTAAAACCAGACTTTACATACACATCCTTTTCTGAGAATAAAAAAACACATTACTATATATCATTACTTACTTAGTACACAACAATGCTGATTAAGTAAGGACACTGCCTGTGTTACTTTCCATTATTACTCTGATAGCAGAGAATTAAGAAAATTAATCAGATGGCATTTTAATTTGATTTTATGATTCACAGCCAGTGTACACTGTGATGGAATTTTATGCAGGCCACCATTTCTCATTCATTACTGGCTGTAGTAAAGTGCTACAAATAATGCAAATAAACATTTCTTCAAAGTCATTTGGAAAAAAAAAACATTGGTTAAAAAATACTAATAAAATTACGTGGCATGTAAATGAATATCCAAATGGATTTCTGATGGATTGCCAAAATTTCTTTTCTTTAACAAATCTTTAGGTCAGTGGGGACTAATTACTATTCCCAGTTAAAACATTGTATATTAGCCTGAGGTCCTTAGCATCAATCTGATTAAACGGCATTTCTTCCTTTACACCTGTACTTATTGACCACGAACACTTTGAAACAATCTGAGACATAGGATTCTGTTGATGGCATCTTAGAGATTTACTGTTCTCCACCTGACTCAGGCTTGGTGTTATCCTCATTCACAAGACAGTTTGAGTTTTCTTAATCTCTCCAATTAGATGGCTGTGCAACACAACATAACCTCCCTTTACCACAGTCTGAAGTGAGCTGCCTGAACCCATACCTGGAGGGCACAGAATCCCAGAATGGTTGAGGCTGGAAGGGACCTCTAGAGATCATCCAGTCCAACCCCCTGCTCCAGCAGGGACACCCAGAGCACGGGGCACAGGGTGG
>JAWLRI010000837.1:4132275-4167230 GCA_034781795.1 Crypturellus tataupa | reverse complement strand
TGCTCTGGGTGTCCCTGCTGGAGCAGGGGGTTGGACTGGATGATCTCTAGAGGTCCCTGCCAACCTCAGCCCTCCTGTGATTCTATGAATAGATCTTAATTTGTCTTAAAAAGCAGGTGGTCTCTTATGTCAGTCAGTGTTGATGACTTCTTTATTCATTTTTTTGAATAATTCTGCTGTTAATGTTCTATTTCTCTAGCCTAGTCCTTTATTAATTACCCTTTTCTAATTTGTTAAATTGCCTGGGTCGACTGCCTTTTATCTTTACAAATCGAAGGCAGTTTCCACTCCCCGTAAAAATGCCTCTGTTCTGACGCCAGTAAGTGGTCTCCAGCCTGTCCTCTGGCGTCCGTCTCTTCTGGATCTTTTACATCTTCTTATTACTTTTAATGGACAGTTTTCACGTTATCACCCAAGGGTTTTCCCATTTACCGCTTCAGTGGAGTTTCCAGTTTAGGGAGTTGGTTGGCTGTGATTTCCCTGGAATGGGTTCTTGTCCTGTGGCCGTGCGCGTAACAGCAAATGTCACAAGGATGGTCTAAGCTGCAAGGGCCTTTCCTTCCACTGGGAAGGACCGGTGCAGTCCTAGCAGTAGGATAAACAGCCTGGACTCATGATGAAACAGAAATCTTTCCAAAGTCACTGATCATTCCAACACCGTGAGGCCTTACCTGGACTTCACCCGGGACCTTATTTCCTATTTCTGCGTATTCTTTTCCTCTGGTGTGTTTTGGTGGCGTTTCCACACCTGGATTAGTTCAGTTTTCTGTTCTTAGTTTTCATTCCAAATTTCTTGTGCTTTCACAAATTTTCTGAACAAACAGCTCCGATAGCCATTATATTATGTGCTTATTTGAATATGATTCTTCAAGTTCTTTTTGTGCTTCATACCCTCAGAATGACACCGAAGTAACACTCTCTAGGCTGTCTAGAGAAGCTCCCTCAATTTTATTTTAATGTGATTTCTGCCTCTAGCAGATTTTGCTGTAATAAAGGTTTGGAAGTGTACTTGCAGCAGCACCTAGTGAATTTGTAGATTGTGAAATCTTTGGAATAGGTTCATAAAAATATTTAATCTATAGAAGTCTGCAATAAGGTGTGTGATATATTAAGTGCTGTGTTTCGACATTTACATTGAAATACTGGTGTATACCCAGCTCCTCATTATTTACAAAATATCCGCAGTTACTGGGATGTTTGGAGTGTACTTAAATCTGTAGATCCAGCTTTTAGCTCACTGCTTCTCTCAGTAATGTATTACTGATTTGCCTTGACTGTTGAAAATCACGGCTACATTTCTTTTCACAAGGTGGTTTTGTTTTTATTTTGCCCTCAATTTCCCCACCTCCCCCCTTTTTTTGTTTCCAGCTAATTTATATAAGAAATCCTTACTTGAAAATAATAATAAAAAAAACAGCTATTACGTTTTGGTTCATTGATCTGTATTCTGTTCAAAACGTTCAGTGACTGCCAAGTCGCTCTTTGCTTTATAAATGATTTCAGGAGCCATCTTCATTCTTTAAATTGGCATCATTTTCCTAAGAAGCTGAATTCAGGTCCACTGCTTTAAGTGCTTTAAGTGGGGAAGTTCCATCCTTCTGCTGTGGTGCCCCTCTTGACCTATATTCCTTGCTACGTTTCTAGGATTTATATGAATTATTTATGGACATGATAGATTTATTTTATACTTTGCTGAGAGGGAGGATAAATCCTCACTTTAGGGATTTTCAAATTTAGTTAAAGCATACCAAATTGTGAGGCAGCTGCTCACCACTAGAATTGTTGGAGATGAGAGATACAGGGCTCGTCTAGCAGTAACAGTTTCTTGCTTATTATGTTACCTGAGAAAAGCCATTGAAGGACAGGATGCCTCACTTAAGTGGAGAGAACAGCACAGATCTGTGGGCTCTTTTATCTCTTTAATACATGGGAGGTAGGAAAATGGAGAGAGATGGGAAAGCTGAGAAAGACCTTTTCCCCCTGTGCTAAGCAATAGGAGAAAGTGTTTCAGGGTGCCAGCGGCACTGGCGCTGTTGCCGCCTTGCTACCCGGTTAGGATGAATAGAGTTATGTTGGCATTTAAATAGTGCACTGATATTTAAAATATTTCTTGTATTTATGATTTTTAAAAGGAAATTTAGTAAGCTGGGAATGTCTTCTGCTCAGAAAAAAATATAAAACTTGGATATTCAGGGTAGTGGGAGATAAAGGAATATATGGGTAAAGCATACTTGAAAACGGAGCTCTATTTTAAGGCCTCCAAGTGTGAGCTTTCCCAGTTGCTGTGATTCCCAGCCTGCTGCAGAGATTTCTTCTTCCTCTTTTGTCAGGGCGCTGTTTGTTCTCACCCATCTGTTAACTGGATGCTAACAGGGACCCCAGTGCTGTGCAAAGGAGAAAACGTAGAAAACAGGTTGAATCGAGCATATGTGGCATGGAAATAAAAATGTTCTGGGAAGCTAAGAGCAAAATTATCCCCTAGAATACCTGTCTTTTTGGCAGAATAGAAGTGAAGTTACTGGTGTTGATACTGATTCGTTACCACAGAAGCTGAGGAAATGAAGATTTGCAGAGTCCCAGGTCTTTAGTTATGTGTCGTGGGGACTGTCTCACCTAACCAGACTCCATACCTCAGGTTTTCCATTTTGGACCCAAACTAGACAAAAGCAAAAAGAGCTGCTTACGGTGTTCTTCCCCTTCCCCTGGAATTACTCTGAGCAAGACCAGTGCCCAACTGGAAACGGATGAAGCCTCTGTCCAAGCTGCGGTTGCCTTCTCCTGCGGGGAAGCCCGTGGAGGCGCCCTGAGCAGCTCCGTGGGGCAAGTCCGGGCATGGCGAGTGAGAATGAGCAGGAGATTTGCCTCAAAAATGTATTTCTGATCCCAGCTTAAATGCTGATGTGGACACTGATTCAGCAGCGTAATTAAGCTGTGATAAATGTGTGACTTGACCAAATAGCTGTAATCTTGCATCTGTTTGCATTTCTGCCTAGCCAATCACTTATTCCCTCCCATCCACTACCGTGTCCTTCTTGGGCTGTTATATATCGCTAGGGGAGAGGCCAGGGGAGCTGTAGATGATGTGCGGGCTGTCTAGCAAACTGGCATTTGCCGAAGAAATATTCCTGAGTGAGTGAGTGTTTCCAAAGCAGAGCGGAGCAGCCCAGATCTCCTACACAGTTTGTGCAGCAGCCTAAACAGGCAGCTTCTCTGGAGCTAATCCTAGAAAATGAGCCAAGCAGGATTAACTAGAGAAAAAAAAATCTAACAACTAGCAATGACAGTTTAGCGGTTGGTTAAAATGCAAGGTTAGATATTGCAGTAGGCATGGAAATACTTGAGTGCATCAATTTGTTGCTCGTGGAACCCTCTGTCCAACTAGATGCTGTTACCTGAGAGTGGAGCTAGATGTTCAACTCCTGAAGGATATTCTGGCTGAGTAAGGAGACCCAGGGAGCTTATCTGGGAAAACAGCAAATTTGAGGCTCTTTCAATTCTTCAAGTAGGCCCTTAGCCTAGTTGGGAAGGGGTGGGATCGCAGGTCTTCCTTCACTTGTGGTGGATGCGTAGCAGACACCAGCCTGTTCTACCAGAAGCTTTAAAATCCCTGGCAGGAAAATCAGGTGCTGCTGTGAGAGCGACCACAGCAGGTGAGAACAGCTATTTCTGTAGAAAGATACTGACCTCCAGTGGACAAACAGGGCAATCAAAAAAGTATATTTAATTAAAATTTAGCCTTGTGAGAAATCGTAGAAGAGACAAAGAAATGGAAGATAGAAGATGCCCTCTGAGCTCCCCAGACTCTCAGTGTCTTCATTGAATCTTACTGTACATTCCTGCATAACTTGGTGAGATTTCAGTGTCTTCAAAATATCCGATTGCCTCAACAAAACAGCATCTCTTATCTTCTTTCCCCCCGAGGAACTCTGTGAACCACCGAAAATGTTCTGAAATAAGCGAAATATAGCTATTAAGACATGCCCTCACGTCCTGCCACAGTTTCCAGCCTCATCCTGACAAGGAGAAAGCAGCACGTTTCAGGGTCTCTGAACGCAGAGCATATGGGAAACTCGCTGTCTCTCAGGGATGCTCAGAGCTTTTGGCAGAGTGACTGTTTCCTGCTCCCCAGGCCATGCTGTCACCAGCGAAGACAGTTGGGATGTTGTCTTCTAAAGCATACTTTGATTTTATTTTCTTTTTTGTGAAAGATCTTTCATTTATATTTATTTATCTCTTCTGGAATATTTCCAACTGTTCAAAAGATTTGAAATTTGGTAGATGAAAACATATGTGCATCTTTCCCCCAACTCCTGTTGAAAAGAAAGGGGATATATCGTAGCCTGGAGCAATGAAGGTGATTTGTGCTATCTGCAGCATCACTATGTACATCACACTTTATCTGGTGAAAAATCTGTCCCTCATTTTCCTTGGGATATTTGAGGATAGGTCCATAGATGCATATGTTAATTTCCTTAGGTGTGCTACTGTCTGGAGGTTGTCAATAAAACCAGCCGGTTGGTGTAAGAATAGATCAACACTTGAGTGACAGCTACTCTATATTGTAAAATATATTATAGAATCTTTAATTTACATAGAGATGAAGCCTGCTTACAGTGAATGGAAATCAATAGTGGCTTTTATAGCATCCTGTGGGCAGAATATTAAATCTGGAACTCCATAATAACTAAGGTGCATCAAGAGATTACAAGCCAATAGTGCTAACAGTGTAAAAAGGATCAGGTTTTCATTTCTCAATAGACTTGATATGTCTGCAATTTCCAAACAGTTTTTTTTTTTTAGATGTTTTGGTTAAGAATAATGTATGTGTTGTACATATGGTCATTTTATTATGAAATTATAGCTAGCAGGTATTGTATAAACACATGAAGAAAAGATGATCCTGGCAGTCTAACTTGAAATGGAGATAACTGGCAGTTTCTTAAGAAACCTTGACCATTTATTGATCAAAAGGCTTTCCTGTGAAAGAGAGATTTGCTATAGACCAAACTATGCCAAATGTGGTGGTATAATAATATTAAGTAGCGGTGAATTCAGAATAAAATTAATTTCTGCAGAGACTATGTTGTCAATGCATTCCTGTAGCATAATGTTGTGATTCCCAGTAGAGTCCGGTCTGGCTCTGACCACAGAGCAACCGCAGCATCAGTCACCACCATGTCTTGGAAAGGAACAGCTTTCTGCTGATCTTGTTGTTCTTTGCTTTAGGCTGACAGGAGCAGTATAACACTCTGCTCCCATATTCTGTTCTTTAGGCTCTATTTTCCAACAATTTGCTTTGATCTTAAATAGGAGGAAAAGGTGACACTGAAAGAAAACACTTTCATGAGAACAATATCTCTTTGCAAGGCCTGTCACAACACAAAATACAATTAAAATTGACTGAACACCCACAGATGGTACATAAAATGGAGCCGTTCACGATGATTCAGAGCAGCAGAGTGGACTGAGCACAGTGCGGCAGCGCTTGCTGCTCCTGACTGAGCTCTGTGCGTCCCCCAGGTCAGAGCTGCAGCTCCAAGTCTCTCTGTTTTCTGCCAAACACACGCTCTGATTTTCAACGTGGTCGTTAGCCCAATGTGAACTGTATGTGGACTCTGCATCACTTTTTGCTCCTCTCATTTTGGTCAGCTTTGTGCAACCAAATTGGATCTGTCTCAATTTGCTGTACTTTAACCCACAGGGATAGAAGAAGAACCAACACATGCAAGAATGCTGAAGGAGGGAGGAAGACGGCAAACGTATGCAGGTGAAAGGCAAATGGGAGAAAATGTATTGAGACCTGTGATATGATAGGAGCAAGAGTGGTGGTTGCTCAAGAAGACAGTGATGGGGACCAGCCAGGCAAGGAGACTACAGTGGGCCAAGGAGGCAGCTGGCGAGTTTGAAAGGCTGAAGATAGGATTGCTGGTGGAGAAAGTGGAGAAACCTGCTACAAAGTCAACGTAGGGAGACAAGCCCCAAGTGGAGCAGCATGTTGGGAGATGCAAGCAAAGGAAAAACACTGGCTGTTTTAACAGCTTGAAAAAATACCACCTCTTCCAGAGCACGTTATAATGATTGTCAAATGAAGTACTGAAAATTGCAATTTTTCTAGACTATGGTTTTCTCTCCAGATTTCTTGAAGAACAGAAACTACGATGTTGAGCCAGCTCAGCTAACAACCATCCGTAACCCATCTTTTGCATGTGCAGCAGGTAAATGCCTAGGCAAGCTCCTTCTTGCATAGTATTCCCATTCTGCAGCATTTAAAGTCTCTTCATACTTTCCTTTTCTTGTTTTTCATGCTATTGTGGGGAAGTTGATTGGTTTCTTTGTTTGTGCTCTGTCTAGACAAATAAAATACAGAGAAAAGCTTTAGTTATTGCAAATGCTATTAAATTTTTTTTTCAGAAAAATGAGTAGGATCTGATACTTCTTTTTAAAGGGTGCAGCCCATTTAATTACTTATTTCAATGAATGATTTCTTTCAAGGCAATTTACTTAATTTTATTCACAGATATTTCCATTGAAATACTTAAACTGTGTAAATTGTACAATTATCATATCTTCCTATCTCTGTAGATCTTCAGCCAAAACAAATTCATATGCTGACATTTTAATTTATGTTTGCATTTCAGTTTCAGTGTGAGATAGCTGAACTTCCTTTAAGTGAGATAGTCCCAAAATCTTACGTGGAAAAGTGGCAAAAATGCAGCAAACAGCAAACAATTTTTTGTCATTCTATTTCTATATTATCTTGCCAATAATGGATGTTTTTTACAGTTTGCTGCTATCAGGAATATATGCGTTTTGGTTTTATTTTCATTACTTTCTAGAAAAAAAATCCACTTTCTTTGATGAGGTTTCCCTGTGCTGGACACTGCCTAAACACACGTATGCCTGGTTAGTGCAGAGTATGTTTTACACATCTATAGCACTTGTTCCGGGACTACTAGTAATCTTAATATGTTGATCAGGGTTAATTTAAGAATGAACCATAAGAAAAGCTTGTGTGCATCAAAGCTTGTTCATTTGTTTCCAGATATGTGTGTTTAGCAAAATGTCATATTCTTCCTGTATATCTTATATCACTTATAACTGCTAAAGTCAGAAGTTTCAGTCATGGAAACTTAACATGACTTAAAAATAGGAATGAAGTCAAGAGCAATCTGAGATGATACAACATAATCTGCTCTGTTACAAGGAAGATCTGAAAAGCACTTGGCATCTAATAGCCACTGAAAACCTAAATCACAGAATCACAGACTGGTTGAGGTTGGCAGGGACCTCTAGCGATCATCCAGTCCAACCCCCTGCTCCAGCAGGGACACCCAGAGCACGGGGCACAGGGTGGCATCCAGGCGGGTTTGGAAGATCTCCAGAGAAGGAGACTCCACAAGGAGCCTCTCTGGGCAGCCTGTGCCAGGGCTCTGTCACCCTCACAGGAAAGAAGTTCTTCCTCACATGGAGATGGAACCTGTCTTTTAGTTTATACCCATTCCCCCTTGTCCTGGCATTGTCCACCACCGTTTGGCCCCATTCTCTTTACAGTGTGGCTGAGAAGCCCCTGGAGAACTACCCAGTGATGCACGGTGACCTTGCCACACTGCTGCACCTTCACTGTGCCCAAATAAAATCTGCTAGCAAGTGTGCTTTCCTGGGTGAAAGGCAGCTCACTCCCATAGCTCTTCTTGAAACTCTTGCACCTTCCTCCCCTCTTCAGACTAAACTAATACAGGCACAAAGAGCACAGTGTAAGCCTGAAATGATAACTTTGATAGAGCTCACAATGAAACCAAGCCTTGTTCAATCTGTTTTACTTTGGTTTAAGCTTTTACACTGCATATAAAAATAAACTGTGCATCTTAAAACTGTGTTTCCCTTTCTGAAGTCACATTCAGCTTATAGCCAAGTTTGTTTGGTACCTATAGCTTTTTCTGTGCAGGCTTTATTGGTAGCCACTGTTGTATAGTGGCTGCCCCTATTTAATAACTGTGCTTTTATCATGAAAACTGCAGGTGAAAAGATTAAGTTTTACAGAATTGACTTTTAAATTTAAAGCCCCAAGCGAGTAATTAGGCTTAGTGGAAGCTATTACTTGCCAATGAAGATGCAAGATATTTGTACAACCTGCCAAGTTACACCTACAAAAAGAGGCAGAACCTTCAAACTTGTGTACTGAGATTTTCCAACTCTTCCTGCATCAAAACGGGCTTCATTGCTCAGAATGCATCTGTATTTCAAGATATCCTCTCCTCCCCAGTATGGACAAAGAAGTATCCCTAAGTAAGAATGTGATTCACCAAGAGCAGCACAAAGAATACAGCAAAAACACACTGGTCTAATTCCACCTCTGTTTCATTTTATGAGTTTTGGCATGTTTCCTAACGTTGAAGAAAAATGCAGAAAACACAGTTGACTTTGCTGGAGTGTTTTGAATATATATGCTTTTAAAGAAGTGTTTATGGGAGTATTCTGATTTTTTTTTATATAAGTAACAGATGATAACCTTCCCCATCTCACTCTAGTATTGCTTCGCTCATTTTAAATCATCTTTGAAGTCTACACCTATTCTTCTGTATGTTTTGCTACTTACTGCATCTTTGTGCCAGACATCTTTGTTACTTGCAGACCATCTCAAGAAGGTGGATAAAAAAAAGAAAAATATAACTCATATTACCTAAGCTACTCTATTAAATATTTTGAGTAAGTATAATTAGCACCTATATACCTCTCTGGACTATGAAAATAGCTTTGTCTTCTAAGTGAAGCTGTTGACCAAAACTCAAACACTACAGCACATATATTGCAGAGACCTGGAATGATCAGGGGTAAAACTTTCATGAAATTTAGTTCATATTAGACTCTACAACGTGTCCCATATTTGGCAAGTAAATTGATTTATGTGAGGCTCCTCCAGTGCCCTGAACTAGAATTTAGGCGGAACATGAGAATGGTCTGCAGAAACCTGCCCTTGCAGGCAGCTTGTCACGAAGCGCTGAGGCTCCGCACACTGTCTGCTGCTTGCAGAAAGCCACAGCATTAGGACCAACACATGGAAAGGACTGGATTTTGATATTATGTGCTTAAGATGTAGTTTGAGATGAAGTTTACTGGGATATCATGCTTCCCTGTGTTTCATATCCTGAAGACTTCTTAATAAGTCATAACTTTCAGAAAAATGGCTTGTAATGGTACAGAACAAATTTGTTCTACCAACTGCAAAGCCCAGAGAAGTAGATCTTCATCGTATTTTCAAATTGGAGTCTAAGTTTATAAATCATTAAGTAAGCTCAATTCTTACTCAAGTCAAAAGCAGCTGCAAATACTTCATTCCAGGCACAGGGCTCTGCCTCCTGCAAAACTGTCTTTTAAACTTCGTTTTTCGTCTGTTCCCTGTTACAGCAATGGAGACTTGCATCCGATAAGAGTCATCTACTTCCCCACACTACATATTTCTCCAGTATAAAGCAGTTTATTACCTCAATCACTAAACATTTGCTTGGGATTTTATCTTCACTGAACTACTATTCAGTAGCTATGTTCCTAAATGTGCTTTGAAAACAGCTCAAAATTTAATGTGCTTTTTACCACGGTAGTATCTCTCTTGAAGCCTCTATGGACTTTACTCTGGCACAACTGCAGTTTAACTCAGATCAGCGGAGTCTTATCAGAAATGGATAGTTTAGTTCTCTTCCTTCAATTCTCTTCCCAAGCACTTTTGCTCGAGTGCACGACTCCTTCATACAACCACCGTGCCTTAGTTTCTTGAATTATCAAATACATAGCATATTACCACATGTATAGTATATTATCACATACAAAATCTTCCTAAAAGCAGAATTAATATCTGTAGTACTTAACATCAATCCTCTTTTCCACATCAGATAGTAAAATACAGCTACAGGGGTCTGCTCCGCATCTACAAATAAATGAAGTGCAGTCAGCTTAACTTCCCAGCCCACAAACATCCCTGAAAAACCTTATGGGTGTTGCCTGATACTTCATGTCTACATGTAATAGCTAATGATGTAGCAATTCCTCTCCATTTCTCAGTCTTGGTCATCTACCACCCCTATTTCACCACACCTGGCCAATTTCTGAGCTGCTTTGCCTCTTGTGGCTTTTTAACATTAGAGAGCCAGAGATAAATGAAACAGCTGAGGGAAGATGGGCCCGCAATAAACGTTCTCTTAGTAATACAACATCTACAAAACGTCAAAGAAAGACCACAATTCTAGCCAGAGGTGACAGGGGCTGTCTCGGGGGTTGCAGCTTCTCCCTGTCCCTGGACAAGCATCCTGCAAGGGAAGTCTTTGCGCCGGGAGGCAGGGAGGTGTTGCTGCTTCAAGAAACCCATGCTGCCCACTTCTTTGTGAAGAACAACACTGCAGAAATACGATATCACTTGGTGCATTAAACTCTTTTTATTATATTGATTTATGCTTTCCCTTTAATTTAAAGGTACCAGGAAAACATTTGTTTTTGATTTGGATATTCCAATCCACGGAGACCTATTTCACAAGCCTCCTCCGTGCGGGTCCTGTCTGTGCCTCCGCAATGAATTACTTCCGCAAACACAGAGGCCTAAAGCCTCTCCGAATCCTTCCCAGTAATCCCCGACATCTGTTCCGTGTCCAGGCTAGGCCAACTGTGGGAATCTGCAAGGGTCTGCTGTCAGCAACAGCACAGATGAGTAAACACGCGCGCCGGCGTTGGCCCGCCATGCGATTCCAGCTGAGAACGCGGACGGGAAGCCAGAGTCTCATTTAGAGCATTCGTAACGTCAAGGAAACACCTGTTAAGAAACTATCCAAAATAAATTTACCAAGAGTCTTTCAAGAAAGACAGAAAAAAAAAGTGATTGACAGCAGCAGTACAAGATCTGACAACAGCAGAAGTCAAAGCTCCTTTATGAACTCAGACCGACAAAAAACATATAAACAGCACTGCTTTTCATTTCAGTTACAACAGTTCCTATTTCATTTTCCTATCTCATCTTTCATTTAAAATAGATACTTCTCAGGTTGGAGGATCAAAATTTGACTTTTGACCTGCTTTATTTTCTCTGCATGTAAAATTCGTACCTTCACCTTAAAAGAAATGTTACTTCACAAAATCATCTCAACACTATAGCATCACGAACAGACATTTTGCTTACACCCTGCAAGGTAAATACACGAAAAGCAGTAATTTAAGAATAAACATTAAGGATAGGTTTGAATTTTCCAAGGCCATGTAAGTGACATTGGAAACAAACCCTGTTGTAGGCTGAACAGTCAGTAGGCTTTTAGTACCAGTGAGAACTGGCATTTTTAAAAATCTTGCCAACAATCTTCTCAATTTAACCAGTGTTTTCCCCTTTAGGGATTCTGGAGGTTTTCCTAAGTCCCCAGGTAGGACTCCCTGCTGCTTCTCTGTGTACATATCTGAACAGTGATCAGACTACAGGCTGGTTACTAATGACTTAATTATTTCCAGTATGATTACAGTGGGATTTCCAGAAATACTTGCATGATTTTGGAATGTTCAAGTAGAACAAGATCAAATATTTGCAATATTTTGCATGTCCAAGCTACTTTCTAACCAGGGCACCCTACTATGTTACATAGCAGTAACTATGCTGCTTACTTCTTTGAGCACTATGCTGTCCCTTTGGGGTAGGAAATGTTATTTCCCATACTGTGAGTATGAAAAAAACAACATACACAGCAATTAGCAGATTTCCCTGTATCATACAGAAGTTTTAGGCCAGAGGCTCTTGAGGCAGCTTCATGGAAAGGTAAATGCAACAATTTCCATGGGAGGCGGAGTGGCCAGGGAAAGCAGTGTGTCTCTCAGGGGACACCCACTGCCCTATTGCGATAGAAATAGCAGAGAAAATGAAAAACTGCCTGGACAGGGCAGAGCAAGTTGCCCTAAGAATCTATTTGCTTACAAACAGATATTTTCTACCAGATAACCTCTACTGACTCAGATTCCCAAGTCCTATTGGTCCAGCTTGCCCAAATCCTTTACCAAAGCTTTGGAAATTGAAGTGTCACAGATTAAGTTCCTTGCATGGAAAAGTAACTGGTTAGACAAAACAAAACAAGCAAGAGGACTAAAAGGCAGTATTCTGAATGCAGAGAGAGCATTAATGGAGCTCTACAACTATCTGTGTTAGGATCTGAGCCAAACAAAAAAAGAGATGAATAGAAAGGCAAAAGTTCAAGAGGGCACTGTCTCCTTCAGGTAGCAAGAACAGTAAATTCTGACCAGAGAACTTGACCTGAAATGAAATGAAATTCACTGGCATTAAGTAGGAAGTGGTAGACATGGGAGAAGTGATAGCATTAGCGGTCAACTGAAGGCCTAAGGAATGAGCTCTTGTTAATCAGCAGTCCAAAGTCACTGGCACTAACAGGAATTAGAGCAACAAACAGAACATTTTGCTTGTATAAAAACCCATGCTTCATCCACTTGCTCCCTTCATTAAAAAAAAAAAAAAAAGACTCAGGAGCATTAGAAAGGGTTGAGAGGAACGGCAACGAGAATAGTCAAAGTTAAGGCAGAGCTTCATTGTGAGCAACAACTAATGTCAGGACTCTCGTTTTTTTGGAAAAAGTGAACAAGTAAGGACTGAGGACACGAATCAAACGACAAGTGGCAGGTTCAAAACCAGCAGGAGCTAATCTGCCTTCCCATTAAGCACAGGGCTCCTGCAGAACACTGAGGAACGAGAGAACGATCAGTTTAAAAATCAATTAGATGATCTCAGGCTTCCTCTGCTACCTTCACATTCTAGATTCCCCCCTTCTTTTTTTCCCAACGTTACATTTTGTGGTGTCATGATAATTTTTCCCTTTGTCCTTCAGGAGATGACATTCAGTGGGGCCCAACCTGCTAGAAATCCCGCAAGCTGAAGAGAGACATGAGTTCTCTCGGTTAGTCACCAACCTCATCAGTGATGCTGGTTTCCAAAGACAGCTGTTGATTAAAGAGTTGTTCCTTTTTCTAACCTTGCTTCTTTTTCTAAGCCTGATTCTTTTTCTAACCCACAAAACATGTGAAAGGTCTTTTGGGTTCCTGACTGTTAATACAATGAATAACCCTGCTATCTCACAGAGGGGCTCAGTGGCATGATCTCGTCCTTTTGCCCTCGTGCTTCAGGGAAGGCTGAGGACCTTTGTGGACAAGAGCTGGGACTTGATTTGAACTCCCCTCATAAAGAGGCCAGGAAGCTGCCTGCCTCGGTGGCACCTAATCCCACTGCTGCGCTTCTTCAGAGCTTTCAGTTTTACGGAGCAGGAAAGCAAAGTCAACTGAACTGAGGGCAAAGCAAGGTGCACTTACACCAGGAAATGAAGGGGGGAAAGGTAACAGCGCAGGCATTGCCTCTAACAGAGTTGACTAAGTATCACTTTACCCGAGGAAAGTGAGGAGCTGTCTTTAGGGTTCAGCTTCTTAAGCGACAGCTTTCAGCCCCAAAAGTCACATGCTGAGAGCAGCCTGCGTCCTTCTGGTAAGCTCACAAAGCAAAGTGGGGTTCACAAGCCCTCCTCGATGGGAACTACTGCACTTCACAAGGGACAGGAATCAGCAGAGCTGCAGAGATTGGGTCTGTAGCCAGTGTTAGAGTATCACTGTATCACCTTGTCCTTGCAAACACATTTTCCAGCACATCCAGGGCCAATGTGGTCTTGAGGGGGTGATTGGGGCACATTCTGAGCCCCAGGATAAAACTGTGGAGTTTTTATTCTGCCTCCTTTCCCTCCACCTTTGGAGACAGCCAAAGTGCACGCACATACACACACACACACACACAGAGGATACTAAAAGTCTGCCCTGAGCAGGAAACTGCTCACAAAACAAATCCCACAACCATATAAAATTGAATAATCCAGATTTTGGCTTACTCAGGTTTATGAGAACCAAAACAGCATTTTAAATACTTATTTTTGCCCTCCTTTAGCTTTAATTAGGCTTCCCTTAGGCTCACAAGCCTATCGAATTTGAGACTTATTTTAAGTAAGATAACTGCTTGACCTGGAGAGTTTTCTCACCTGTTCTCCCCTTAAAGTTTATCCTGAGCTTGTTCACACTCTTCTACTGTTTTATCAGAGGCTTGAAAGCAAAATGGAAATAAAATCAGAGGAAAAGATTTCTTCTTGTCCACTAGCTGGAAAATGTTAACCACACTAAGCAGTTGCACTCTCGCTTGTAGACCCTGTGGGTCCTCCTGAGAGTCACAAGATTAGGTGAGACCGGAGTTTTTCTTAGTTATAGGTTGTGCTATAGGTTGTGTTGTTTCTCTCTCAGATCTCAAATCAGGGCTTGCTGCAAGAACTCCTGGCTCCTACAAGAAGCCCCTTTGCCGCAGGCAGCCCAAGTGCTATCAAAGGTCTCATTACAGTTGTCAAAAGCTGAACTCTTTTTGCTATTGCACAGGCAAAAGTATTATAAGCCTGGGCAGTTGAAAAAAAAAATGGAAAATGATATAAATATATCTCTGAATCAAGCCAAATATTTTAAGGAGAGAGGATTCTAAAGAAAAATATTTTGTGCTATCATTATGTGCTAGATCACTAACAAAACAACACAAGAGAAAATATATATTTATACATAAAGGCGTGTGGAAAGAAGGATTGAGCTAGTGGAAGATTTAGAGTGCCAATTGCCTATTAATAGTTCAGATCCATTCAGATGGGATAAGGTCATAAAGCTCTGGGGATTCACACATCCCTGCCTCAATTCAGGGCACTAATAACCAATCAGTAGTTTAGATAAGACTCTATAAATATTTAAAATTTTTAATCTTTTGAGTGCCAAGAATAACATTTCCCATCATGTCCCTGCCTTTCCCACAGCGACAATGATGAGATTTCTCATCTGGCATTGCTGGCACCAGAATGATGTCAGGTGGTTTTAGTAGTGGCAGTCAATTAACTTTAAAAGTTACATTTAATTGACCCATTTCCTGCTCTGATAAACAATTGTAAACAAATACTTTTCTTCAAAAGAGGAGCTTTGTTCACAAATTAAAAAGGGAAAGAGGCCATTTGAATTATGCTAGCCATGGCTGGGTAAGGATTTTTATTGTAAACACTGGTTTTAGGGCTCAGAAGGAAAGACATGAAATTAAATACAATGGGACAAATTCCTCCCCACTTTAAAATGACAATGGTGCTTCCTCACAGAGCAGTCTATAATATAGACTTCTCATATAAAAAAAATAAAAACAATACAAAGGAAACACCACTTTCCTACAGCCTTGAAAACCATGTACATATTTACATCACTTCTTTGATTTTCCTGACCTTTCTTTAGTCTTTCCACTGTCTGTTCATTTCAGCACAGCAAGTTCACTTATCCTGTTCCACTTCTGCTTAGTCAGGTTTGGTGTCTGCTTCCTGTGCTTTGACACTGTATCAGCTCAAACAAAGACCAAATCCAGAGCAGTTCCGTTTCTACTTGCAGCTCTAAAAGCCACCCCAAGAAGCAGGAGTTTTGAGATCACCTTCCAAACATTTTAATTATGTAATTGTGGCATAGGTCTTCATGGCAATAATTCTTTGCCAGCTGGAACTATGCAGGGAAGTATCAAACTTCAGACGCTTTTAAAGAGTCTGAAAGGCCACAACACAGCTACTCGCAGGACGTGATCCCTCTGCAGTCTTCATTAGAGAGCCATGGTACTCGTTACTCATTACCCTGCTTCCCCACATTTTTGGGGGGTTTTAATTTGTAAGTTCCTTTTCTTATCCATGGAATAACCATCTTCTATGAATGCACACTTGCCTGTGTAAACAATTTCAGATCCAAGGATAGAGCATACTACATAAATGCTCATGCATTTTTGCTACTACTCACCTTTTCTCTGGTGAAAACTTAAAAATTCTTAAATTTAGGCAATTTAAATTGCCTCTGCTATTTAGTTAACAAAAGTATTTGTTAAACTAAATCTGAAAGGGCAGGGGCAGGCTGCGGCGTGTATTTTTCATTTGGATGTGAAAACAGGCTCTAGCTCAGGAACTCTTAGAGCACAGCACACACCACCACGAATTTACAGACAATCTGGCAGCTGCTGTGTCTGTTTTGACAGCTCCAGGGTGTTTCCAAATCCAGTTGCCCTAACATTGTTACATACAGCTATTGCCATGCCAATAAAGTTTCTGAAAATGTTATCCCCATATACTGGCTATGCATTTTCAGAAATTGGATGCCTTCTGTGATTTCACCAATCCGGATATCCAAACCCAAACACAAACTGGCAAGCTAGACTCTACACAGCCCAAGTGTGTCATTTTACTGTTCAATTCCAGGGTACGCTCTTAATAACAAGCTGCTACCTATAAGCTTAAATAGAGCATATCCAAGCCATTTTATGAAACAGTAAAATAAATAAAATAAAGTTACACCTTACTTACCAACTTCAGAGCTTAAATATGATATTCTAGGACTAATGCTGTCTGAAACTGCTCTAGATATCCAGTGCGTGCATGAGTCTGCAGAATCAAAGCAAGATAGTGCTTTACAAAGCAAGCGACTCTCTACAAAAGAGAATCAGAACAGCAGGATAAGGATAAAGGTGTAACTACAGAACCAGTCCTGAAATGCAATTTCAGAAAGCACTGAAAATAAGCAAAAAGGAAGTAAAACGTTCAAGTTACTACCAGACTTCAACCAGCTGCAGGAAGGGAATGTAGTAGCGTGTTTCAATGTCTTTCGTATGCCTGATGTGGGCAGAAGTGTGCAGATAGACCTCTCTGCGGGTCAGAGTAGGTTAATACCACAGTTAATACCGTTAATACCTTTCACCATTTTGTACAGAGAGAAAACAGATAGAGCAGAAAGGCTCCTCAGTGATCAAACGGGCAAGTTGGGTGGGAACCTCACTTACCTACAGGAGCTGACAAACTAAAGTGAAGCGAACCTGGAGCTCACAAAGGCTAAAACGAAGAGGAAGGGTCCAGAAGACAGCTGCTTTAATCTTCTCCGGAGAGAAGATACTCTCACTACTCTCAATCCCTGACAAAACTGCTACTGTTGAAACCAGAATGATTGAAACCAGTCCTGAGCTTGGTCTCACCAAGAGAATCCACATTCTCTTTAGAATCTGTTGGACAGACTCCAGGGCTTGGCCAGACTTGGTCCTGGTAGGTTTTCTGGCTAGGTCTGTCTACATCACTCTTACCAGAGTGTAGCATTGAAAGACTTGAATGAGGGCTGAATTAGTGCATTAAGACTTTGGAATCCAATTAATTAATTAATTACTTGAATAACAATAATAATTAAAATATCTTACCTTGAACTGCAAATGCAGTCCAAGAAGTTGAACAACTGAACAATGCTAATACTGCTTTCAGTTCTCAAAAAACACTAAAGTAAATATCAACAGTAATTTTTTAATGGATTATCCTTCATATACATCAGGTCCAAAGGAGGTATACCTATAGGAAAATTGGGTCTGGAACTTCAGATTGAATAGGAAAAGAAATCACTACAACCCAATAAACAAGTAAGAACCACCACATGCATCTAAATAATGATGCAAAAATAGCACCAAGTTTTAAGACTGAGGTGTCCTGGCTTACTTCCAAACCCATACTGGAGCAAGACACAGATGTGCAGGTGATATGTCTTATATCCCAGTTTTCATAGGAAAAAAAGATCCGTTGCATGGGCTGGCAGAGAGCCATAGCTTATTTCAACATGTCCCCGACCTGAACAACTAGGATTCCCTTCAGGGCACTCCCAAGGGTTCATTTACACACCCAGAGAAGTCAAAGAATAATGAAAAGTGACACAGAAAATCAGACAAACCATAGAATAGAGCTGCATCTTAAAACAGAAAAATGCATTAGCCATTATTTCAAGACAGATATATCTTTGTAGGGTTAGAATGACAATTCAACTGTAATAGAGAAACTACACAGCAACACAGAAAACAAACTAATTACTGCATTATATTAAATTTATTTTGGTGGCACCCAAGTTTTATTCTTTTCCTTATGCTGTAAACTTTCACATCTGAGTTGATTACAATGCGGGCTCCCTGCTTTAGCAGCAAAATATAGCCCAGTTTGAACAGAATCCAGTCATTGTAATTCTTGGATCACCATTTGTGATTTTAAATAAAAGATACAGTAAGACTGAAAAATTTCCTCATGTGGGGTTAAAGTGAATTTTAAGCCAGCATATATGTTTCATTTTGATTGCTATGATAAAGGCTGAAATTTAGAAACACCACCTAGGATATACAGAAAAACTATAGCAAGGAAAACTAATTAAGTTTAGCAAATCAGAAGAACAATAAGGGAAGTAATAAAACAAATTAACATTAGTGATTAAGTAACTGGAAGTGCTGTGTAAAAGAACTGGCCTAGAAGTATGTTTATAAATGACTCTCCTTTCTCAGAGGGCAACTAAATACCATGCTCCTGAACGAAATGAAAAAGCACTCAGCTGTTGGAACAGATGTATTACAAAGAGAGCTAAAACTAATAAACTCCTCATCTACAGCTTAAGGAAACAGAAGGAAGTGAATTACAGGTATTAAAAATGCACAACCAGACGTTAAATATAAAAACCTGAGAAACTGTTGAATAGCTGGACGGCAGGAGATGGGGCTCCGGGCGAGCCTGGACGCTTCCTGGTACCAAGATCCTGCGGAGATACCAGTGAGGCCAAGGGCCCACACGCTTTGAAAGGCCAACAGAGGAAGAGGGGTCAGGAAGGCAATTAAACTAATGCAAACACAAAAAGGCCCAAGACCACACAGGTTTTCTGCAGAGCTTTATGGTAAAAAACCCTGTGCACAACAAGGGATGCAATTCCTACCCACTCTAACAGCTTTCCCAAGAGTGGGATGTTCCTCAAGCCCAAACTGAGCAGCACAAAAACAAACAGGCTGGGGAGTCTTGTGCAGGCCAGTCTCATCTCCAAGTGAAAAACATATAAAAACTCTCCCTAAAATAGGATCAATCCTCCTAGAAGAGCAATGTTGCTCCTCGGTTTCTATATTTTAAGCAACTGGGTTTCTGGCAGCTGCAAGAAACCCTGGTAGCTCTGGTAGAGGCAGCCACGAGCAACACATGCACAACCCAAACAGAGGCAAGACACTACCTGTAGCTCCAGACTATCGTATCTCGTCAGCTCCCAAGCTGGAGCTGGCTGCCTTCCCTGCTCCTACCTGTGAGGTCCATGAGAGCTCATACCCACCTCACATAGTGAGCCAGGGCATTGTACAAAGCAGTTAGTTACAACATTTGTTTGCTGTCTGTCAGAGGCTCCTTGACACTTACAATTTCTGTTCTTGAAGATGGATTTAGAAGTAACATAAAGACTTGGGTAACCATTCTGGATATTCCCAACATTAAAGTCAGAGTGAACTCTAGAAGAGCTCAGCTACAAAGCAGAGGAAAACATAAATGCCTCTGTTTTTTGATTTTGTTATTCACATTAATAAATTCTTGACCCTAAAAAGGTAAAAGTCAATTCCACTAAAACAGAATTTACAATCAATGACATAGTATGGCATTAAATTCTGCTCTGATGCTCATAGTTACCAGTTTCATGCCCTCTCTGACTCGCATTCTGAAAAGTTGGGATGAATTTCAGTGACATGTTAAGTAGCAATATTTCCAATTTTACCACAATTTCAAGTATCAGGCTGCAGGAATTTGCAATTAAACAGCTGCAAGATTGACTGGAGTTTGTGTGGTCTGAACAAACGAAGTACATACTGCTCCTAACCTCAATCAGCTATATGAAATTAGTTTCCTCTTATTATTTTAAAAAGATTTTAGGATAGAAAAACACTACATTTTTCTTGGCTAAGTAATACAACAGTGGTTACAGCTGAAAGAATTACTAATTTTTTTTTTTTTAATTACTCTTCCAGTTCAGGATACAGCAACACAATGACCAAAATTACTCCATTGCTCAAAAAAACCCCCTAACTAGATTCTGTTTGAGTGGTAAATAAACTTCTAGGAACATATAAGGCTCCTGATTGTTTCCTTTTGAAAGAAAGGATAGAAATACTCACTGTACCAAAACGCTACTGCCAGGCACAATTTTTACCACCATCTCCTTGGAATCATGGTAATCCCAACATCTTGTAAGCAAATCTTTAACTAAGCAGAAAAGCACAATCTTTAACTACAGTGAAAGATACTAAAAGAGTGTAAAAATGCAAACCATTCAGCTGCATAAACGTATCTACTGGTGCTTATGAATATTTTTGATAGGTAACACAGTAAAATTTCTATTTTGACAGCCACATAGGTGGCACATATATGCTATGAAGTAGAGGGAGAAGAGGCCTGAGCAACAGGCCTGGGTGTGAATTTTCCATGAGAACAAAAGCAGGATCCTGGTTTTTTGAGCTTCTGAAACCAAACCTAGCTCCTCACCAGCCTGATTCCTCTTTCCCATTGCAAATCCCCCTCAGCAGAAGGAAAGAAAGGACAAGGAGATGCTTCCTGAAGTCAAGGAGACAACAGGTTTAAAAGCAATAATCCCTGCAGCACACACCCTGAGGAATGCATTGCAACAAGATCTCCTTGAAGCCAATAACCTACCAAGCAGTGGAGGAAGCCTCATCCCCCACCAGTCCTTCCAGTTATGAGAAGCAGCAACAAGAGTGAATCATCAGATTTCTTATGGGAATGCACTGTGCAATGAGAGGGAACGCTTCAAGAGTATAGCTTCCCATTTGCAGGTCCATGACGACTTCCTACAACTACCCAGTTGCTTTCATGAGTGTGTAGTATTAGGAAAATATTTGATATATTTTTAGCTTTCTTTTAATGTAGCTTAGCAGCTGGATTCACAGAGCGCCAGCACTGTGATCAAGCTGATCTGCCCATAGATCAGTAACACAACCAGCCATGAGCCCGCTAAGACACGAGGGAAAGGCTGAGTGGGGATTACATTTTTTTAGAGTATAAATCCTCAAAGATCAGGGCATACAGTGCTCCCCACTGCTATCCAGATTACTATGGTTAATCAGCAGCTTTTCATCTTTTCATGTTTTGGTCAATCCTTGATGCTCCAATTCCATTTTTGTGAAAAATGGTATTACTACTATGTAACATGAGAGAAGAGAGGACTAACTGGATTAGTGACCTGATATAGCAAAAACTCCTATGGCTTGACTTGTGATAAATCCTGCTTAATAAACTGTGTCCTCTCACTTGAAGCTGGACATTCACTGCCCCTCAGCCTGCTTGGCCCTTACGGATGCAACAGGCCCCAAACCCAAATCCCTGCCTGCCGAAGGGATGTGCCTTCCCTTGGCAATGTTGAGAAGGGCAGTGAAGACCAAGCCGGGCTTTAGGTGGAAATTTAATCTCTGCTGGGGATATTAACAAGTATGGAAACATTTGACTTAGAGTTATGCGCTTCCATATATTAGCATACTTCCCACACTTGCTCACATCTGCTCAAATAAGAGATGAAATAAATATTTTCCACACTGTAAATATAGCACATATTTCTAGTGCTCGGTGATACATCACATAATCAATCAAGAACAGTGTAAGGCAGCTTCTGCCACTAAGCCTTTCATGGTACAGATCAGCAGGCAAATAAACAAATTAAGTTTTGCAGATAATTTATTTTCAGCTTATATTTCTCTTGTAAATAAAATATGCCTCATTTTTTATTTTTTTTTTAAATAACTAGTACTGAGAGCTTAACAAGGCAGTAAGAACTGCACTCTTTTTCTTAAGGAATAGCTGGGACAAGAATGGCAAGTTCCTCATACTCCTCTGCTTTCTAAATACTGACTGAATGTCTGACCCATGGAATTAACAAGCTGGGATTTTAGTATAAAATGTGACCACAAAGTAATGGGCCTCTTCAGTTCATTTTGTTCTGCTTAAAAGATCTTGAATTATCCATTTAGAAAATCCTTTCCTGGAACACTACAAATATCTTAAATATCATGTGCAGCCTCCTCTACCTTAGAAAAATGATTGCGTATCTCGGGGATATTTTATCTAGAGAGTTTTTAATGCAGACATTCTTTCTCCAAAGTATTTAGTCAGTTTTGAATAAAACACATCCATTTCTGTTTTTTCTTTTGTGAATTTTACCTTTTTGACTTCAGAATTACCAGACATACCATAGGCAAGCTTCCCCAGCTCTATAAACAAATTTAGTATCTCCAGGACATTACAGATGCATTAAGTGGAAAAAAAAAGATATCCCTTCTCAAAAATGTTTAGTGAAGCAACACAATTACATAGGTGTTAATAAAAATAGAATAATAATAATAAAAAATAGAAATAGTCCAATAAAAAATCTTTTCCATTCCTACTTTTAGAACTCTCATGTAGGTAAAAATTTAATTTCTTTCCTAACCAACATGTCTCAGAATGTAGCCAAGTAATGGAACTAGCATTTGAACAAATAAAAAGATATAGAAAACTTTCTAACCCTTCTCCATGGCAGAAAGCCTGAATGCTGCATTTTAAAGGCATAGTATGGGGGGGAAAAAAAAGAATAAAAACCAAATGATATCTGCATTAGACAATCATAATAAGCAACAATTACACTAAATTTAGGTCAAAATACTTAGTTCTAAGTACTTTTCTGGCATTCTCAGCTTTATAAAATATTAATTTTGAGCAAAAAGAAATGTATTTGCTAGAAAGTAAACTCCTTTTGGAAAGCTTGTGCAGAGTCTCCCACACTTGACAAAACTGTAATTGAATAAGAAACACTGTTTAAAAATAACATTCTGAACATACTTTTCAGAAGACAGCTACCACAAAAATGGCTTAAATTTGAAGTCTGTTTCAGATATTGTCTACAGGAAGTGCTAAAGTATTTGTGCAGCTTATGTGTAAGGAAAATGAGAGATGGAGGTGACTGCTGCTTGCAAATCAGTCAAAGGCTGGAAGATGCCGTGGCTGGAGGATGTCGCTGCCTGCTCAGGCTGGTGGGACTGCAGGAGAGCCTTCATGCTCAGCCTGAGTAGGTGGTACCATAGGTGCAGCTCTGCAGCTCCAGCTTGGCCAGCTTCGTTTACAGACAAAGCAACAGAACAAATGGCTAAAAATTCCTTTGGGCTGATTATGAAATACGCCCTTGAAACCTTCTTTTACAAACAGCTATCCATCCTCACCAGAATTTACATTCTGGCCCTGTTTTTTTTTCAGCTGGGGATAGCAAATGACCTATTTTATTAAGTTAGCCCCAATTTAACTGGAAATTTAATCGCAGTATCCTTCCTGGCGCATTGCTCTTTGGTGGTGGTCAAGAGGAGGCCCAGGCATGGCAGGAGGCCAGTGACCCAGGTGCAATGGGGTGCTCATTCACAGAGAACAAGTGGAGAGATGCTATCAATTCTCAAAGAAATCTGAGAGGCATTAAATGTTACTCTAAGCAGGCATGAACTGTGTGTATTGTCTCAAAGTTCACATCACAACACTGCTTGGGGCACAGTTATCTAGCCCATGTTAATGTTGGCCACCTATTTTTTCACATCTCTCATTGCAGAACATTATTTGGACTAGTTTTACACGAGGATAGGCAGTTTCACACTAGGGCAGGCAAAAGACTGGTTAGTTTGTCTTATGTTATACAAAATATGGGATTTATTTGCCAAATGCTCTTAAAATCCTTCTTGCGTGCCAAGTCATCGTAGTCCTCCCAGCAAGTGCTGACTCCCTGACTTAGGTATTTGATGGCACAGTGCTGGAGCCTGAACAATCTGCTACCTGCCTCTCACTGTCACACCTTGCTGTCTGCTTGTCCTGTTCCCCCAAGGAGCCCTACACAAGTTGCTATTCATTTCTCTCTCCAACTCTTCTGTAGGGTCACAAGACCTCTGAAATCTTTATTCTTTTCTTCACATGAGTTAATCCCTCAATAAATTTTTCCTCCTCTGCATCATTCGCAAGAGCAAGAGGTTCTACTTTCGAGTCTCCTTCAGGAGCCGCCCCGCTGCTTCAAGCTGGACGCAGGCAGCCTCCCCCCCTCTGCCCTGCTCAAAGCACTGCTGTGTTTAGGCCACTTGACTGACCTTGTCTCAGAGCTGCTTACTATGCACACACTTGCTTGAACAGGTTTTAATCCATGCTAGTACTTTGCCCTGGATTACACGGTTATTTATTTTCCTCAATAGAAACTTAGGAGGGGCATTTTGGAAAGCTTTTAGGAAATCCACGTAATATGTCTCATCCGTGTTGCCTTTATCTTCCTTCCATCAACCTCTCCAATAATGCTTATAACTTAACTACAATTTCCTCACCAAAGCCATGGCACTTCAACTTAAGTTACATTAACCTAATTTCCCCTTAATGCTCCTTACTTATGAATTCTCTGTGGACCAGACTCCATATTCACTTACAGAAAATCATATCAGGGAAAATTCTAAACCTAATTGATAGAGTTATCCATGGCTATTGCTATCCTAGTAGGAAATTTCATTCCTCAGCCTCTTTTCCAAGAGCCGAAATAAAATTAAGATACATCTAATTCTCAGGCTTTCTTGAAGGCAGACTTCATTTGCATTCCTTTAAGCTTTTCAGGAGTACTTGCGAGAAGAGATTGGGGAAGTACTTTAACAGTCCTTACTGTGTTCCTTGAAGACAATAACAATTTTATCAAGGAATTTACACAGTGCAGATTTTATTGTTCTATCCCATCATTAGCTCTGCCCTATTTTTTGTGTGATTTGCTGCACTTGAATTTTTGGTGCATCTCAGCTTTCCATAAAACATATGAAGATTTGCTAATGTTGCACACCGAATCCATGAAAAATGCCCTTGGAATAATAATTTCCTCTTCATCTTCTATAACGAAAATAGATGTAAAATAATTCATAACATCCTCATCACTTCGTCATCTACATTAAATATCATCCAAGTCTTGGTGCTTTAGAGGGACTAGCCCTACAGTCACAGAGAAGCGGAGAGTGTTCAGCTGATATTTCTGCCTAAGGAGCACACATGAAGGACAAGATTTATACTCCCGGTCTCCTTAACTCATGGGCAGTGCCAGCTCATCCGAGCATCAGCCTAGGCACATCCCAACCTCCCTTGCTGCTTCAAGTCCCCCTGAAAGGGGAGCTTGGTGAAGAGGAGGTCAGAAATTAAGGAGACAAAGACACCAGGGGAGAGAAGGGTGAGAATTAACTGCTAATCTTGAAACCAAGAGCTCAACCATATCTGAAGGTGTTGCCCATCACGTGCTTATCACTTCCAGGCAAACATCCTGGCACTGTCTGTGGAGCTGCCGCCTCGAAAGTACTACTGAAGCCTGAGACTGTCCCTGAGATTTCTCACATATACTCTACTAGCTTCAGCTCCATTTGTATCACACACCTCAGTAGGGTTTGCTGACGTCTTAGAAGTACACTTGGTTCATGGTTTGGGAAATATCCTGGTCATCATGATGGGAAGTAGGGCTAGCGTCCAACGTCCCAGGCGCTGCAGTGGACCGAGACAGTCTTCACCTGAGCATCTCTTCAGAGGAGACGAGGGGAGGAAGAAGCGTGAGGTGCGGCTTGCTGGGCAAAATGCATCCTTGGATCTGCTCCACTTGCCCGCTCCGGAAACCTGACAACATCAAGTCTTAGCGATGCGCAAAGACAGAGTAGAAGGAAGAGAAAGGAACATCTAAACAGAAAGACCTTAGAAAGGTCTTAGTATCTATCACGTTCACTTTCCACTCATATTCAACTTACCAGCATTTGATTAAAAAAATTTGCTCTGCTGGAAACCCACACTACTCCTTAAAGAGTGTGTACAGCAAAGTCTATTTAAAGGAGCATCACACTGGTAACATATTGGATCTAGACTATATTTTTCCAGAATACTGATGCCCCGTACATCAGAAATAACATTCCCATAGCACTGAACAGAGGATAAACTGAAAGGAATTCAGCACAAGGAGGTAATTTCATCAGATCTTCCCGGTGACCTTATAAGCACAACAGAAAGTACTATTCATATATCACCTAGCCCAAGTCAATATTTATTTTCTTGCTTTACGCATGCTTTGCAGGAGTGACCTTCATCATAAAAGTGAGGCACTAAAAAGCATGGTTTCGTTCAAGACTTGTTTTGGCAAGCAGATTTCCCCAAGTAGCTCTGCCAACATATCTTGAGCCAAACTTGCAATAGTCTGACCTAAGAGGACAAGAGCTCTGTCATAAATGAGACTGCAAACATTTCCCCAAGGAGCACCCTGTGCGCACAGCCTCTTCCATGTTTGCAAGGGGGAGAAGAGAGGATTTTCCATGTCTGGATGTGTTTTCCATATATATTTGCCAATAGTTGTTAGATTATCCCCAAAGTCTACTTTGAACACTGGGATAACTGTTCTTCTGTATACTGTATTTTCTTTACAAACATGAAGCAAAACATGCAGACTTCAGAATAGGATGCCGGTTCTTGATTTGGAGTTATTCTGGGCACACCAACAAAATAAATTAACCCCAATCTTACTTTGTTTTCAGGCTTCTCCTCACTCAGATATAACTTCACCAGCCTGCAGCATCCCTTGGGACTTTGGGGTCAAAACTGGAAGGCATTTGTTAGATCAACAGACCGTGTAGAAACACTTCAGATTTGCTTCTTCATAGAAGAAGTCATTAGATATTTTACATATATCAATTGCTTATTTCTAAAAATGCCACAATTTATTGCAGAGCATTTTAATATACATAATGCTGAACTAGGAAGAGACAATAAAACCCTGTTGTTATCCCTCAGGATCCCTCCATGGATGTAAACACACTCTTTAAAAAAAAAATCCACAGCGTAATAAAACCGCAGCAGACTTTGCTGTCTGCCTCACGAATGAAAGATCACCTCTTTGTAAGCTGCCAAACTACCAACTCAATCCTTTTTATCCTTTCCTTTGTCATCCTACGGATAAGGCTAAAAGCTTTCAGAGCATTTCCTCGCAGTTAAACTCAAATTAGTCCCCTCCGCCGGACTCCTACCGGGACACCTTGGTCCAGCACAGAAACCCAACTGAGAAAAGCTCCTTTGAGCCCAGCAAAGCCCCTCTGCAGAGGTACCTGCTACTCTGACAAGGCCGCACCATTAGTTATTACATAATAAGCCTTCCCTGTTGAGGGTCAATTATTCCATTGAGTGGGCATTACAATAATTCCCTGTAATTAAAAGCAGTACCCCTGCAAATCGGGATGCCTGGTAAAAAAGGAGCATTAGGGCTTTTGTTATCTAGGCAAGGCTGCGTTCCTGGCCCGGCCCCCCCAATTAGCATCTCTTGCCAATCGCTGTCAGCTGGGGCTTGGCCAGACTGAAAAGAGGGTCCTCAGATGCTAATTTAGATACAATTGTGACAGGCCAGTTTAGAGGGGGCTGCTCTGAAGGCGCCACCAGGCTTTAATAAAGCAAACAGCCTGGGCCCCAGTGACCCCACGGGGTAATTAAAAGGACGGCTCTGTGTTGCTGTGCCAAAGAGGAGAGTGGCATCGAGGCCCGGCCACAAAACCCATCTTTAAAAGGCGTATAATCACCCATTTAATCTGCTCATTAAACAAGTCTCTCATGCGGACTTAACAAGAATTAGCGCTTTCCAAAAGGCAAAAAATTGACATAAAGCAGACGGTTCAAATGATTTTAAAGGTCATGATTCCGAAAGGTTTTCCCATTATTACTATAAGATCATTTGATGATAATGTATAATATTTTGGGATATTGGTGTTTAAGACCATCTCTTTAATGTTGCTTTTACAAGAAAAATATGAACATTCACATTTGAAAGGTAACATGAGGCTGTATTGACATCCTTCAGCAACACCCTGGGAACTTAAGCTCTGCAACCCCCTGGTGTCAACAACCCCATGTTCAACCCACACAAAACTCTAGTTCTGCTGCTGTTTTTCCCCTGCATGAGACCCAGTAAGAGTATTTTTACATACAAGTGCAGGCTTAGGCTCTAAACACATAAGCAATATTTTCTACCTTGACAGAGAAACAAATCACCTCTCGCTGCTTGAGAAAAGAAGGATAAAGTGAGAAAGTTTCTCCTCTTTCAGGCTGGAAACTAAAACTAAAATTATGTAGGCTATAGGCTACAGAGTGAAGAGTAATGGAAACACAGACTTTGCCTAGACACTGACCCACTGTAAAATAATGCTTCTGACTTAGAGGAAGCAGAAACTTTCCTCCTGCTTTTAGCTAATAGCTAGTGAAGTAGCACCCCCTCCAGCACCTAGGAGTCATGGGGATAATCACCCTCCAACAGCAAAGGAGGAAAAGGATGAGGGAAAAGACAGAGGGTAACAGCAGCTGATTTTTTCTTTCTAATCCATTACTGGAAAACTGTTCTCTTTACAGGGTCTGGGAGAGGATGCAGCTGGTTAACCATCACAGGCGTTGAGCAATGATGTTGCTCCCTGGATATTTCACATTACAATACATTGCATTCAAATAAGGCTTTCCAAACACCAATCATCTTCAACTAGTGGAAGAATAAAACTTCAGGGAGGCTGACTTGCCTCCAGAAAAAGTCACTAGACACTAATGCCCAGTACACTGTAGCCTGCTCAATCCAGCTGCTAAACCTTTCCTCAAACCCATGAGGCTCAATAAGCTGATGCTTTACTAAAAGTTGGTAATTAAAGACTACAGAGATGGTGCTGGGATATGAAATGCAACTTGCAACAAATAGTTCTCTGCCTTGCAGAGAGTTGGATAGGAGTCCTTGAGTGGGATATGTCAAATCCACCCAGTCTAAAGAAGTCAAATTTACTCAGGGCATCCATCTTATTTGGAAACAAGAAGTCAAAGTGGGTTTGAACCAGGTCGTTTGCTAGGTCAATGTTTCTTTCTTATCTTATGGTCTTCGGAGTGGTGAACCATAAAACAACTTCATAACTGCTTTTCTGTCTTGCTTAGAACATAACAAACGAGCTCCTTTTCACGGAAACAGCCACACTAACTTACTACTTCTTCCCAGGTCGCTAGAGAACACAGACTGACAAATAAGATGACACTCAACAACCACCGTGTGGTCTCAAAGACAGGGACTTGGTTGAACTGCACATCCTCAAACATGAAGTTGAGCCACTAGCGCCACTGAAGGACTGCAGCCACATATGTGGCCACGGTAGTGACCTGATGACCTTCAGTGAGCTACCATCTCCCTGCCCCATTCCTCAGCTCTAAAAGCATCATCTCTAAAATCATGACAAAAAAAGGAAATAACAGAAAAGAATATTATAAATATATAAAATCCAACATTCAACAACTTTAAATGCTCACCTCATCCAATGATTCACTACAGTGAACATGTAACACATGAAAGAAGATCCTCCTCAGCATTAGCAAGTCTCAGAGAATCTATCTTTACTATATGTTGATCTGTGGTCTCAAAACTTTCCCAGTTCTGCCTAAAACAGTGAAATAACATCCTACTCTGAGAACGCAATCTCTATATAGAAATACTGTTACCACAAGGTAGCATATTTTACCTTCTCCAAGAGGTAGCATGCACTGTGTCACAGGCCATGTGAGAAAACCCACCTAGGAGGCACAACTTGGAGGGCCTGCTCAGGTCTGGGTGCAGGGAGACACACTATCACTATCACAGGGAGACACTTTGAAAAGGCAACTCTTGTATCTTTCTAAACAACTAAACAATTTCACTACCTCCCATGAAAACACTTAAGGGGAAAAGACACCACATATTCTACAAAAACACTTCCAACTTAATTAACTCAAGGGACAGTAATGACATTCATAGCATGAATGATAACTGCACATGCCACCTAGAGCTCTCCATATCTGATGGCGAAATGCAGCATGCTGCTTACTTGCCTTAGGTGTCCCTGACTACACTAACCTGCCAAAGTCAAGAGTAAAGCTCTTACGAGCAAGGGGCCACTCATAAAAGTGGAACAAAATCGTACAAATGTGGGTGGATGGACTACTTCAAAATAACTCAAACACTATCAGTTTTCAGAATGAAGTGAACATAACTGCTTTAGCTTCATTTTTTTTTTTTTTTTGTTTTCTAACAGCTCAGTAGGGAGAAGAGGGGGTAGGGGGGAAGAAGAAAATGTAAGAAAGATGAGAGAACAGAAGGAACAGCAGGAGAAGAAAGAGGGAGAAAGAAATAAATCATCAAAACATTATAACCCTAGACTTCCTCACAGGGCAGCACAGGGAGAAAAAATTAGACCATTCGCCTACAGCCTGTTTGCTTATTATCTCCTGGGAGGAGTTCAGATATAATAGTTGCCACCATTATATGCATGTGCAGTTAACCTTAACATATACTATTTCTCTGTACAATTGCAGTCTTGCATGCACACACAAGTATCTCACACTGATAAACCACATGCTGTTTCCCGTAGTATTGTGTAGAGGTTAATTCCTGAATAAAATGTTACAACTCTTTGCATGAAAGTATACTTTGGTACTGACATTTGGAAATAGCTCTATCTAGCTTCAGTAACTATACACTCCCTCTGCATTCCCTACCATCAAGTCTATTTCCCAACACACTTGAGAAACTAATTTAATAGCCAAGCTAACTACAGCTAAACTTTTAGCTCTATTTAAAACTGAAAAAACAATGTGTTCTTCCTCTTGGGAGAGCTGCACTACCATTTGGTCAGGCAGCAACACATTTTGGACTCACTTCTAAGGTTGCTGTATGCATTGTGAAGATTTATGGTTGGAGCAGGATTGAGACGGAGTCCAGCTCCCTGGAAAACACTGAAATCTGTCCATAGATGCACCAGCATAGACACAAAGTTGCTCAAGAAATGTTCTAACTGGTTCTACTGTGCAGGAAGGAGGGGCATCTCATGCACCAAATTCATTTTTTTTCCTTAAAATTAATCTTCATGTCACAAACAAAGGTACTGTTTTGCTGCAAAATGCAGTATCATTAGTAGTGTTTACCTCTGCTGCTCTCCCAGCATGTGTGACAGTCATTCCAGACATTCCTTCTGCAGCTTTTTGTTTTCTTGGGTAATGTTTAGAAGGCTTTTGTGTTAGCCGTTAAAAAAAAAAAATTGACTAAAAAAAAAAAAAAGCCCCCACAATTCATGAGAAATCATCTATATGAGAGCTTCTAAAAGAATAAATACAGCTGCACAATAAAGAGTAAAAAGTTACAGGAAAAAGCATTAGGAGGTGTCATTCCAATTTTCTAATAAATCAAAGCTGAGTTTTTTCCTCCAGATTTTCAGAGTTATATTTTATCTAAACTGTGGAGTGTTTTTCTTTCCAAAAGACATTTCAAATAATGATGAAAAGCCAACATTTTGCTAGCTGTTGTCTGTAGTAATAAACATATGAAGTACTAGTTTGAGTAGAAGCTGACTTATTAAAAGTATACTTCAAAAAAGCAGCAGTAGTGACGCTCAGAGCTCTCAAAAGGAACGGAAAGATTAGAAAAACTTCACAACAAAAAGCATACAGGTCAATTTAGTCTCAACAATGAATATTCATTTATTTCTGGTCACTGGATCAATCTGATTTTTCAATTCCTTTCCTTAACTGGTGGAGAATATAAGGATGTTAAAGCAAGATTTCCATCTTTTTAAGCACAGCGTTCAACCAAATGCAGGAGAGGTACAACCGGTGTAAAAACCCGTACTCCCGATACTGCTTTCTGCCCAGCTAAACAACAGTGTCAACTGCTATTTGAGATGTTTTCTTTATTTAGATCTTGGGGCTTGAACAATGAGCCCTGACAGCTCGGGCTCAGCCTGGACCAAATGAAGCCTGAACTCCCCATTCAGCAACTGCCCCAGCCGTGGGATGTCTGGAATTTGTTGTGTGCACTCATCCCTAAAATGGAACAGCTGTCGGGAAAGGCTGTTACAAGACACCTAGCGGGGCAAAAGGCTCCAGTGACACCCTTATCTACAACTTGATATCAAGAGCATTTGCTGCTACCCTGCTCCCATCCCTAGGTGTAAAGTTACACGATACGAGGGTGCAGGATTCCCTGCCTAGCGAAGTGGAAATGTGCAGAGTCTCTGCTCCTTTTCATGCCACTCATTTGTGTGCAGAATTAAACTGTCCATAAAATTTACTTATTTAGTGCAACACATCTGTATGCCCCTTTTCTAGAGGCATGCATTTTAGAAACCCACATTCCCAACACCGCCACTTCAGTAAAAGCAATAAGGCAGCCTTCTCTCTGGGCCATGTCCTGCTTCCTCACACGCTGATTGACTGCAGAGTCTATAAGCCTGTAGACTACTTTCATGAGAGGCTCAACCAGGATTCAGCCGCTAAGGATCAGAAAGCAATAGCAATATAGCAAAAATAGCTCACAGGGGAAATATATCTTATTACTGCCAGAAAGAATATTTTTGTAAGAGAAGTATTTGTGTAATTCTTATTAACTAAATAAAAGAGTGGAAATAACCAGAAGCATAGAGACACAAGGGGTAGAGCTCCCATCAGAGTCAACAGCAGACATCCCTCTGATTTCACTGGGTAGGCAATCAAGACCAAATGTTGAATACAAAGAGGAAATGATCAGAGGAAAGATTCTTACAAATGCATTCTGCATCTGCAAAGTTTGTACCTGTAACTGAATTGCATTCATAAATCACACTACGGTCTACCCACCAAATTACTGTGATGAGTCACACTTTTCACAGTAAAAGCTTAAGAACTACTTCCATTAAAAAGAAAGATATAACAAAAATCAGTTTTGCAGATGCAGGGTGCTGGGCAAAAGCTAGCACCACCAGACAGCTTTTCCTGCTGCTGGCATCGGTTCACAGCCACGGATCTGCTGAACTCTGCAGAGAGCCTCCACCTTCCACCAAAGGCAGGTTACTGTTTCTTGCTGAAGTCTCATTCATAGACTGAATGCTCTCTCTAGACTCCCTATTGCAGAGATTAAACAAGCCCGTAACCAGACGAGAAACACTTGCCTGTAAACATGCTTATGCCTGTATAAATATTGTTAGGGTACAACAGCTCATCAGCCCCACCTAGCCAAAGCCCAGTCCTGGCCTTTAGATGCTTCCTTCAACCAAACCACAATGGTTATTTTGAGGTGTGGATGAAAACTCTGCTTTCTATGGCTCATAGCTACATTGGGATCTTTGGGTGGTTGATTATTCTTCAACTGTTCCTCCTAAGAAATCCATTTCTCAGCAGAATATGATTCACCCACTGCCAGTGCTCAGGCCTGGGATTACGTCCTGTGACATGCTCTCCAGAAGGACACCATGGGATAGTAGCCCTGCTTCCCCAATATCACTATTCTTTCAGATGGAACAATAAGCTGATTTCCCAGAAAAAATAAAAGAGGAGGAAAATGGATGGGTGGGAAGGTGAAAAGAAAACAGAATGATACAGGATGGAAAACGGCTAGGCGGACATAACAGTAGTGTTGACTGTAACAGGGCTGTAGATAAGGTGATGCTGGCTTGGATCCATCAAGACATTGAAACGTGTAGGTTGCACAGTATTTAAGAGAGTTGGGCTCCAAAGATGGGCTTTACTGCTCATCTCAAGGTGGCTCAGTTATAGTGAAAGAGACAGTCCCAACCCAAAAAGCACTCTCCCAAGGGGCCATTCTCTCCCTATATTCCGGCTTATCAACTGCAGCCACAACAGGAGTCTGAATAGGCCAACTTGGCCCTCATAGAGGGTCCTCTCTGGAACCACTAGGACACTCGACTCACGTCCAGGGCAGGGCAGTCATTCCAGAGGCAGGGAGGAGTGTATTAAAAGCCATTTTGCATTCACTGCTAGAGCACATATCAGTTGCCCAACATCCAAGCAGACATTGCCTGCTTTAGTCACACCTGAAAAGAGTTGTATTTCTACAATGGCTGAGCCAGCTGTGTCCTCCTTCCCTGTCACAGGCCACTGAAATAGTCAGTATATTAAATATCCATTCAGTATTAAAAAAAAAATACATTTGTAGAAAAGGTTTTGTTAAAAATTGTGGACATTAAAATGTAGCACATCTGCCATGTCCCTTTTCCCTGATGCCCAAAAGCAGTCTCCCATCCTGGGTTCACCATACTGAAGATATCTTGAGCTAAGTTGCTTACTATGGATTTGTCTAAATTGCTTGTTTGCTTCACATTTTCAGCTCTTGTTCTTTGATCTTCATGTAATCAGAGCTTCTAATTCTCTAGGCAAAGAGCTGTGCTTGGAAACCATGCTAACAAGGGTCACTAATAAGGAACTCTGACCTTCCTGTTCCTGCCAACACCGTGTGAATCACCTCCTCCAGGCCCCACCACCAAGCTCAGCTTGTCCTGGGTATTTCTGCTGCTTGTCTCGCTGGTTTAAGCTCCCTTCTAGATCCACTACATCTCAGCTAACCCATCACCTCGGGGAAATATCCACTAGCGTCTAGACACATTAGCTTCTCATTTTACAGATCTTGGAGACGCTTTCATGGTTCAAAATTGCTTAGTCACAGACTTAAATAAAACACAACAACTGAGAACAACTGCTTGAGGGCTCTACTCCCTCATTAACAGAAAAGGTCCACTTGCCTCCAGCTGTTCGTTCAGCTCTGCCACGCATGAAACAAAGGCCCACACACCCCTCGTGAGACAGTCTGCCCCACAGACAGTTCCTACTGGTTACCAGGGGCTCAATAGTCTACACTCATTTTTGCAGGGGGGTTGCTTCTGTAACATCACTGGAATCCACTCTTGGAAGCCCATGGTTAGACCTACCTTTACCTGTGGTCCAGTGACACATTTTCTGCTTCCTTTCATTTGTAAAATATTTTATCTCTCTCACTATTTCTTAGTATTAATTTCCCTCTCTCATTTTCTACACAGCTATACTAGCCATATGTTTCCAGCTACACAGGTGTATGGTAAACCTCAAATTCATAATTTCATTTCTGGTCAGTAAACTTCATGAGTGTTTTGTTTAATATATACTGTTTTCTTTCCTTCTTTCTTTTCTTTTCTTTTCTTTTCTTTTCTTTTCTTTTCTTTTCTTTTCTTTTCTTTTCTTTTCTTTTCT
>JAWLRI010000837.1:4112138-4132270 GCA_034781795.1 Crypturellus tataupa | reverse complement strand
CTTTTCTTTTCTTTTCTTTTCTTTTCTTTTCTTTTCTTTTCTTTTCTTTTCTTTTCTTTTCTTTTCTTTTCTCTTTCTCACTTTCTCTCTTTCTCTCTTTCTCTCTTTCTCTTTCTTTTTCTTTCTCTCTCTTTCTCTTTCTCTCTCTTTCTCTCTCTCTCTTTCTCTCCTTCTTTTTTCTCTCCTTCTTTCTCTCCTCTCTCTCTCTCTTTCTTTTGTGGTTGCCACCAGACACATTGTTTTACATCTGTTTGCATTAAAGTGCATTTTCCATTGAGTGACTCAGACACTTAAAAGATCCCAAATCCCTCTGAATTGGTTTGCATAAATTCTCAAGTGTTTGTTATTCCCTACCTCTAGCTTTGGTATCAGCAGCTAACATTTAATATGGTCTTACATCTGATATTCTCATTCAAATTATTTATATGCGTATTACTAAAAAGCACAGTCCCCTGGAGTATGCCACTAGTAACCTATTTCCAGCTAAAGAAATTACCTTTTGCAGGCACTCTATTTAACCTGCTTTGAGACAGTTTTCAAGCCAGCAGGTTTTTTTTCTCTCAGACCATGATTTTGTCATTTAACTAGTAAGCTCCCTTATGAAACTCTATTATTAATTCATGCTATACAATTCTCTTGTTATCTGTACAGAGTATTATTTTTTATTTTCTTGATAGCATGGAAAATAGATCATCACCATGTATCTGGAAATGCAAAATCTAGAGTACAGAATATGCACTTTTTTTTTGAAGAGGTCTGATTTTTTTACTTAAAATATTTTTTCTTCTCTCTGACAAACAATAACAAAAATATAAACAATCATATCAAATATACAAACATTATAATGTTGAATCAGATCTGGAGCCTTTTTTATTCCATTTGTTCTAAGCTGAAGTCTTCAATTTTCTTTTAGAACCATCAGCATTTCTGTATCAGACAGTTGGCAAGCGGGAAGGGAAATAGTCTTAAAGAAACCTGACTGAATAGTTCAGATTTGCCATGGGACCCAATTATTTCTATTAGAAACTCTTATTTTTTACAGGAATAAGTTTTCTTTGGCATCCCAATAATTATTTCTTATAATTTTGGAAATGTTGGAGTAGTAATTTCCTAGGGATTTATCTGTTAACTCTTTCATTGCTAGACACCCCAAGAGTAGACACCCCAGGAGCAACTGTATAGTAAAAAAGATTTTTCCTCTTTGTTATGGAAAGCATGATATAAATAGATCTGCAATTTAAAAACTCAGCGGTATTTGAGAAAAAAAAGTTGTCAACGCCTTGGATGGGTTCTTTTACCACAGAAGCATCTCTCCCTGCATTTATGCATGCAATAAGCTCTGCTGCTGAGGGTCTACACAGCTGTGTGCAATGTCATTGTGCCAGCTAGCTGGACGTCAACACTGCCACTGTATCTCTCTGTATCAATGGACAGACATAAAGAGGGACAAAGTGGAAAAACTGCATTGGGGCTGCACACGTAACTACTCAGGGACCACGGTAGCACAGAACCACCCAGGGAATACACACGCTTGTCTTTCATCATGTCCCTTGGGAATAGCTTGGCTCTGAGGAAGGTTGGAAGTCCCACAGCTCTGGACAAGTCCACCGAGCACTGAGATTGCTGTTTTGGTTCAGCGCCTGTTCACAGCAACCCAGGAAAACAAAACTACAGCCTATGTTCGGAACATGATGCCAATGGGTGATAATATATTCAGGCAGGACACGGAGTGAAGGTTTATGGTTGATACTATGCAGCAAGAAGGCTTTTTGAAATTTCTCTGTAATATATTGCACTGTAAGAGTTGGGCTGCATAGCTTATTTCACAGATAAAAACCCATACTTTTTATTTGAAACCACTCCAAGGAAGTTCAGGAAACGAGTGCAAAAAACTGCTTGTGATGGCAAAGCCACTCACCTGCGTTCCTCACCCCACCTCCAGCCATCTTCTGTTTCCCTCTTCATAGAATCATGGTTGGAAAAGGCCTTCAAGATCAAGTCCAACCATAAACACATCCCCACCCTGCCTGCTAAACCAGGTCCCTAAGTGCTTCATCTGAATGTTTTTTGAACACTGCCAGGGATGGTGACTCTACCACTTCTCCTTGTTCTAGAGGGAGATCTATGCTAGGTGACAGAAAGTTTCTCGGGAGTTGCATGAAACACGGCGCACAGAGCTGAAAGGGTTAGCTGCTTTGCGCTCAATAGGCCTGTGTCCTTCTAGAATAAACCAGTGAAATCCTGGTTCATTCTGAGAAATTTCTCTTTTTAACAAGAATCTTCAGATGACTTTAATTATAACTTGCCTGCAGTAGCATCCAGCAGAAATAAGGCCCTGAGAGTTTTAACTTTTGAAGCAGAAACATTATCACTTTTTAAGTACATTTGAAAATATTCTTTTTCTTTCCAAAGAATGATAAAATTAAGCACATGATTTCTTTTTTTTTTTGGGAAAGATCTTCAAAACTAATGTATACTATCTCAGAGTTAAATATAGCTTAAAAAGATAGTCGTAGCTACAGCAAAGCTTTCTGAAGAAATAGTACAAATAAATCACTACATCTAATAATTGCTAATGAGAACCTTACATTAAGATCATAAATTGCAAGACAAAATTCAAGATTTTATGATAAAAAAGACATATTGCCCTACACAGAATTGCACAGAAAGCGTTTTGCTCAAGCAAAATGATCCTAGTGCTCTTGGAGTAAGATCTTCCTTACTTAAAGGCTCCAGAGATGGTTTTGCTTGCATGTGTTATATGCTTCTTTGTACCACACTGCACTTACAACTATCAGAGAACGTGGTCCCCTGACCTGGGGCCCTCTGAGCAGAATCAGGAGCAGTTCTGTTAAACTACCCTCCACCAAGAACCCCTCCAGGCAGATACTCGCAATGCAATTGTGCTTCTAAACCCACCCAAACATTTTCCAACAACAGGGAAAAGTGCTGGGATTTGCAGGAGTCGAGTATGCTGCGCACAGCAATAGGAAGGCTTGCTGAAGCCAGTGGCGTGTTCTAGCAGGGGGTGGATGTGGTTCCTTTCCAGAGATGCAGCACTGTTCTGGCAGCCATCTCACCATGCGTCATACTGTCCTGGGGTAACAAAGTGACCCTTGGACTACCCTCTCATCACAGCTCTAAATGGTAACAGCAGACTTTTGTGCCAAATAATGTAGCAGAAGCAGCTTCTGCGTTAAAAATGAAGATAAGTAATCCTGCTGTGTTCTGTTAGCCTATTCCTAAAATTGGGAATATATTGGCTAAATTCAAACAAGTTTGGCAGAAGGTCCAAAGTCTCAGAAGCAGTTTAAGTTCCCACAAATTTCACTGAACTAAGAAGATGGATGGAAAAGAGATAATCCAAGAAAAAGCTGCTGGGTAGACGGGTAGATGTGTTGGACACACAACCAGCATGAAAAGTGCCCCAGGTACAAATCTGCATTTTGACCCTAGGCAAAATTATTCAGCAGCAAAGGCCTAGCTCTGATTTTATATCTGCCACAGTCCCTGCTCTGCTGATGTAGCAGCTCCACTAACCTTTCAGGAGGATAGTACACTGCCTTTCTGCCTTTGGCCTGTAAGGGGGGTTTTCCTCCTCTGCTCCAGCTTGGTGCCTTCATAAAGCGAACGCTACCGAGAGCTTCTGCTGGCCTTTGCAAAATGAGGATCTGGACTAAGAAAAAGGAGAAGGCGGCTTCCTACATTCTCTCAAGTCCATTATTTTGTTTGGTCGAGACCAGGTGTAATATTTTTAATGGTGAATTTAAGAAAATAAAAAATCTTATTTAGAAGACAGGAAGAGGAATCCCAGAATCTGTTGACTGACAGTGAACACAAGACATAATATAGCACATGAGGATACCCTCTATCACCACAAACCTCTTTTGTACTTCTGGCATTAAAAATTGCCATAAGAGTTTCAAAACATGTAATGCACAGTTTGCACTACAGGATACAGCTGGATCACAATTGCCTCTGACTCTCATAATATCCTTCTTTGAAAATAAAATTTAACAAGCTATTTGAAGTGCAGATGATTTCTCTTAAAACATTTAAAACAACTGCCAGCAGTGTAAGTACATGTAGTAGCCTTTTCTTCCTGCATATAAAATGTCAGGTTTCATCTTGTTTTGACTTCATGGGAGAAGATGCCTGATTATTGACAAACTTGCTTCTCTCTGAATTAAAATTGTCACTGGATCAGCATCATTTCAATCAGATAAACTTTCAACTGCCTCACACGAATTCACAGCTGACATCTGGCTACGTCAAAAGATCTAGGAAAAAACTAGTTGGAAGAGATGAAATACAATGAGCCAAGGCAGAACTATACTGAGTAAAGAAAAACAATAAAAAAGGACCTTACCCGATGCCTATATACACTGAAACTGCAATACAGTGCAGTAATAAAGACAAGAAAGGTGAAAAGTAGAAATCTGTCCTCAAGGCTGTATTTCATAAAAACATGTGTGATTTTGTGCTACTGAGGTAATGATCACAATACAGCTCCTCAAATTGCCTAAAGAGTTGGCAGATTCTGAAAACTCTGTGGCAGTAGCATTAAGGAAAGGCAGTATGGCATCAGGCAGCATGACTAAGAACAATATATTTTTTCTCTATCATAAAATCAGGTTATATCTCTAGCATGACTTAAAGTGATCCTTAAAAGTTCTCGTTTATCTTATATGTAAAATGATTTACCTGCCTAAAGCAACATCAAATAACAGTAAAGGCTGAGAGAGTCGTGAGTCCGCATTCCTGTCCAACAGTGCAAGAACTGGAAAAATACAGGACCCTTGCCTAAGGCACATGGCTATTTCCCTCATTCTGTAGTACATCAAATAGGCAGATTGTTTGATTTCCAAAGCATATTATAGTGGGAATATACTGCAACTTTGCCTCTCTTCCTACAGCCTCCTGAGCAACGGTTGGGCTCACATTGCCTATAATAAATTGGCAAGAGTTGGCAACACTGAAATAGAAACAGCGTGTGAGGAGAAGCTTGAGGAAGGATTTGAAAAGATATGGGCTCTGATTAATAGTCTGGAAAGACAATTTTAGCTGCTGAACCTCAGGAAGATTGAAAGGGTATGATTTAGGAATTAGGGATATCAAACATGGGAGTTCAGAGTAATCAAGGAAGGAGATAATTAGCATAGAAAGAACACAACTTCTAGCAGTAGATGTAAGGCCATATGAAAATGTTTTCTAACTCTAAGACGTATGTACACGTCTGAATTAAAAACCTGCGTTTTCTCAGGGAATAATCCCCAGAATCAGCCTTTAAAACTAACCCCTTCCACTCTGCTATTTGAAAAGGCAGTGAGGAGGGTGTTGAGTCGGGAATTCATGTGGAGTGGGCAGGGGCAGCTGTGTGCTGCAGCATATCCTTGCTCCGGATGGAGGGCAAGTGGGTATGAGAAAAATGTTGGCACCCAGGAGCCCAGCCTGGCTGCGGAGAGACCCAGTACGGCCCCAGGCAACCCAGCAAGTTGCTTCTGTGCCCTGTGCTGGAGCGGGAAGAGAACAGTTTGCCAGGGAAAGAAACCCTTCGGAAGCCAGGCTGGGGTGGGAGCTGGTGCGTGTGCCCGGTCTCCCTTCACAGCTCTGTCAAAGTCACCTCAACTGCTTCTAGCAGTTCCCAGTGCGGCCCCTCAGTGTCACCCTGGATTAAAGAATTCACCATCAAGAAAACAATCTGGTATTGACTCTTCTTGGAAAAAGGATACCGGGCTAGTCAGCCTTTAGTGTGACTCAAAACGTTCACGAGGGCAATGTCAATAAAATGATCAGGACTTGCCTCCAAGTAAAATATGAAGTTGGTCTTCAATTCTTTACCCTCCCAGGTAATACCCAAATTAGCCTTCGCTGCACTAAGCGGTGGATCCATGGAAATCTGCATGGAAATTTAGAGACTGAAATGGGGTATGCGTGCCTGGGTGACGGCCTGGCCTCTGCTTTAGATGACACTTCTTAGATGAGCTGTGGGAATGGAAACAAGCCGGTAAAGGGACCCCATTTCCGATGTGCCCTGAACAGAGCAATGTAGGCTGAAAGGTGTACATAGCCACTGGGAGAGGGGGAAGGGAAGATAAGAAGAAGAGGGGATTTTCAAAAGGAAAGTGTCAGCTCTTTGGCTGGGGATGTAAACACTCTTTATGTGCATCTAATTCTGCCACTACTTACATCTCAGCTTATCCCTATCAAACTGTGAAAAAACTTTAACGTAGTCCTGTAAGTAGCATGGTCAACTGCATCAGCTGCTATTGTGCAGAGTTTCACATGCTGTCTGCAAGCAGCATAAGTCCAGATGCCTGGTGGGGACTAGCTATGCAAGGGAGATCCAGTGAAATGGTATTAAAGGGATTAGCTTCTTAAAAAAAAAGGCAAAGTGCTTAGTCAGAGCAGAAATCTCCTCCTAAGTTATTTACTGTCTTCTGGACTGGAAGCTTATTCATTATAAAACCCCCAGTGTTCCTCTCCCCTATTCTTTTTCTGCTCTTGGTCGTTCTGTGGTTTGTAACAGTTTGGAAAACTTTAGGGGCATTCCTAAGTGGTTACAGATGTGTAAGGATGCACACCACAGGCCACTTCATCAAGAGGATGACATAACCCTGCATGCCAGCTTCAAAAGTAGCTCATTTAATATTGAACTTGGAGACATGACTGTCCCAGCCCCACTGTGTGCCTGCTGAAAGTGATAGGATTATAAGAGCAGCTGGCAGTGCTCTGTTCCAAGAAAGCTCACAGCATTATTCAGTCTTGAGTTCCCTCTTCCTTTTGGAGCTATTTGATCCTTAATCTCTTCTACGGATTCTTAACCCTTTTGATGTACTTTTCCACTCCACAAAATTTTACTCATACACATATCTTTATACTAGAATGAGGAGAAGGTTAATATGTCACAGTTGCACATCTATTTTGTTCACTACTCAAATATTTGGAAACTACACATTTGCCTGCAGAACTATCTAGTATTTCCTATATAAAAGTGAGAACAGACAAATAATATTTTCATTAAAACTCATTGCAGTGTGTCTCCTGAATCAGAATGCACAACTGGAGTGTTAATATGAAGCTGCAGGGTTGCTATGGCCATAAAATACAAATACAGTTATCTGTATCACAGCAGCATTTGCCATGTATCTTACAAGCAGAAACAAAACACAAGTATCACCTAGAAAGTGTCAAAGCCAACAGTTGTTAGGAGGCTTCTGCTCCATCCCTTACTCCGTTTGGGCATCCTAGTTAGGACCTGCTTCCATTTCTCTACGTAATGACTTGTATAATTAAAAAGTAACTATTTTTTGCTGTGTATGATCACACAGCTATGTATTTTTAGCTATTTAGGAAATTATCAACACGAGATGGCTTCTACAAAATGGATGTTACCAACATTTTCAAAAAAAAAAAAAAAGATGAAAAAGAAAAAGCTGGGCCTCAAGAACTCCTCAGCAAGGTACCAGAATCTGTGAAAAGGAGAAGACAGAACCAAGATGCTCTTGGTTGAAGATAAGGAGTGAAAATTGCACAAAGGGGTACCCACATTATGATAACTAAAGAAACAACAGGAAAAAAGGGATATTGGGGAGTAATTTGTGAAACAAGTTGGGAAACTACCGTGGTCTGAGGACACCAAAAACTTAATGAAGACAGGAACATGAAGGGATGCAAAAGGATTTGGGATGCAGCAAAGGATGCATTTTGAAAGGACTGGAAGACACAGAGGGGAACAGTAATGAACGCTGCTGATGCCAGAGGTGAAGCCAGTGAGCTATGTCACATCCTGATCCCTCTTTCCTTAAAAATCTTGCACAAAACAGACGGGAAAATGTGGAAATCAACACTGACAAACAGCCAACAGATAAATGGGGAAGAAAAAGGTAACGAGCAGTAGTTGGTGTTGCCTGGGAAATGGTAAAGTTAGGGAAATAAATAATGACCTTGAACTACACTGGTGAAGTTCCTCCATGGGAAGAGTACTGTACAGCTGAGGGATACTATTTCAGTACTGTCATAAAAACATTACATACAGTTCAAGAAATGTTAACCATCACAAGGGTTTCTTTGTAACCACCTGACCACTGGAGTTTAGCCCCTTGTAATTTTTTCCTAGTTCTTGTCTATTTATTCCGTTCCTACTATCAGAAAAATCCAATAAATCTTTACTGAGTTAGATTTACATACAGATGTATTTTTTCTCTAAGGAACACAGTTTAATAATTTAGACGGCAGCTCCGTACTGCATCATTTCTTTGATTTCAAGGGATGATGCAGCTACCTAGAAAGGTAGTCTATGTAGGCTTAAATGACCACATTTTTACTGCTGATCTACCATTTAGTATCCAGTCGGTCATATTTGGCATGTATGAAAGGTTACTGTATATTCTTTTCTTTACCTAAGATTTCAAGGAAACATCATAATTTGCACAAAATACAGCAAGAAGTTCTATCAAACTATCACTCCCAGGCAATGCAAGATACTGTACAGCATTATGAGATGTTGTGTGCAGGCCAACACTCAACCATACTAGATCCCATACTGCAAAGCACGTGTACAAAGACAAGGTCTGAATAAACCATCCCGGCCCTAGGGGATGCTCAAGCCCATAGCAAGACTATGGGAAGGTAATGACTATGTGGGATCTCTTCACTATGAAGAGGCAGCAATGGCAGACTACCAAAGTGGAGGAAATTTACAGCCTTCCAAAGAGTGGCAAAGAAAGGTCACAAGCTATTAGTATATTAAAATCACAGCAAAAATTACATCAACATACTAACATTCCCAACTCTCTGAGCCTTCTACTCTTTGTAACTTAACAATAATAGCCCCCACCTTCCCTGGCAGATATAAAGATCATCCTCAAAGAAATAAGATTAGTCTGGTTAAAAACTTCTCTACCAGATGTTTCAACAGCATATCTGATAATGTTGTATAGTAGGAAGCACATATTGGTACATGCCTAAGATGATAATCTGGGAACCTCTTCCTTCTCCAAGGCTATAAAGTCCAGCTTCTTGCTTTGTGATCGCAGGACAAATTTCAAGCCGACTGCTGCTGGCCCAAAGCTAGAAATCACTTCATTTGATATGCTGACCAGGATGCATTGGAAGAAAGAAATTTCGCATTTGGAAAAAAAAAAATGCACAGAGAAAACTCTGGAAGTCAGATTTAGCAAGAGACCCCCCGCCCCCAACCTAAAGAGACCGACCCTGGGAGCTTGGTCAGGGCTCCGGAATGCAAAACCCAAAAAGGAGAGGGCAGCTGTGACCAGCACATGGCTCTGCAAGCCACCGTGCCACGGTGCCGGCACAGCAGCCCCATCCTAAAATATCCTTTTTTTTTTTTTTTCTTCAGTTTAAAACAGCGCTAAGATTTTTTTTTCTTCTTTCTTTACTGCTGAGTTCTGGCAAAGATGTTTAAAACTTTCCAAACTGTTTAACAGATTACACAAATGGCCAGCAGTAGCGAAGCAGGGAGAGATGCCTCTGCCTCAGTAATGAATTCTGCTGTAATAAAATTCCCTTTCAGTGAGGCCATGACTCTTGTCCTAGTTGAGTCCCCTCGGAAGAAAGGGGAAAATGGAAGGAATTGAGTATAAAGCAAAGAGCCGTCTGAAATGACTCTTCGGGGCCTTCCCTGCAGCACTGGCACTCAAAGTGGTACCTGTGCTGCAGGAAGACTCCTCAGCTCTAGCAACACTAATTAAGGGCACTTTGGAAAATGCCCTTCAATCCCCCGCTGTGACTGCTGCTCTGCTCACAGAATTTCTCCCTGAAGTCCCCTCTAGTCTTTTGAAGCCCTACTGGAATATGCGCCACATGGTCTGGGGCGATGAAGCCGCTTGCACGGGATGGGACCTTCATTTAGGCTGTTAATTTACCAGGTGCAGAGTGCACGGAGAAAAAGTAGAAAACGGGGCTGAAACTGCTCAGGGGCCCTACAAGGAGCCAGTGTTAGAGAAACAGTCAAAGCTGCAAAGGCTGCTCCTCAGCTGCCTCAGCAGCCAGAGGGGAAACGGGGTAAGTGCAGGGCATATTTATAAGAGCATCTCCGAGAAGATGTGTGTGCAGCAGCAGGAATTGTACCTGGAAGTCCTGTGCGCCTATGTGAGTATACAAGAAATGTACGTACACAGCAGCAGGGGGGAACTGGATGAAACATGGCTAAGCACACGTCACAGTGGATACAGGCCAGGCAGTGGGTGCCTGGATCTGCACAGCAACCAGCACCGAGGCTGGAAGGGCAGCACCTCGCTAACAAGAGCTAGATTTTAAATATCAGGTGCTTCTCTGTGTATTAAGAAGGAAGACCACAAAAAAAAAAAAAAAAAAAAAAAAAAAAAAAAAGAATAAAATCCTAGCTAATTTTCCTCCGGCCAAAACTAACAGCGAACAGAGCCTTCCTGAGGACTCGTATGTATTCAGACTACAGCAAGAGTGGGGAAACTTAAGCTGCTCCCGACAAGAGCAAATCATTAAAATTCAAGTTTCCCCGAGACTGGCAAAGCCGGCCAGAGGCTACTGACCCAGAGGCAGCTACTGAAGAACAGCAGGTACGTGTAGATTTTGCTGCTCTTCTGCCGCTAAATCTCCCATTAGATGAAGTTGGAAGCTACAGCAGTGTTGAGGGTGAGCTGGCTTGAAAGGAGAAAAAAAAATGGTATCAGATGCAAACAATAACTTCAGAAAAGGGGAGAATGAAAAAACATACTAGAACTCTAAGCTGTTTGACCTGGATTTTGACCCACTAGTCAGGCAGACAGTTTTCATTCTAAAAGACACAGATTTATGACAAGCTTGTCATTAAGCTGCCTGAAGAACCAGTAAACTTCTGGATGCTGTTGTTCTTATGCCAATTAAAAAAAAAAATTAATGCAAGTGTTACACATGAATCAGACCAGCCCTGTCTGGGTGCCTTTTCCCCAGTTCCCCATTTTAACACCTGTGTTTCCAGATGCCCATCAGTACCCTGGCTTCAATGGTGCAAAACTGCAGCTCTGTCCACAAATTCTCCTTTCCCAGAGACATAAGTTCTTACGACATAAATTGGTCAGTGCATTTAGTGCAGCTGTGCTTCTGTTTCTGAGAGAACAGAATTTTAATTTTATTATTTTACTTATTATTTTAATAACTTAGCTGTCATTTCAGAGTTTGAGTAATTACTCTGTGAAATGCAGTGAGCACCGCCTGGTTTAGCATCAGCCTTACAGAGGTACCTGCACTACACCGAGCAACATTGGAAAAATCAGGGGACCTTTTTCCAAGTATCATTAAGGAAACTATTTAAGGAAACTACTTTAAAGTTTGGAAGTGCAATTGCTATGCATTGAGACATTAAACAAAGGTTTGAATACATATGCATTTTTTAATATACTATTTCATACAATGTACAATGCAAAGATGATGGCCTAAACTTCACTGAACAGCTAAATACTAAGCCTTACTACTACTATTAATGCCATGTTCTTCCCTTGCAGCTTTTGTTCTGTAATTTTGACCTTAGTAGATGTTTTCACTTAGCAAACACACACTTTTAAGAAAGTTTTATGTATGCAAATATTTGATTGAAGAAAACAGAATGGTGATAAAAAATAAAGAACCTACAGAACTGGGAACCTGCACTGAACTTGGGTTTTGTTTGAGGAGAAAAAAAAAAGTCTTGCTTTTCCAAGTATCAGTAAAGTAACAGCCAAATTTCAAGTGTTCTGTAATTTATAAGCAATTAATATTTACTCAAATTCTGCTCCTTTAAAATTCTGCAGCCCTTAAAATTCAAACTATTCTTGGTCAATATGATATTTTTATTAAAATTACAGATTAAAGACAAGGAAAAAAATCATTATTTTTTGCTCAGAGCTTGTTGACTCTATTTCTTCTCTAAAGTCAATACGTCAAGCTCAAGTCCACATCAGTCTTAAACTACTACTAAAAACATATGACTGCAAGTCCCCTGATCTGAGAGCCACCTACTAATGATGACTGCATTACTTGTGGCAGAACTGTCCCCTGTCTTCAACTCTGTGACACCACTGAGATCACTGTCCTCCAAAATGTTCTGACAGGGCAAATTCCAGGGCCCCAAGAAGAGATGGGAATGTTTCTATAGGCATGTCTAGAGATCCTGAGAGCACCAGAGACCAAAACCCTCACGACACTCAATAAGTCACTTCACGTGGCCAATGTATTTGACTTACCACAGCATGAGCAGGTACATTACCTACAACTACTTGTGAAAGCACAGGCTCAGTTTACACTGAAGATACTGAATTGCACAGCTAAAATGCTGGCACCCACCAGTATCAAGGCTAGATGACTGGAATGTGAATAACGCTGTTAACCCAGAAGAATTAGGCAAGCCTCATGGCTTTTCAGTGACTTCGTTTTCTTCGTTTTTGTCTGCACTAATTTTACCTCCAAATCTGCATGTCTGAAACTCCACACTGTTCAAGTCTGCTTAAAGTGGCTACGTCTTTTCAGTAAATCTTTGATTGTTCTTTCTCCTGGCTGCAGAGTTGTCTGCCTGCAATTTCTCAAAAGAGAGCCAGGATTTCATGTCCATTGGCCCCTGCATTCCTGCCAAAGCCCTGCAGAAATGAGAGCTGCTGCAGCTGCCAGGGTTTATTTACACACATTCCTGCCTCAAATTGAATTAATGAGCATAATTTAACTCAGGCAATGTCCTCCAAAGCTCTTGTTTCTCTTTGCCCCTCTTGACATTTCTTTCTCTCACACAACTGCTCTTGCAGCCTTTCTTAAAGCAATACCTAAAGAGACTCTAGTGTAAAAAGTAATTGCAAGTCCACTGCAGATCCCATTTGACCTGGTGAGTCTGTATATCTCTGCTTATAGCCTCCTTCATGGGAAGCCTAGGGCTCCCTTAATTAGCTCACAGAAAGTTAACTTGAACTCACTGGCTGGTATTAATACATGTTTCCTACTTTAGCAAAAAGCCTCCAGTCTGAGAGTTACACAAGCCCATAGCTCAGGAAAAGCTCTGAGACAAGAGATATGAGAGCAATTGATACTACGACACCCGTACGGAAGCTGTTTAAGGTTCGAGCTCACACACTGCATACTTGGCAAGTCTTTTCTACATAGTCTCCTTGTTCATTTTTTTGCCCTCTGAAAGAAATCTGAAACTCTGCATCCACAACCCACGGATTCCCAACATTAACAGCCCTGAGGAGCCTGTAGGGACTGGTTACAGATACGAAGCCTTTTTATCCCACCACATAGAGCAGGACAGGATTTCCCACATGTTATGTCAAAGACAGACCACAAAAATATTTTGCCAAATAGTCACAGCCATGTGACTACTGAAGCCACCCGTTTCCCCACCCATTATCAGATTATCCGCATGTGTGTATCGCACAAGGCTTGGAAGCCTTGGAAGAGAAGCTGTGTAATTCTACAAGCACCAGGGACAACTTGTTGAAACCCAAGATCCACAGGAAACCGGGTTGCTGAGCACATGGCAATTTGGCTTTCTGGAAGGAGTGTTGTGATGTTCCCACAAGTCCCACAGACCTACACATACGCAGTCGGGCTGACTTGGGAAGAGGATTTTTCTTCCCTTACACAAAACTATCCAGATCCTTAGGGGTATTTTGGAAAGGATATATTCCAAGACTTGTGGCTGAAACCACAAGGAATTTGATGGACCTGATGCAGCAAACCCCACAAATAGTAACTATTCAACCAATTCTAATAAAATCAGTAGAATAGATCGGGTGAAAACCAGCTACTTACCACAGTAACAGGACATGCAGCTTATCTGGCATGTGAGTTAAGAGATCATGGAGTCTCTCCTGAAAAGCTCACTGCAGTCACAGCATGAAGGATGCTGCTTTGGAGCAGGACATCAACTCTCTCCTTCAACATATGCAGCAGCATAAGCTAATACACACAATACGGCTTTTTACCCCAGTGCTGCAGCTAAAATAATTTCAGTAGTGAATTCTAAGAGGCAGTAGAAAATTAGGGGTGTGGGGGGGTGCAAAAATGTCCAAAATCGAACTTTTGAACTCTCAAAGCAGAAGCCTGCTCCTTGCTAGCTGCAACTGGCATGGGCTCATTATAAACTATGATAACATCTGGACTAACAGAAAGGGCATAACCTGAATCTTCCAATTAACGGAGACACACGAGACAGTACCAACACTAAGCAGGCTGATCATGCTTTGTGTTTCTGCACACAGGCTGCTTAGAGTGGGCTTGAGGAGTCAGGTAAAGAAGTGGTAGGGTCACAAAAGAGCCCCCCACTCAAAAAAAAAAAAAAAAAAAGTAATGATCTTGGAAAGAAAAAAAGGACTTAAGATGAAGATTCTTGCTAGAGGAAAGATCCAGAAAATGGGTGAAGATCCATGAGAATAGGGAGACGTGTGAAGACAAATGTCAGAGGATCCCAGCACCTTGACTGGTGACCCCCTAGGCCAGTAACGACAAGCAGCAGGGAGGTAGGAACTGACTCAACTTTCCACCCATCTTCCTGGGCCAGCAGTGACCTGCCTGCAGGGAAAGGAGGATGAGACCTTGGGAATGAAACACTGGGATGCAGGCAGGAATCAAGCAGGGTAAGAGCTCAGGTTCTGAAACAGTCCCAGTATCAAGACCCTCTATGGGTCATTATTTACTCTGCCTTGCCCATGGCACCCAATATTTGTCTGAATTTGGGTCCTGGCAGGCACCTTGGGATCAGCTTGACCTTGTAAAACTACAAGGAGTTATAAAACAACTCTTTTCCCTTTTAGAATAAAACAGCATAAAACTTTGATTTCTTTTTCCCCACTACAAATATCAGAAGACCAGACCACACTTCTCCCAAGTTTCAGGTCAGACCAAGCTAGCTTCTCTCGCAGTCCCCTCTCTGTCTCTATCCAGCTTTCCACTGCTCTTCAGCAATACTTTCTCCATTAGACTTGTTGCTACTATCCAATACAACACTTGTCTCTGGACAGTCACTGGACCCCTAAAAAACATTTTGGATTTTGTGTCCAAGCTGCCAGTTCCTGCTTTCCACGCACCTCTTGGTTTGTGTGGTGGTGCCAGCAGCGCAGCCATTCCTCCTCACACATATTCGGAATGAGAAGTGGTGGTCAGACCCTTCAGCCTCAACAGGGTTTTGCCCAGCCCCCAATCATCATAGTACTTTTCATAAGCACATAAGGGAAATAGCTTGACAAAGCCTTTTTTTTGTCCCCTCCTCCCTCAACAGATGCAGATCTTGTTACTACATGTGCCCACTTCTCCCTCCTTCCTTTTTTGATCTCCTACTCTTTTTTTTATTGGCATGCAATTTTATCCCAGCACAATGAAAATCAATTGGATAGCACTATCAAAGAAATCCACCATCATTTCCTCCGACTTTTACATCAGTAAAGTGGAGAAACTTCACTTGCATTTGGCAAGACCTTCCCTGAATACAGCTTCTGTTCAAGAAAAATTACAAGTGGTTATTTTGCATGTTTCTTTGAAATTATGGGCAAGATGGAAACCTAAAAATATCCTGTTTGGTACAACTTTATTACAAATACACTCAGTATTCCATAACAAGAATATTTCTTCCATATGTGAGAAAAGCATCAGACATCAGCTATCCTACTGTATGTATATTTAATATGAGATTAAAAGTATCAAACAACAGATTACATTGATAGACAAACTACAGGACTAATGAAAACAACACCAGAATGAAATCCTTCAACACATCTACTAAAACAGATACTTATTCAAAACACTGCTCCAAAGAAGTTCTCACAAAGATGAGTCACTTTGTACAACCTAAGATTACATGAAATCTTAAGCTATTGGCTATATTATCTTATCCTTCGCATGCACAATTTGCACATCTGTGCACTGGTAGGCAATGAATTGAACAAGTCGTGCAAACAGAGGGCAACTGTTCTTCAGCCTATCCCCTTCCTCCATGCCCTCTCCCCAAACAAGACTTGCCCCAGCTCACCATAGCGTGATTGACACAGGATTTCAACCCATATTATTCCATCATCACCTTAAAGAATGAAGTGAAGGAAATAAGTTTGGTTTTTGTGGTATTCTAGGTCCATTTTTTTGAGATGATTTGGCAGCTCCCAGCTGTTGAACAGGGACAAAGTGGTAAGAAGTGATCTTTGTGGAAACCAAAAGTGTTGTTCGACACAAACATTCAATTTTGTTGAAAATAAGGAAAAAATCCATTTTGGGTCAATTCTAACATTTATTTTACAGTTCAGGCACTGTACTGAATCCTCTCCTTCTCCAGCACCCCCAAAAAAATCACCACGTGCTAAAAGAGGAAAAAAGAGGAAAAAAAATATATACATGCATATATATATATATATGCACATATGTGTGTTTATACATATATATATATATATGCCTTTTGTGTGCATGCATGCACATGAGAATAGTACCATCCCTGAACAACTGCAATTCCTTTCTCTGCTTTCTCTGCGCTGACCTTCTGCACTCTACAGTAAGCAGCAAGTTATCCTCAGCAATACCCAGTGGAAAAGGGAGACACTTCTGAAACTGCTTGTTTTAAGATGCTTGGAAAGAATTTGTCAATATCTTAATGGTGGAAAAAATTCTCTTATGCCAGCAGAGAACTCCCTGTGGCTGCCACCATTTGTTTTTATAGTACAGAGAGTAACAGTAGCACAGCTAATCATGAGTGAGGATCCTTTGTATTTTAAACTGTTATGTTCCAGAGCATTCCTGTGTTGTACTCTCTCCGTATTTCTTCCCAGATCTACTGAAACACATAGTGCTCTAGAGAAAACACGGCTCTCTGGAGGGCTACATGGTTGTCTGCCTAGCACTATTTTTCCAGTAATTTTTGTTTTGTTTTATTTTGTTTTCCACAGATTCCTACATATGCCTTCCACAGCTAAAGCTGTGTACACGCAAATGAAAAATGACACTCCAGCAGCCAAACATGGCATTTGGACTTCCTCACAGGCTCTCCTAAAATGTACAACATTTGGATTAAAATCACTGCCTTGACCGTATCCACCTTGAAGGAGGATTAGTGCAAGATACCCAGCCACCAGCTGCCGAGTGCAGGGGGAAGCGGCAGGCTGCATCAGTCCACCCCTCTCGATGTGGGAGGTACCTGGGAGGTTGCTGCACTTCACAGCTCTCTACTTTTGAAGCCTGTGCGCCCATGGTAGTGCTGGAATATGTAACAGACATCACTCCCACTCCATAAGGCTTTTTTTTTTTTGGATCAAGTCTTGACAGAATACTACTGGGAAAAAAAATGAGCTCATGAAATACATACTGTAGGGAGGAAAGGGAATAAAGGTGTATTGCAAATCAATCTGGAAATACTTTCCCACGTAATGTTGCTCTGTTTGTCCCTCACAAAAATTCAATCTAAGGATCCCAGGAAAGAATGATCAAGCTTCGGGGTTGTGAGGAACAGGCCCAGGAAAAAAATAAACAAACCCTTAAAAACAAGTAAATTTAAAAATAAATGTAACATCTCCCTCCCGTCCTCTGAAAATGAATAAACTTCTCAACAAAGCCTTATATATCTGCTGGCTGGGTTCTCCTGTGTCCATCAGAAACAAGGGGGGACTTATGTGTGACCAGAGCACACTATAAAACCATCGATTCCAAATCATACAGTCACCTCCTGCCCTCTGGACTAGATCCCTCTGCTGCTCATGGTATTTTCTAAAGGAGCCAAGACTTCATTGCTGTGAGCTTGAAAGGCGCTTTGGAAACTGCCTCTCATACGCACTGCCCTACACTCTTCCTGCTTTGTCTCCTAGAGATTATGGCAAGAGCAGCACACAGAGCCCTGCACTGTCATATTCCCTCTCCCCATCCTCATAACACGACCCAGACTGGACTGTAGGCTCTGAGCAGGACCAGGATATCACTCTATGCCTTCACAGTGCCCGGAGAAACCTTGTGTGGCTGGTTCCTGCCTACAACAGAAAGAGGGGAGTGTTATCTGGGAACCCAAGTTTTTTGACCATGAAGCCCTTCAAGGCCCCTCTGCCTGGCATCCTGTTGGGCCTACGAAGCTCATTTTCAAAACAGGTCCAAAGCCGAGAGCTTAGCACGATGCTTAAAAACTGTCTGGCTACTCTCCAGCTGTACTATTTCAAAGAAAGCTTTTTTATTTTTCCCTTTTTTGGGGGAGGGGCAAGGGGGAAGTAGGCAGTTGTTTGTTTTCAGTAGGGATATAGATAGATCCTCTCACATGTGGCATAAACCCACATTGCAGAGCAGCTTGTTTCTCCTAAGTTTCTAATGCAAAATGCAGTAGAAATTGTGTGGTGCAGTATGGTAATTCATATGGTCCTAGTTTTTCCAAACTAGTCAACATGGCTCTTCTGTAGACATGAACATTAATACACTGCCTCTGGTACAACACAGTAGCTGCTTTGCTGAATTTTTGAGTCAGCTATTTCTAATTAAGAAAACATTGACTAGGATATCTTCCAAACATCTTCCCACAAACATGCATCAAGGCTTTGCTGCTTCTAAATATGAAAAAAAGGCTTAGGTTAAATTTTGAAGGGTATGAACAATCTCATACTCATAATTGTGAATAATATTACAGTTTTTGAAGCACAATCCATTATCCTAGATCTGTAATTCTGTCTCGAGTGAAGGAGCTTATTTCTGCATTCCTGGGCATAGCTATCCCCCTACATCCTAGAAGCGGTGTATCCAGATAATTTGCCAATTACACAGAAGTGTAAATGTTTTGTGTATGATGTGCTTTATTTCCGTGTAAGCTCCCGACCAGCGTTTAAGCTTGTTCAGGCTAACTGATTTGCTAAACAGACTTTGGCCAGAGCATGTGGCTGGTGTCCAGCCTTGCAAAGCTTAAAGAAGAAGGGCTGAAGAGCCAGGCACACTGCCAGACAGCATACGGGTGAGGAGTTGCTCCTTGTTGCTCCTCATTTAATACTCCTCATTAATGCTCCTCATCTAGCCCACTAGCCACAATGCTGCAAAAGGTATAAAATACCAAAATGAAGATGAGCATGTGAAGAATTCGAAGAAGTCTCAAGGCCAGTTGACTTCTTGCTGTGTGCTGCCAATTTCAAAGCCAGAATACATTTTTATGCCCATGGCGTAATCCTATTTTCTCTTTTGGAAAATAGGTACATTCTGTTTAATCTACTGATTTAATATTCATTAGTTACTAAAATATTGATTTTGTTGATCTTATTTTTTTCATCTTCTCATGAATGCTATAGGACAACACCAGGGATGTGAAAAATGACAAACTCATTTCTGAAAGCCATGTGTGGATCATAAAAATAACATACACACAAGCATCAACAGATGCTTAAAAATACGTGTGTACTTCATTACTCTAATTTGTCTGTTCAGAGCAACTGTCTAAAAACTGCCAAAGAAGTTCCCAAACCACATCAAGTGCTGGAGACCACTGTGTATAATAACAAAAACAAACAGGAGCAGCAGGCATTAAGGACCTCAGTGTGCAGGCAGACGTCTGATTTCTGACTAACAGCCGAAGGACGAATTTCCACAGAGCAAAACACTGACACCACAATGTAATGTGCAACCGCCTGTGCACAAACAAACCACAATCTGAATGGCCAATTTTCTAACTAGCACCAAACACGGTCAAAATATGAGAAGCCAAAAGAACAACAACGGAGAAGAAGAAAAAAAAATCCTCAAATGTAAAGACCAGAAAAAAAAATCCTGGAGAATGGGAAAATATACACTAAGTTGTCAGTATTTAAGTAAAGATTTGAAAGAGCTGTAAGGTGAAACCTGTTCATTATATTGCAATAATGAATATCATCTTGCCTCCCTTTTTTTTTGTTTGTTTTGGGTTGGTTTTAAGCCTTCCCATGCAGGTTTCTCACAGTCTTTGTCAAGAACAGTGCCAACAAGATTTAAGAGAGTTTCAGACCTGAGGCCAGCTACTCTCCTGTCATAAAATCAGAATACATTACACCCTTCATAATACACATTTTCCCCTCCTCACAAAGGCTAAGCAACACATAGCTGAGGGGAGAATGAAAAGAGGATGGGGCCAAACTCTTCTCTATGGTGGCCAGTGACAGGACGAGGGGTAACAGGTGTAAGTTGAAACACAGGAAGTTCCACCTCCATGTGAGGAAGAACTT
>JAWLRI010000837.1:4093514-4110472 GCA_034781795.1 Crypturellus tataupa | reverse complement strand
GGAAAGGAAAGGAAAGGAAAGGAAAGGAAAGGAAAGGAAAGGAAAGGAAAGGAAAGGAAAGGAAAGGAAAAGGAAAAAGTGATATTTAAAACAGCCAGACTACCAGGTGACTTCCTTGGTTTTCATTATTGCAATTGGGACTGTTAAAGGAAAACACCTTGCATTTATATCTTAAAGATCCCCCAAACAACCAGAGAGTTTATTTCCTAAGTGTCAGTCTGACAGTTGAAACACTTCTATTAAGCTGCACTGAGATTTTTATCGCGACTTTGTCTTATAATGTCACACATGCTGTATTATGACTACAGGGGGAAATAAAAAAAATATGTTGTCTCTTCAGCAGCTGAGAAAATCTAAACTGCTTCTTTTTTCCCTGAATTGGGCAACAAACAGTATTATTTTTCCTGTAAGAATGCTCTACATGCAATAAAAAAAAAAAGTGAAAACCGTTTAGTAATAATAAACCCCAGCAGAAACAATGCATCTTTTCACATACTTAAAGCTCATTGAGGCTCCATGCTGGTATATGATGGATGGATGGAATAAAACATTTTGCCTGTCTTATGCCCTCTACTTATGGCACAAAGTTGACATAGGTGCTAGATGAGTATTACAGTTAAAAAATGTAATATTTCCCTCTTACATGTTATACTACTTGGCAGGCTATAAGCATCTAACAAATTCTTGATTTCTGTTTATTTAAATAAACACACTAACAAGATATTTAGAAACAAAGCAAAAATAAACTTTCACTGTTTCTTTTTGCTTTTAATATATCTTGATTATTTGCAAATGCAGAAGGAAAGGCAGCAGGAGCAAAGCTTAATTCTGGGAAGAAGGAAAGCAATTCATTTTGCAGACTGGAGCCTAGCGTGATCCCAGGTCATTTCTCCATGCTCTGACATTATGACAGCAACCGATTACTCAGGATAACTCTGCACAGAGGCAAGTCCTAAGCAAGTTCCCTTTACTGCAGGGGATTTCTTTGATTTTACAAAAGGACAAAGAAACCAAAATCCACTCTTTTCCACTTTTTCTATTTCTGTCAAAAAATACAAATAAGCTAAGATAAAAGTGTTCGCAATACTGAAGGCCACACAATATATTGCTTCTGATTCTCTATTCTCTGAAATATCTTTCTGGAATTATGAACAACTTTTAATGTCTTTGAGTGCCAATTATTGATCCAGGGACAGAGCTCCGCAAGTACTGGACTGCATTTAGCAATGTCACTCAATCACCCAATGCAAACACTATATTCTCGACAAAAATAATCTAAGGTACTTTAGCTCAGCATTAGTATGGACTAATATCACTTCTCAAGTCATTGTGTCAAAAAAACAGAGCATAAGAAGTTTAAATGGAAGAACACATTTAGAAGGTATTCAGGCAAAACCAAAATGTTATTAACACCCAGTTATTGTTCTGAGATCTGCGGTTTATGTTGGAGCAAATGTTGACCACAAACATGTTAAGAATTTTCTTGCAGTTGCCATTGAGAAAGGGAGCGACTTCTGAAAAGTACTGCAAATTCGAAGTTAAAGTATACAGTTTGGCCCTTCTCCATTCAAGAAGCAGCTCATCCTACCACATGTATTAGAGGGGCAGCACATTCACAGCAGCACTACAGGCTGCTGTGGAGGGAGAGCCGGTGGCTCTGCACAATGACCAGCCAAATTTCAGCTGGGTTTAGGGAAGCAGAAATTGGAGGTGCTGATGCAGTGTGTGCTGTGAAACACAAAAGACCCCATGAAATACTATCAGAGGAGCTGGGTTTCATCTCTGCCAGTCATTGACTTGCTGATCCTGGCCTGTCAGCTGTCACTCTTTGCTGTGAAGAGCTGTCCATGACAATCTGCTATAACCTCCATCATTCCCAGCGCTGTAGCGCAAGGTAATAAAATATGTATTAGCGCAGAAGAATAACAGAATGATGCCAGACTGTTCTTGTTGAGTACAACAACCTGAGTGTAACCTCAAAAATCTCTAATTGGGTCCCTAACACTTGGCTTTTTTTATATTATTATTTTCTGGTAGACAAAGATGTCATTTTATGAGTTCAATATGCTTAGGCTCTTTGTTAAAAATATTAATTTGCTTTTCTTCTTTCTATATAATAAATATCTTTGCAGCTTTAGAGACCACTCTAAACTTTCTACAAAGCCCCCTTTTTGGTCATTTTGACAGCACTTCTGCTTGTTAGGTTGTTGCTAACATTTTACCATATATTTACTAAGCCCTTCATTGTTCCTGGGAGCCTCCTATTTTAAATACGCACGAGGCTCTTGAGTGATTTTGACAGGCTCGTGATTCAATCTGCTCACCACGGGCTGAAATAATGACACCGAAGGGAAAAATTTCACCACCTGGAACTCAGCTGACACCGAAGGAACAATTCCAACGTTCCACCAGTATCGTAAAGGGACCAGTAACATATCAACTTCCCATCCACTTCTGACCGTCTCAAGTTCTTCTCAAGTATATTCTGGTTCATTTTAAATGAAGGCAGGAACAAAGGAATAACACAAAACCGCAATATATAGAATAAAAAGCCCATGATTAAAGAAAAAAATCAACAAAAGAAACTAATACAAAACCAAAATTTGTGCCTGGTATTTTGTTAAACTTAGGAAATCTTACTAGGAAAGTATTAATTAAAGAGCCAATCTCATTACCAACCAAATCAACTGAGAATTGCCATAGAGTAACTACAGGGCATATAACAAGTCTTCAAAAAAGAAAGAAAAAAAAGAGCCCTTCTAATGAGAAGTTAAGGGAATACAAGATTTTTTGGTTTTAATGTCAAAGTAATGCAGGATCCCTCGTGCTAGGGCGCGTTTCCCTCCCGCGTGTGTTTTGTGTTTGCGATGCAGAACTGCTAGGCCCTGCGTGGAGCAGCCCGTACCCACCTGGCCCAGCATGTCCGGCGCGATGGGGAACACGGACCAGATGGCGGAGTAGACACCGAAGAAGAGGAGCCAGAGCAGCATGCTTCCCCACACGGCCAGGTGGCTGAACTGCCGGCGAGGGGAGAGAGAGGGAGAGTCAGCGGCCTTCCTCGATGCACTTACTTACCGCACAGATACTGCTCTGGGCAGGTCTCTGTCAGCCTCACTCAGACCTGTCTACTGCACTTGGGCTTAGGCCAGTAGCACAGGTTGTTTAAACAGCAGAAAATAGCTCTCCTCTTTAATCCTGGCCTCCTGACAGGGCAGACAGATAGGCTTCTCAGCCAATCTGTCTTACCCAGAGCTCCCAAAACTCATCAGATTTTCCTCAGAACTCGGCCCGCGCTCATTGCGCTCCTGGTTCCCATTTTACACACGTCAGGTTCAACACATACATCAAGGTAGAATTTTTCGAAGGCGTGGGTTAAAGTTCAGGCCGACAAATCCTTTATACCGGAGTGGACATGTATAGGCCATGTGCTCCACTTTCAAACCTGTCACTGAGGAAGATTCAGTGCTGTGCAATACACCACCACTTCAGCCATCACAATCTTCCGATTAACTTTCCTTTCTGTTTTTTTTTTTCCTTAAATTTTCTAAGTAAGTGATTTACACATATGCAATGCAATTTACATCTGTGCTGGTTCTTTTAGCTGTAGACTCCCTAAGAGTTAAGGAAAGTAGTATCAAAATGGTCAAGAACACCTCAAGCAAAGATTGTTCCTTTCAGCTGCATTAAGGAAAGTAAGCTTGTCTACACACACAAAATATTTTGCTACTCAAAATGATTTAAACTGTTTTACTTTCACATTGCAGTGGATGGAATCAGTAATTTCAGTTGTAACAAGCAGCTGAGCTCACTATTGGCTCTAACTTTTTGGTGGCTGGAAACTCCCATTGCTGATGACTTTGGCTCCAATTCAGAGAAGTACCTGCATAAATCTTAATTACCAATTACAGATGGATTTAGAAACATAGCAAAGAATTTGTGCATTTGTTCCTGTGGTGGACATAGTATCATTCAGTTCTCACCTTTATACTTTTTATTTGCTGACTTTTCTTTTTTTAGTTTAGATATTATGTCAGTGTCTAACTGAGTGTGTTTACTATGTTCTGCCTGCTACAAGTTAGACACAAACTTCTGGAAGAATAAGACTGCTCCCTCCCTAGAAGCAGCTGAGCATCCTTAGCAAGGAATTTTCCTGGGCACAGGTAGTGGTGGGGAGGTGGGGAAAAATAAAAAAGAGAGGAGTCTGCAGTACCAGTGCAGACTGGCAGGAGTGAGCAACCCGAGGCTGGGTTACAGTAGAAGCATTCATACAGCGAAACTTCGGAGGTGAGGGGAAGAGCACTCTCCCAGGCACTCCCAGAAAGCTGGAATCTTGTTCAGTGCTGAACACTGCTGGACTAATAAGCAAGACAGTTATGTCCCTTCGTGGAGAAGCACAGTGGGCAGGAAGGGCTTCCAACTTTGCTATTTAATCTGTTTCACCCAGGAAACCTGACTACGGGCTGTTTTTCTCTTCCTTCCTTCCTTCCTTCCTTCCTTCCTTCCTTCCTTCCTTCCTTCCTTCCATCCATCCATCCATCCATCCATCCAATTTAAATGTGAATAAAACTAAGAGCTGGATAAAGACTTTTTTTTTTCTTGTAGTATTTTGGGGTGGAGGAGATTCTTTTAGTCTGCTTATTGATCTAAAAAAGCAAACAAAAACATACAAGCCCCTACCCCCCCCTACCCCCCCCTCAAAAACACTCATGCCAAGATTCTGGCTGGGAAAAAGTCCTGCCAAAGTGTAAAGTGCTCAGCTTCCCCAAAAAAGTGAGTACTTGGGAGGCTCTTGTGTTTTTCAGTTCTTGCCCTTTCTAACTCAAAGATTTTGCTCTTTTTATATTTTCCTCAGCTTCTCATGATTGCCCTAGCCATGTCCCTTTGCACATGCCATGCTTGTCCTTGCTTGCATGAACTCTCTCCCATTAGAAGAGCCTCTGCTTTCCTTGTCCTGCTTGAAATCATATCTTAACCACTCACCCCACCAAGCTGTGCACTGGGGATTCTCCACTGAAATATTTGTCATTTACTCCTGGAGAACTCATGTGCAAAGCAAGAGGCTTTCCGAAGTGTTAAATCAATGAAGGAAAAAATAATATCGAGGCTCTCATACATAAAAGCTGGGCACACTGCATGGCTATCCCTTGTGATCTAAAATAGCTCATAAGATATGGTAAGACAACGAAGTAAGCTGCAAGCATTTTGGAAAAAGCTTCCTGCAGTGCTCCAGATAAGCAACATGTAAGAGGAAGCTGCTCTGCACAGCTCCAATGTGCAGATTTTGTTATGCCTCATGTTATCACCTACCAAAGCCATTCTTTCCACACTACCTTCTGGATATACTAGGCTCCTCACCCCTTTCAGGCTGCCTTATTTATTTAAAGCTTTCAGTTAAACCCATCACGTTCTCCCAAGTGGCAAAGCGTCCTTTTCGCTGTTAAGAACAAATTGCATGTAACCAATCCACTTGATGATGGAAAAGGGGCTTAACTCAATGTTGTACATTTAATACTCTTCAAGTAACCTAAAGATTGTGTGTTGATCCACCCACAGCTGAAACAATAATTGTAACCAACATCGGATTCCAAGATGAAGTGAGTCATTGGCCCTAGTAATGGGACAGGAATTAGAAAAGGACTTATTCTAAACACAACAATTTTCTGTGCATAACTATACTTTATCCATAGAATTCCAGTGTTAGACAATACTAGGATATACAAAACGTATGGTGATATGGTACCTTTTCAAATAAATTTAGAAAAAAAAAGGGTGAAGGGGGGAGGTCATAACCACTCCTAAATGGCTGAAAAGACATTAACTTTCCAGAGAAGGAGAGCGAGTGGGAAGCATCATATTAATAACTGTGTAACAGAATCTAAAGAGACTCATATGCCTCTATGGCAGATCTTAGGTATGTCCTGCTCTAGTGCATGGGGAATTCATTTGCTTTTAAATACTTTTTCATTTTAAAGTACTGGCACTTAGCATAAAACTTACGTGAAAGTAACAGCAAAAAAAAAAAGATTTTATTTTCAGATGCAAGACTGAGGCAGCAAATATTAGCATCTCTCAGTAAGTAAATAATCCATACAGATAGCATTTTATCTTTAAAATTCAGGACACTAGCTCATTAATCTTAAGAATTCCTCTGTGAGGAATGAAATGAAATCTATTACAAGTAATAGAAGCAATGAGGTTACAAGAATTGGTCAAGCTACCCAGGAAACCACTGCGACTCCTGAGCAGACTTTAGTTTGAGGACACAGTGTCATAACATGTCATGAAAATGAGATGTCAGTAAAGTGTCCTGGAGGTGTGGAGAAACAGCCTCCACCAAAATCAAGGGGTCAGTGTTTTTGGAAGGGCTAGAGGAAAGGAAGGGGCCAACGTGCTCAAGAGTTGCCAAGGTAGGGAGGCCACAGTAGAGTCTGACATCTACCAACAACACAGCATCCACTCACTGCACACAAGCAACTCAAACATGGGAATCCCTGATGGTTTGACCAAAATCTTCTACTTAGTTGGTTGTGAAAGTTTCCAAGCAAAATGTCAAGTCAGTTTTTCACTAACTTTAGAAGAGTTCTTCCAAGACCAGTTGGTTATTTGTGGGCAGTCACCTTGCATTCAATATTGCATTAACTATTTTCAAAGAAGCTACAGAGTAAAAAGATGTTGCTCTTGTGTTCTTTACTCAAGTGAGCATACTAGTATCTTGATTTTATACTGAGTTTTCTCCTATCGATGGCATTATATTGAGGGTTGTCATTCTTAAATTTGAACAGTTGCCAAAACACTTTTAAGCTTTTCCTCTTTCTGCTTCAGAGAGGCTGCTCTTTCTATCATTTATGTCATATCATTTAATTACTGTTCATTCCCCTCTCCCACCCTATATTTACAGAACTTAACAGATTATTCCTTAAAAGGGAAATGCAATTAAAACACTGCTTCCCCTTTTATACTCCTTTTTCACATTAATATTCACCGGGGATAAAGATACACTGTTAAATTAAAAGGTATTTAGCAGTACTTACTCTAGTCCATGCAGTTGTTTCCAAGCCGGCCTTCAAACAAACAGTAACTACAACATACTGCAAGGAGAAAAAGAAAATAACAGTGACTTCAGGGATAGCACCCTGAAACCTGTGCCCAACATCCTCCCTCCACTTAAGGAAGTACTGTCATCTAGGCACCAAGCCATCCCTGGGGCCCTGACAGGGAGAGGTGGGAGAAAGGGCAGAGCGGAAGATACTGGCGGTGTACACTGGCAAAAAGGAAACTTTAAAAAAGAAAGGGTAAAATACTATGCATGGATCTGATTTCACTTGTACACTGATACACATCTTTCTGAGAGCATTAAAAAGACCAAAATGTCAAACATTTCTAGCACTCAAAGATACAAAAGCAAACTTACAGTGTAAACTATATTTCCAACAAATAAATAGTCAATTCCCTGGCCATTTGTGAATACTGCATCTGAAAGAAAGAAAAATGATCATGTTTGATAAAGAGTTTATCAACAGAACAGATGGCATAACAAGGCAGAGATTGTTGGAAGACAAACTGGCCCCAATCTTGAATTTGTACTATATCTAAAAGTGCTGTTAAAAGCTACGAGCTATTGGCAATATAGTGGCTGTGCCAAGTGAGGCCTTTGGCACTGGCGCTGATACAGCTCACGCATGGAGTTTCTTTTTTAGCAAAAGGGGAAAGGCTTGTTAGGCACTAACATATAAATCGTCTGCAAGAGGTGAGGTATGGCAGTGTCAATTCCTCTGTGCCTATCTGCTCCAAACCACTCACGGACATCTCCAAAATGCTCCAGGATTTGCTATTCCTAGGAAGTAAATCCATAAAACAGCAGCTGGGTTGTAATGAAACAGAGCTGAATTAAAAGGCCATAGCAGATTAATCATAAAGGACACATAACATCTAACGTATCTTTCTTAATGCTAATGCATTAACTGAGCAGCATTCAGGCTTCCAAAGACTCTTTCTTTAAGTCAAGTGTGCATAAGGGTAAGTACACATTAATCTATCATCCCAAAGTGCCAACCTTGGCAATACGTCAAATGTCTGAGCAGTCATTGCTGAATAAAACCGGGCCCCCACGACAGCTCGCTCGACAGCTCCGCCAGCCCCAACCGAACCCCTTCGCGCTGCAGCTTTCAAGCATTTCTCAGGCATGATCAGCAGTGCTGTTTTCACAAGTTTTAAGACAACTGCTAGACAAATACACAAACAGCGAGGATGAAAAAGACTTAAGATAAAACCTTGGCCTTGGTCCTAAACAAACACTGCCCAGCACAGTGCTTCCACTGTGAGCAAACCACTCTGGTAGATTGATTTGCGAAGCTGGACGTGACATTGTTAAACTGGAGCCATCTACTTATGTAACAGGTCCCAGGATGGGTGAAGAAGTCTACAGTGTCTAATAGCTGTCTGTGAGAGCCTGACCTCCACAGTAAAGATACTGTCCAATCTACAGGTAAAAAAGACTATAAAATTAGTCCATGCAGTCACTCCAAGCTGCTTGTTATGATTTGCTGTTACAATTGCATCACAGGATTGTCACCGAAGAACTAACAGACACAGAATATTCACCAGCAGTTGCCAGACTTGTGTCTGTACTATCGTTTTTATTTTCAAGCCTCACTACTGCAAACAGAGGCCATACTATTCACTAACAGTGCAACAGGACCTAAATCTTTAGCCAGTTAAGCTGAGAACTAGTCTGATGTCAGGCTCTGACGTCTCCATTAGGTCAACTCTTCCCCTGGTGTTTTGTGGCCTCTGCCATTTACCACATCATTCCCAAACAATACTTTGCTCTCCTGCCTGTAACATCGATGAATAAGGCGAAGAGCACTAGAGAATCAGGTCTTGCATGTCCAGTGAATCCTGCTGACACCAGAAGTCACAGCTTATAAAGGAAGAGGCGTAGCTAAATACATATGACTTTTGATGGATCTAGAATAACTTGACCTAATAACTCTACCAATATCCTGCTTTAGTGCAATATCATGGGGTGCGTTCAAGTAATCAAGTATTTTTTAGTGTAAACCTCAGATTTTTAAAGTTATGTTTTAATGCAGTGCTTTAATGCACTTTATGCAATGATTTCCATGACCTTGCACTTTGGCAGGCCAATGGTCCTGACAAGAACAGCATTTCTGTTAATGAGAACAGCAGGATGTCCAGTGAACATTCACTTCCAAAACTATACCAGTGCCCATTCATGGAATACATGTACTTCCCTTCCTGAGAAACTGCAGAAGTTAAAGAACATCCCAGGGTGAATGACATGTTTTTGTCTGTGGCACTGAAAATCCTTTTGCACTTGGAAATACAAAGAACCCTGGAAATTCAGTATTCTTTTCTAGCTATAAAGCAAACCAAGCTACCTATTCAAATGATCTCAGAAAGGTAGTTATGGTTTGAGTGGGTGACTCTTACCATTTCATCAGTGAAATTAAGAGTGCCTAATTTATTGAAGAATTAAATAGTTAGAAAAACATTTATGGAATACTAAAGCAAAACAGTATTTTTTTTTTTTTACCGTAATCACTACAGACCTCAGTCTAAAACAGCTGAAGTAGAATTTAAAGAAAAGCTACTCAAGACTAACATTTTCCATTAAAACTGAAATAGAACAGCTCACCATCCCCAGGAAAAAACAAAACAAACAAAACAAAACAAAACAAAACAAAAACCCCAAAACAGACCCCAACGAACCAAAAAGCCCTCCCTGCCAAACCGAGCAAACAGCCCAGAGCTGGGGAAAGGGAGGTTCCCTTCTCCTGGTACGCTCTATCACACAGCGTGTGAAGCTGCCGCTAGAGATATGATATTGATGTTGTACTCAGCCAGGTAGCGAGAAACATGAGCCTGCCTCCCACATACGTATCTCCACCATCATGGTGCTTTGATGTGAGCATCCATCCTGCCCTCCTTTTCCTTCCTTTCCCACCCTCCTGAATCCATCCTGGAGCTGAGAAAGTTTTGTTGAAATGATTATATTCTTGGAAAGAGTTTCAGTTTTGATCAGCTCATCTTTTTAGATAACTGGTCTTCCTTCCCCCTGCCCCTTAAAATTCCCAATCTGATCAATCCCATTTCTTGCACAGTAAAATCCAAAAGATTTCCAAGGATTTTTCTTACACATAACGCTATACTGGGATTTACTGTCCCTTGCTGTACCACAGTTACGTTACCTTCCACAAAAAGCGAGCTGTAATGAACTCAGTTTGTACAAATAAAATGCTGTTTTCCTAATAGTGCAATCTGCTCTGCTTCCATTCCAACTGATTCAGCTTTCAACAGACTTCAAAAGCAGTGAAAGCTCTCTACTTTATGCTACTTTTTAGAGCATGCCATCATTATGTGGGAAAGATCCAACAAGACATAAAGCAAACTGTTGTAATACAGATACTGTAAGAACCACTATAAAAACATTATACAATAAAAATTATAGATTTTAACACATTGCAGAAAAAAATATAGGCTTTGGATAGAGCATCACTCACTATTCAAATAAATAATTTGCAGCTTTGCCAGAAGTCTTCAGTATTAAAGTCACTAGACGAATAAAAATTATTTTAAATAAGTGTGAATTCTGAAAGTCACTACAGAACTAGCCAAGTTCCGCAGCTATAACCTATCCGTCTGTCTGTCATCATGATTTTCTTGGAACTTGTCATGACCTCCAGCTCTGCAAACACATTGGCTCTACTCTGACTGACCACTGGTGGCTGACATAGGAAAAAAGGAAGCAGTTACCATGCTCCAGCACTTTCAGTGGAAACCAGAAGAGAATGATGGAATGGATCAGGGCATTGATGCAGTGACCCCAGAAAACCTGAGGGAAAACAAACCGAGAAGTCAGTAACGTCCAAAACTCTTGACCTCTTTCTAACTCCCAACAAGCGCTTCATTGTGTAGCTCAGAGTCAGACATAATGTTTTTCCCAAAGTGAAATACCTCAGCTTCCTCAAGATGTATTTCCTCCTACAGTTTCGTCTCTCTCACAAGAAAACACTAGCTCAATTGCACAGTTTTATTTTAACAAGTTAAAATATAATGGGCAAGCATACTTGCAATTTAAGATCTTTATCAGAATACAGCAAACAGATGGAGTCACCTTTCTTTAATTACCTCAAAGAAGGATTTAAAAAGACTAATTTATTACCAGGAAATGCTCTATTTTCTTTTAATGGAGAAATACTTTCTATGTTCTGCAATTTTAAACTTACAGATAATGCAGTTTTGCACAAGCCAGAGCTTTGCATAATCTATGATTTCCTCCTCCTTCCTCTCTAATCAAAGCAATCTCACAGCTTCTTATTTCTGTGCCTTTTATGGAAAGAACGGAGCCCCAAGTGCTGGCATTTTCTGCCATTTAAAGACTGAAATGAAATAAAATGTGATCTTAAAAACTGAAGGGCAAAATAATCCGATTCAAATTTTATTTCCTAAAAGAACCATAGAAATAGTAAGCCTAATTGTGAAAAGGTCCTCAAGGAGAGAGGGTTATGACAGCTTCTGTATTAAACAAAATCCTCGGAGATTATCTAGCTCCTTTCAGAATGGAAAGTTGAGAATTGAAAATTCATATTCGGATACAAATCTTATTGTGAATCAAAGTTTATGGGTATTTCAGTACCAGTTCAAGCCATACCTAGCAATGTTCATTTACAAACAATTATTTTTTAAAAATAAACCCTTCAAAAAGAATGGCAGAACGATCCTGACCTCAATGGCATTATCCGAGTGCAAAGCAGGAGTAACAGTGGGAAATAAGAACTTTTGAGACAGAAAAAGACCCAGAATGTAAAAAAAAAGGCTGGTATTTACTGTTAAAGCAATAGATACTTTCCCTTACCCTTGTGTTGAACCCATCTGCATTTTGAGTAATTTTGTATAGCTGTGGAAATCTAAGCATGCTATCTTGAGTACATGATCGTTCAAAAATTCCCAGAGTAAAGGGTGGCAACGCTGTGAAAATCTGCAAAGAAAGCAAATGCTAATTAAAAGCAGCTATTACTTTTAAGTGGATCTCAGATAATGTTTCAGTCCTGAGACAACAGCAAAATTCCCAGAGACTTCAGTGAAGACATATTACCAACTTGTGTGTTATTTGACATAATTTTTCCAACATCCAAACAAGTCCAAACACAAATCTCAGCAATTCATAACTCTCAATATTGACTTAAGGACAAAGAGGCATGAAAACGAAATCCTGCTCCTAACCAATTAGCTTCAACACTAGCAGTTACGCATCAGTAGGCCTTGATGAACAAGCTCATCTAGCCAGGGCAAAGCGCTGGGAAAGACAGACAACACACACATTTTAGAAAAAGCCTTGTAGAATGGTTCAAATATAGCTGCTATTGTAGTCATAATTAAATATGTAATATGCTTAACTAAAGCAAAGTTACAGACAAAGCAAACGTGGAAATGACATTAAAAAGACCTAGTGAAAAACAAAGACCATTCTGTCTCGTCACTTTGGGGATTCTCCAGCGAGGCATGAACCCGCAGGCACAAAGTAATGACAGCAAAGGGGCTGTGCTCTGGCTGGCACTCGGATGGCCAGGCTTCAGAAGTCTGCCAGCAAAGGCAGCAGGATGCCTTGCCAGAAGCAGAGTAAATGAGCCCCACTTTGCTGCTCCGAAGTGTTTCCAGGATCTGGGGTAGCTCATTTGAAGCCGTCGTGGGCATCCACGCTGGTCCCAGCCTGCAGGCACAGCATGCAGCAATGCCAGTGTGTGCGTCTGACTGCTAACCTCCAGCCACTTCCTCTGAAGTGATGGCTTGTACTGGAAAAATCATTTCTAATCCATTTTTTTTAACAGTTTGAGAAGCTTTCAGTCAGCAGTTTCGAATTAAGACCTGTTTTTAACTTGCGTATCTTTTTTGCAAAAGTTGGGCCATGGCTCCAAACAGCAGTGAGTTGGCAACTGGAGAATATATGTTGAAGAGTATACATCCAGCAATGCAGAGGACAGACACTAATGGGAAACACTAGTTACAATCCCTGGTCCAACTAGGAATATTCTTCACTTGTTCATTAAGTGATTTACCTGATTATTAAAAAGACAGCAGTCTGGTCCAGGGCCAGAAAACAAGCAGACTAAAACACAACTGGTCGAATATATTCCATAAAGAAGTTATGTTCTCTTACAGCCTTGAGATGCTTTCACAGAAATGTGAGGGTTCCCATGCACCTTTCAGCATTCACACTTTCATTTGAGGTAATTTTTCTATTGTGTTTGATTATGAAGGTAAACCTCCACTGCAAACAAGTGCAGATGCAGGAGTTCCAGTGCTGCTAAGATTTCCTACACTCAGCATTTCAATGAAACTACTCATGAACTAAAGGCTAATCAGCGTGGGAGAGAATGCCAGAACTAAACCCACATAAAAACCTAACCCCTTCAAGTTATGGAAGCCCCTAATATCCTACCAGAAATTTGATTCTCCATGATTCTATGGGACTTGTTCTAATTTTAGAAAGCATTGACCTTACAAAATAAGGGTTAATTTCTACTTCTCCGGTTCTAAAAGACGAGTCTCATCCAAGAGCTTTATGCAGGGTAGGTAGATCCATCAAATCAGGTTTAAAGATATTAGATGCAAATATCTGAACCTGAATGACAGAGACTGCGTAACAGTCAGGAAATGAGGGTGAAAAGAATCAAGGGAGTGGAAAATCCCTGAATTAATATCTTTCACAAAGAATATAAAATTCTAGGGACTGTGAGGGTTTGTGTCATCATTTTTAAGATTAGAAGAAATGTGACAGAAGTTAAATGTTTCCATTAATACTACTGAGTGATAGAGATAATTTGCTGTCTTCTTCTGTGTTTTCATACATTTGGAATGAGTCTGCTTAAAGAAAAAAAATAAATTTCCTCTCTCCAAAGAGAAATGCAAAGGATTTTTCTTCACACGGACAAAGTGTCCTAATGGCTTATAAATCCAGACACCAGGTCAGTTATCAGTAGCAACATTACAAAGATAACAGTGTATTGAAAAGACCAGCTAAGGTCTACGGTATGCAGTGAAACACAGCCCCAGACATTCTCCAACCGAGCACTGACTAATACAACTGCATGGCACAGAGTGGCACCATGCAAAGCACAGTTGAAAGCTGAACACAGTCCTGGGCTAAAACATCCTGCTGTCAGTTCAGGGGACGGTGGCTGGTGACACAGCGACGCTGCTCCCAGTTCTGGCGCTGCTTAGTGTGGAGGCAACCCCAAGTGTCTCTGCTACAGTTCCCTGAGTTATACGGTCAGAGAAGAAAACTTTAGTATTTATTAATTGTCTAGAAATAAATGCTTCCAAATGTTGCTCAAGGGACTCAAAATAATTGGGATTGTAAAGTGCTACCAAAAAAAAGAATCATTCAGTGATTAAAACTTGACATATATTTTGAGCATGAACAATCAGCAATAGATAAATGGCTGATTCATCAGACTGATGAATTGCTGATTCAATTTCAGCACCTGAAAGGTATTTTTGAAGATGAAGTCTAAAGAACCAAAGCTACAGAATTGTCTAAAAAATGCAGAAATTTATCAAAGATCAAAGGAGAAACAGGTATATTTTTGAGTCACTTTCTCCATTTCTTATTTATTTTTGAAACAAAAAAAACAGGTAAAAACAGTTCAAAGTCTTTTTCCTTAACCCAGGCTGGACCAAAATTTTATAAATGGGCTCACCTTTTCTGACATACATCCACGTAGTTGCCTATGAGAAACAGCACAGACACCACCAAATGACATACAGGTTCTGAATACTATTGAATCACAATATGCAGCACTTACCACATTATATAGACCAATGCACCATCGCTCAAACAAGATCTGCCCAGAAAATCCATTAACGAAAGCAAACCAAAGCTGAAACAAACAAAGACAAGTTATAATGAAGACTTCATTCAATATTGCACTGAATTTTTCCACTTACAGTAGAGGGGAAGGATGTGGAACACAGACCACCATCTGGAGACAGCTGCTTGTCATGCTCTAAAAATAATTATCAGCAGTGCCAGGCAGTTATTCTCTTTTAAAGTCTTACATTTTAAATATTGCCAGAGTACTGCTTATTTAAATTAAAATACTGAGGTGATGGAGTAATTTGCTGTATTTGCACCATTACTCTAAAAAAAAAAATAAATGGCCTCAAACAATTTCAAAAGTCCTATTGCTGGCAAATTAATGTGCTTGAAGCCAGAAGCTAACCTAGTTTTCATCACAGTTGGCAAAAGCTAAAATTTTCAAGGCAAGCACGTTCTGATGGATGCTCTGTTTGACTTGTGTCCTATTTACAGTCCCCCAATTACAGCGGTACCGATTATCAACGACATAATTATATAACAACTTTATTATCTGAATGACATAACTCTAATTACTGAATAATAAACACTGCCCAAAGAGGCTGAGGAACCTCCATCCTTTCCCAAGTTTTGAAAACCCAAGTGGACAAGCCCTGAGCAGCCTGGCGGGAGCTCAGGGCTGACCCAGCTTTGTACAGGAGGCTGGATTAGGTGGCCCGCACGTTCCCGCTGTGTTGGGATCCCGGGAGCTGACTGTACATGCTACACGGTACCACCGTGCTATGCTGTACTAGGTCAACTCCACTCAGAATTTCCTTAACCAGACTCTGTTTTTATCCCCACTACCTTCTTAAGGCATCTTTTTATATAAGAATGGGTCTACTAGATCAGGACTAAGTTTTTTTCTCAGTCAGTGGGCTCTGAAAGAGGCTCCGTAAAGGGTATAGGAAAGAGGAGGAAGAATTATCCTTTTTTTTTTCCCAAGGAAATTGGAAACTGAAAGGATTAGCAATTCCAAGACTTTCTGAAACAGGCTACATTTGAATCACTACATCAAATAGACATCACAGAACGTCTATGAATTTGTGACCCCTTTTGAATTCACTTATACTTTGGGGTTCCACAAGGTCCCTAAGGTCCACAACATTGTATGGGGGGAGAAAAATAATGTTTCTCCTTCCCCTCAAAAAATAAACCAACCCACCACCACAATTCTAATGTTTTTGCATTGCTTTTACTTTACAGTTAGTGAAGTAGGTATCACCTGGTTTGCTCCCTGATTCCACCCAAAACAGAACAGAATAATTAGGAAGGAGTACAAGACAAGAAAACAAGACTGCATGAAGTCCTGCAGCTCTTTTCATGGGCAGAATATCTAAATAGGCCAGCAAGGAACAAGGAACCAACAACATCTTCCCTAACAATCTCAGGGGAAGATCCAAATAGTTACAAGAATGATAAAAATAACATTAATAACAGAGAATACCTGGTCTGTCACTGAGTGAGAAAGAAGATTTGGAGGTTACAGAAAAACAAAAGGTGAAATGTTTTCAAGCAGCATGTGGTTGATCTATGGAATTCCCTGACGAGGATGCTGAGGACTCAAAAAGCAGTTTGAAAATATTGTGGAAGAAAAGCTGGAGACCCAAAGAGTAATTCCAGAGAGCTACCATGGCTCACAGTAGGTTGGGTACCAGCTTAGCTGAACTTTTCTTCTGTCCATCTACACCTGCTCTTAAATCTACTATATCAATATACTTATTTAAACTCTGTTTAGTTAGAGATGCAACTGTGATACCAAACTCAGTTTATTTGCTTATAAATACGCCTTGCACGGTAGGCTATTTAGACTACAACATTTTTTTCACCTTTTGGCTGATCTTTTTCTAGTGGTAAGAATTATTCACTTTACCTTATGTGATCCTGAGGTTTGTGCTCTTCTATACCAGCTGCCCTGCTTCCAGTCTGCAGTTTAAGTGTCCTTGTAACTCTACTCAAGTGCCAGTATAGAATCATAGAATCATAGAATGCCTAAGGTTGGGAGGGACCTCTAGAGGTCATCTAGTCCAACCCCCCTGCACACACAGGGCCACCTAGAACACGTGGCACAGGGCTGCAT
>JAWLRI010000837.1:4066537-4093414 GCA_034781795.1 Crypturellus tataupa | reverse complement strand
GGACCAAGGACTGACCCCTGGGGGACCCCACTCAACACAGGCCTCCAACTAGACTCCGCACCACTGATCACCACCCTTTGAGCTCTGCCATGCAGCCAGTTGCCAATCCACCTCACCTCACTGCGAGCAACCTCACTCTATTTTCATTCAGCTGAAATGCGTCATCCTGTATAAACTCCCCAAATTTCCCTGGTTTCTAATAAACCTAAATTCTTCTTTCCTTCATGTTTTTTCAATCGTGCATGAATTTAACTCAAATAAGCGGGGTTAAATGCTCATCCCTTCAGTTCTGTCAAAAAAGAAACTTCTACTACATCAACATTTTGAGCAGTCAATACTCTCCAAATCTCACTCTGAGGTCCCAATTAATGGCCCTAAGCAGTGCACTACGATGCCTTGCTCTCACACTTTAAACATATTCCAACCAAACTCCTTAAATAAAGCATACTGGTACATACTAAGGAAACTGAGGTCCCAGAATGGAAAGCACAACTGATTTGGGCATTTCAGGTAAGGAACTTGAGAGCTTCTTTTAGAAGGAGGTAGAGATTCAAGAGCAGACTCCCAGACACGTAGCCATGATGGCAATGAAGCATTTGTTATCTATCCCACAGCTTACTGCAGTCCACCGCAGCCATGGAAGAGGGCAGTAATCCTAGAAAACAATCTAGGAGCTTGTTTGTCTAGCTGCAAACCTCATCCCAGGAGTGAGACCACAACACCTCCCCACGGCTCTTCTCAGTGTCCTACATATATATTCTTCTTAGTTCAAGGCTAAGATTAGGTGGGGTAGAGCTAGCACTCAGAAACTTAAAACATTCTGCTATTTAGAAATACTTATTTGGACTAGATTTTCTTTTGCTGTTATCCATGCAGATAATAATTAGAAGTGAACATAGTGCAAATACTGACACAAGTCTGCTTGTGTGACAAGATGGAAGCAGGGGACAAAAACTGGTGCAGTTCTGAGGCACTGAAAAAAAAGGTTACAGTTCTGCTTGGCTTTTCCCAGGGATTCCCATTATCAAACACCACTCAAGAGGAAGAATTTGTTGAGCACTTCCTTAATATCTTAATACCAAGAGCAACAACCCAGAAATGCTGCACAAAGTATACAAACACATTTATTTTGCATTTAACACAGGCCATAAATTGTCATGCTTAGTTTAAGCCTCAGTCATTTGTGGAGAGTGCACGTTATTATTGTGGAGAGTGCACGTTATTATTTGAGGTCAGTGGGGCAAAAAAAAAAAAAGGAGAAAAAAAGCCTCCTCTTGAGTTTGTCCTGTTAAGGAGAGGCACTAAATGCACGTGAAGCTGCTGCAGCCGGGGCTGGGCCCGGTGGGGGAGCCGGGGAGCCCTTGCCAAGTCTGCTGGGCTTGCCAAGCTCCAGGGGTTTGCCGGGCTCCACTGCTGTGTCTCTATGAACCGACGCACCCTAAGTTATTAAACTGCTTTCCCGGGCTGGAAAAAAGGAAACCTTCTTTTCGCTTTAACTATTACCTGCCTGCCAAAAAGCTGGAATAGCTTATTTGTAACTCAGCTACAAGATGTATTATTTTTTTCTCTGAAGGAACATAGGCAGTCCAATTTAAACACAAAGTAGTTCAGACCTAAGGCTGACTCCTGGGCTGACATATTCCTACCCTTCCGCATAGCTGATATTGTGAAGGGCTGACACCAGTAGCTATCTGTGGTACACTGCGAAAGCTCAACATGTTTGCAAACTGAAAAACCGTGTTTCCTGCCTTGAAGCGTGATGGTGTTCTTTAAATAGGAAACCCCACTGCAGCGGGAGTCGGTGCCAGACGCCCTGTGACACTTCAGCACTAGAGAGAGGGAAAAATAGAACAAAAAACAGAACAAAACCACCCAGCACAGGCTGCTGCCTCCTTCCAGAGGTCAACAGCAGCAACCAGATGCTAATACTTGCTTAGTACCAACTGGCTTGGGCTGCAGGCAAACCCAGGATCTGGAAGTAAAACAGCCTCACGCTGACATTACGCAGGACCACGCAGCCCATCCACCTGATTGGAGTGTCTTTTGAGAAGAAAGCAAGTATTATTTTCAAAAAAAAAACCTCAGTTGAGTAAGTTTGAAGGCAATTTTAATTGCATTATTGCTTCATGCATAATTACTGCAATATTAATGTTTGGAATAGTAGGAACTAATTTATTTAAGTGCTCTAAGGCACTGGGATAGCAAATCATCCATTCTAAATGTGTATATTTATGATGTCTTGATAATAGACAGCTTAACGAGTACTAGAAATGTTTTCCCAATTCTGCTAAAGGGCACGGAGAGCTAATGTAGTCAGGGTATCAACAACTGCCACAGGCACCAATTACAGCCAGACGGGATGCCTTTACTATTCAGAAATGAGTTAAATTCTCAAAATATCCTCTCTCAGCACACACATTTTGCAAGTTCTTACCAAATATGCTCATTTACCGTTTGCCTCATAAAGCAGATTTACACATTTACTATGTAGTTCATCAATAATGTATCCTGATTAAAAACCCTCTTCTTACGGATGTCTCTCTCAGCGCAAGGCTCTTATTCCTGCTCAAATGCACACAGCCTTAAAATAATCCCTTCATTAAAGTATGCCCAGCACCAATTCTATAATATAGGCAGAAAGCCTTAATAATAAGATTTGAAGAGTAAGCATGGCTGCCTGAGACTCACTTAACTGGTAAAGAATATCTCCCTCGCTCTTTTATTTCCACTCCTTCTCTCTTATTTATTAACTGTTTGTTGAAAACAAATCTACATTTCTCTTCTTAGGAAAAAAAGAGATTTTCTCCAGGCCTATGTACCCTGAACAAGTATACAGTTAAGCTTAAAATCATCTCTAATTTCCTGTGCTATTTTTATTGCATTAAAAAAAAAAACCCCACAACCATACATTTACTGCAAAGCTGGTTAGATAAATAGATCAAGAACAGGGATATCAAGCACTGGCACAGGCTGCCCAGAGAGGTTGTGGAGTCTCCTTCTCTGAAGATCTTCTAAACCCGCCTGGATGCCACCCTGTGCCCCGTGCTCTGGGTGTCCCTGCTGGAGAAGGGGGTTGGGGGTTGGACTAGATGATTTCTAGAGGTCCCTTCCAACCTCAACCATTCTGGGATTCTGTGATCAAAGCAACCAATACAGCAGAGGTTTCCTGCTTTTAAACACTAATTTATTAAATAATCCTGAGCAGCTGTTATTTCTATTGCTGACTATAATTACACAGTTTCATACATACAGATTTATCATTTTCATCTTTTGCTTATACAAGTGGCATATGCAGAAAATTTGCTTTTCCTCCTCATACGCATTTCCAGGCTTTCCTTTCCTAACTACTCAACTGTTGATCTCCCTCTTCAAAAACACATATAACATGAAGCACAGAGTACATATAACACGAAGCAAAGAGCATTACTACAGAAAAGAGATGGGCAGGAATGGCAAGAGAAGTATGATCCTATGGTGATACAGATTAGGGATTTTGTACAGCTTAAATTCTCTGAATAATTCTTTTGACTTTTAAATCAAGTAAGAACTAGTGATCCTCTCTAGGTGTTTCTCCTCAGTGGTTACCACTAGATAAAATAAATAAATAAATAGACACCTTTTGTACCACCAAGTAATAAAATCAAAAGATTGCAGCACTGTGGAAAGATACCACACTGACATACAACTATGTAGTACACACCAGAGGATACTGCCAGTAAGATCTGAAAAAAATCTCTCTTCCCTAATCCTTCAGCTGGTCATGAAGCTATTAGAAGAACACAGCAGGACACAGTGGACCTATGCTGAAGCACAGAACTCAAATTCTTTGCAACAGGGTAGGGTTTCCTGATGTTTTCGGGTGTTTGAGTTACAGACATTTATTGAGTGTATCAAATTAAGCATTTAATATTCACACCACCACAGCCCATTGCAGCTCTCTGCTTGGTTTTGATCTAATTTGGCATTTTTTTTTACCTTACGGAACTGAGCACAGAGAGAGTGGAGTATTTCTCCAGCTCTTGCTGGGAAGAGTTTCGGGAATTAGCCTTTTTTCAGCGCTGTAACCATATACCCTAGACTGTCAGAAGCCCAGGGTACATGATTAGAGATGGCCTGCGTGGCCAAAGGACATACATCCCTGCCAAAAGTCAGTGCCAAACCTACCCATTCCTCACACTACCTGTGTACAAAAGGAGACGACTTTATTCTGCATGCATTTTTCATCCTTCTTTCATTTTCCTCAGTTACAGGAAAAGTTGCCCTGTCCTGCAGCTTCCGTACTGCAAAAGCCAACGTGGCGCCATCCGCAGGCCTGAAACCGGCCTGAGAGGAGGCGGCCGTCGGAGAGGGGACATCGCCGGAGCCCTTCGCTGCCACGTCCGCCCCAGTGCTGGGCCGGGGGCCCGGCTGGCTCATGTGGGAACACGAACCCCCTTCTTCCCCCCAGATCTGCCCAATTCATTTTCATAACTATCCCTGTCTAGCAGTGCACAGCTGTGCAAGGCTGAGGTACGGCATGGCGCCACGGAGAGCTCGTTCAGGAGAACCTGCTGCATCTCCTCCGCGTGGAGCCCTGCCCCACAACGTGCACAACTGCGTAACTCACCCGCATGTCGCGTGGAAACATAAGGACATGTTTTTACACTGTATTAAATGACTTGCTGGCTTCCCTGAAGCTAAGTAGTATTTTTAGCCAATGATAAAATGATAGAAGGGTTTTAGATTATTTTAATGTGTTCTCTATTGCTGGTGTAAAGGGCTAAAGATGCCTACGTTCAGTTATTCTTTTAAGAAATAGGTGAATGAACATCAGAAATTTCATGCCACTTATCCGCCTGGATCTTTTAGGATGCAATAGTCAAATTACCATTGCAAAGCAGGAAAAGCAGTATCTGAAATAGAAAATTAGGGAATTATGTGAAAACAAAGACAAGACCACTATCCTAGCAGAGAGAACAAGGGAACAGATGAATAGAAATTTCTATAGAAAAGATCAACAGGCCAGCAAGTCTAGTGCTGGATGTATAAAGAGAAGGAAAACCATCAAAAACTATAGTTCCATCACTGAATCACAGACACAACACCCATCAGTTTGAGGCTAAAAACACCAAAATTCTTCCGACCCCAGGTGTACACTAAGGACTCTCTGCAGCCTGTATAAAGACTATCACCCCTGAACTGTATAGGACAAATATTTAATTCGGAAACTAAAATACATGAAGACCAATAAGTGTTAATACAATCATAGCTACAAAAACTTGACCACAAGGTGCAGAAGACTGTGATGGGAGAAGAAAATTGTTATATATATATATATATATATAAAAACAAGCAAACCAAAACAAACAAGAAAGACCCACCCCACCAGACAAAAATCCAAACCCAGCACATCACTAAATATCTGCACGGGGCCCCTGTAGCCCTGCAAAGCTCTGGCTCAGTGCGACCCTGTGCTGGGTTCGACCTGGCCCTATTCGAGCTGAAGTCAATTTACTGGTAACTGAGACTTGGGCTGTGGCAGTTTGTGTGACAGCAAGGACTGACTTAAAAGGCTGTATCGCGAACCAAAGTATCATAGGAAGAGTGGAGCAGATCCAGTAATTAACAATGACCAGAGAACAGCTGATGGATAAAGAAATCCAAAGAATATATTGGGATTCATGATTTCACTTTTCTGTGAAATACACTGGGCACTTTCAATTCTCAGCAGGCCAACTGACACCCAAGTTAAAAGAAAATTAAAAATATACACCCTCCTCTCTTTGCCAAATTCTTTGACATCATTTCAATTCTCATACTCTGCCTCAAAAAAATCCTGTGCAGTACTCTGAGAAGATTCAGCCCTGTTCTACAGGACAATTTCCCTCCTCACCTTTATTTGCAGATGTCCCTTATACTGTACTTAAAAATGCAGGTTCACAAATCTTGCATTTCTTGGCATCACATAAAGGAACCCTTCTGCAGAGTTGCTGAATTAAGTCTGTAGGAGCAGCACTGTAGCAGGGTCATTTTAGGTCTGGAAAAACAGTCCCTATGGGATTCCCTATTATGGCTACGTGAACTGCCAGTTTCCTTCTGCAAGTCTCAGTTTCCCCCCTTCCTCCCAGTGAAATAAAATTCAGTCTGTATAACCCTTAGATTAAGCTGCTTTTCCAAGTTTACATAAAGTTTTCTGACAGCTTGGAACCCATGGAAAAATGCAAAATTAGCAACAGAAAAGCCAGACCACTAACGAAACTGCAGCTCATCTTGTGTCTCACTGACAATAATAAAGCTTTACAGTGGAAATCCCAAGAGCAGCCGGTGTTTCTCATTACCCACTGCTCCATTAGCACTGCAGCACTGAGACAACGTTCGAGCTGAAAACTCCAAGGTCACACGATGCAATTTGAAAAGCTGCCTGGCACCTCTCATCTTACATTTGCTCTACTTTTATTTATTGATACAACCATTTTCTTGGTAGTTTGGATGTAATATAAAATAGACAAGGCTCCCCATTTTCTTTTTTAAAATGGTTGTTTTTAAACATGCAATTTTTTCCCAAATGATTCCAAACTTGTTAAGAAGGCATCTCTCCAGCTCTCTTTGCCACTCCTCCTATAACAAAAACATATGTAATATTGGTAAATTAAATCTGCTGTTTTTTTTCTTTACGTGCTGGCAAAAGCTAAAAGACTTACATCTTAAACATATCTTTTGCCAAAATATGCAGCACACTGCAAGCACATGCAATCATTTCACTGGCAAAATACATATTGATGTATTTCTCACTATAAAGAAATAATGTTTGAACTTTCAGGAAGAGGTTAGCTTTCTTTCACTGCAACACATACAAATACATTCTTAGTGGACTTTTAAAACTGGGTGATATGTCTTCTGAGAGAGCTGTGTACAAAGAAAATCAATATAGTTAGAAAAAAAAAGGCATTTTAGATGAGAAAAACCTAGAAGCTCATAAATAGAAGAAATAGTCACGATTTGTGCAATTAGTCCAAATCTACAAGACTTCATTATGTGGCTTTGTATAGTGTTTACTGTGTTGTACAGTATGACTAACTATACCAAGGAGGCAGCAGTGATAGGTTTCATTTAAATGACCCCGCTAAAAACTCTGCATAGGGAGAGACCAAGGGCAGGCAGTGTTGCCTACAAGTCTGCTCTTAGTTTCATAGCATTCTTCAAATGGCCATCCTTGACCCTTCCCCCGCTAAAGAAAAAGGCAAGTTTAGTTATACACCATCATCTGCCTTCTGGGAAAAAACTTCATGGTATCCAGCCAGCAAAACGCCTTGGAACCCGGGTCAGGGACATGCCCCCTAGATGGAACAGGGTGATTAAAAAAAAAGAAAAAAAAAGTTTCACAAAACCATGCTAGACCATGTGGTTAGGCACATCTCCAGTGACATGTGAGGTCAAGCTTCTAGGAATAAAGGCTGCAAATAACAGCACTGTCTAGGCTCACTGCACTTCCACTGGGGTTTGCTTGGTCTTCATGGAAGAGCATGATTCTAATCGCCATACAAGTCCCTTCTTGTCCCCCAGTAGCAGCCGTGCTTCAGAACCAGATTCATATATGAAGAACATATAAAGAGTACAAGAAAGGGGCATAAATGAGTTTCCCGTTTGCAAGACAATTGAGTGTGTATGAGTGAATATTGAATTCCTCTTAATGCATTCTTAGGACAGTGAGCTCCTCAAACCACAGCAAAATTTCCAGAAAACATAATTCTCTAGGAACATGTGAGGAAGAACTTCTTGACTGTGAGGGAGACCAAGTGCTGGCACAGGCTGCCCAGAGAGGCTGTGGAGTCTCCTTCTCTGGAGATCTTCCAAACCTGCCTGGATGCCACCCTGTGCCCCGTGCTCTGGGTGTCCCTGCTGGAGCAGGGGGTTGGACTAGATGATCTCTAGAGGTCCCTTCCAGCCTCAACCATTCTGTGATTCTTTCATTCTGTGAACCTGTACATTATATGAAAATAGGCCTAAACTAATTCATATAGTTTTCGCCCTGATGCACTGTCACCACATTTCTATGTAGAAACAACGTACTCGTTGAGAAAAGTAGCCATCTCCATGGTTCAGAACGTAGTATTTAAAATCTGAGCTGAGATACTCTAAGGTCTTTCAAAGAACTGGCATAGCACATGCTGTAACTGTAAGGAACCAACTCTAAACATTCATGGAAATATCCAGAGTAACAAGCAGCATGGGAAGACCTATGTTCAGTCATCTGCACTTACTTTTTTTTATCCTTGGAAGCACGGTGCAGAACTCCTGCTAAGTTCTTGTTTGCTACGGAAACTGCTTTCCTGAAGGGGTGCCTCAGTTCCAATAATCTTCCAAAAGACCCTGAGGTGCTAGTATTAGGACAGTCTTACCTGTTCAGGCCATTGGCTCATTAAGCCAGTTGCCCTTCTTCAACAGTGAGCACATGTCAACACCTAGGAACAGTACAAACTGTGCAGTTTCCACAAATCGAATAAGTAATTGCAAATATCCAGCTTCAGGGGTTTCCTAAGTCACTTGTCTCTTGTCTTATTTGCAACAGCTTTAATTCTTGGAGCTTTTCTTGTTTCTTCTCATGGCCATGTAAACCCACTGCAACACAATGTCCTTTGACAAGGAAACTGGTAAGGTTGAAAGAGCAAACTCAAGGTAGCCTCCACATGGAGCAGAAAGCTAGCACAGCAGGTGACGGACTTTAAAATTAGTGCTTTTATTATTCTTTTGGATCTCCCTGGCTAGCAAGAGGAATAAACACTATGAACAGGACCCCTATGAGTCAACAAAATTGAGGAACTGACTCTCCACATGCAGAAACTACTCCACCAACTGATTAACAAGCAATACTGAGTGGGCCAGTTTGGCTCACAAACAGATCTTTACTGGTCCTTTTTGGAGCAAAGGGCTGTGACCAACATATCTGAGATATATAGTGCTATCCCTTGTCATTTACAGACGTCTTAAGATGCAAAAGCAAGGACAGAAAAAAAACATTTGCTCTAAACAATGCTGTTAAGAGGTAAGAGTGAAAGTCTTAATCCAAGCATCAGAAAGATTTCTCTGACAGCAGAAATGCTTAAGCTATGGGGCATCTTTCACTCTGTATGGCCCAAAGTTAAACTCAAATTTGGTACTCCTCCCCTGAGGTAGGCCTTCAAGCTATCTTGGCAGGTTTTGTATCTTCAAACATCCTCTTACCTTGCCCCATATCTACAGCATGGATCCTCACTAATGTTATAAATGTTAGAAATACAGATCTCTTCTGGCCTTTAAAGTTCTTTAAAAAAACTAAATTTGGTCTATTTGGTCTATTAAGACCATGTACGAGACAATCAACTTCAGTTCCTAAGGCTGCTGTTAACACTGTGCAACATGGAAACACAAGCCAATCCAAACCTACAAACCTGATGGTCACTTTTCTAAGAGAATTGAGAAATACAGAGAATTGCTCTCCAAAAGACACCGGAGCACCATCTGGAAATAAAGAATAGAAACAATCCTATTTATTGCATGTGGCTCTCCAAACCCCTCATCACTCAAGAACACTTTCTTGAAAAGAATTATTTCAATTCCAACTAGGATATTACAACAGACACTGATGTGATGTTTCATTTAAGACCATGTCTTCCATGTTGCAGCCCAACAATCAACTACATTAATTTAAAATGCTGGTTTTAAGCTTGCAGAACAAACTATCCAGACTATCGTTTCAGTTTAAATCAGGCTTAGAGCACTCCCAGAACATTTGGAACTAATTTAAGTGAATTTACAATCCCATCACAGTTAAACCACTGTAACTTCCTTGTGTAGGCAACCTCATATGGCAGGCAAGTGAACATTTGTTTATAGTTTGGATGGCTGTACGAGGAGAAAAAGGATGTCAGAAGCAGCCTTTGCTTTGCTGCTTGGGGATTTCAGCACTGAAAGGTTGAAAGGTGGGGGAAAAGTTTATTATTTTGCTTGCACTCTGCAAATACTAGAAAAACACCTTAAAACCACTTTACCCTTACCATCTGCCTCAGTGGCTCTGTTCTAAGCATTACTACCACATGGAGTCAGATCCATCCACTTTTGTGTATGCCCAGAATTTACAAGTAGGCTCTTCTGGCCTTAGGAACTCAAGAGTTTTTTCCATGTAAATTATCAAATAAAAGTAGTGATTTCAATCTCAAGTTTTTCTTTTAGTTTTACTCAATAAAACCCAGAAATGCTACCCAATACTTTTTCATTATCAGAGTTGTAACAATTCTGGTAATTTAAAGAGTATGAATGGCTGCTTGCATCAGTTATCTTGCCATTCAGGGGATCAACAATCCCCTGTCGATGATGAGAACAGAAGGAAAGCTCTAGCCTCAGGCCTGTCCTAGGTATGATATAGCTAATTCCTGGGCTGAACATCCATCACAAGGGACTCACCTTAGAAGGGTTTATCCTTGGCTCCTTCGTCATTCCCAGGGAGCTCTGCTCTACCTTTAGTGTCTTACCTGTGTCAGGTTGCATCATGAACACATGTTCCTTTTGCTCAGACACTACAATGTCCTGTTTGAAGACTACTGAGTATTTTCTTCTTGAGGGGAAGAGAATCTGATAATTTAGGAAATATTTTCTAAAATAAGCTCACATTATTTTGAACTCCAGCTGAAATTCTCACCCTGGCCCAGGATCTACTTACATGTCGCAACTCCAGGCTCAGACACCAGCAGACCACACATGGATCAGGAAACACGTTACTATATTCTGTAAAAGCTTCTAACTTCTGCCCAATGCTAAAGATGCAATATGTATTGACAACCAGAATTTTTTAAAAAGAGAGGGGTTACCAGGGCTACTTGTATAGGTATTTTTTTTCATAAAAAGGGTGATTTCCTGAAGAACTCAGTTTATATGAATATTTCTGAGTATTGAGGAACTCTGAGTTATCCTTTGAGAAAGTAAATGAAGAACAAAGCAACAAACGTGTACATCAAATACAGAACCTGCATTTTATATGGTGAGCTCACATATTATGTAATATGTATTCATATTATTGAACTGTAAATTAACTTGTATCCATTCTTACGGATGAATCTGCAGGTTTAATTATTTTCAGAACAAAATATCATCCTCAAAACACCTGTATTAGTTTTCTCCCCAAATTAACAGAAGTGAATAAAAAAAGAATAGCAATTATAGGTTTTAATTTACACTCAAAAAGTCAGTGTCGAGTTCTCTTCAATAAGATGGAATATGCAGTCCATGGAAAAGTTTCTTGTCTTTGTATGCAGATTTTAAAAACATATCAAGGTTCTAATACAGCACAGAACTTCTCAGCACTACATTCTGAGCCACTACCAGCAACTTCAATATTTTACAGAGATTAAACATATGTCTTGAAGAAAATCTAGTGCTGAAAAATAAATTATAACTTGGCAACTTTAAAAAAAAAGTTACAACTTTTTGCAAGATCTCTCTTGTGCCTGACAGTGTTCCTAATACACCTACCTGTCAGGGGTCATTAGCAGTATTTGTTTCTTAGATTGCTCTGCATGCACTGCAATCAGCTTGCCAAAACTACAGATATTACTGGCAAGCTGCTATATCACAGTGTTCCAAGAAGCCACAGAGAACATTTATTTAAGTAGAACAAGTAGCTCATCTTTTCATTATTGCATTTTTAGGAATTCCTCCCACATCTACCCAAGATTGTTAAGAAAAAAAATCTTTTCAAATGGATAAGATACGTGAAGTAGTCACATAATTCAGACAACAGAATAGTAGTTACTAGATGACTGACTTACATTTCTGGAATTTTTAAAATAATCTATAAACTATAAATTCTTTTAGTTGTTGGTATTTAAAGACTCATAGAAGAAAGCCCTCCTCTTTAGTAAAAGTGAATTAGATCATCTTCCTCACTAGTGAGAAACTTTAATATTAAACTGCTGAAGGTTACTGACCTTCCTGTCAGTGTCAATATACAAAAGACAATGAAATGATCGCCAAAGCAGTATATCTACCCCTGAAAAGGTGCATTTGATAGGGCAAGGGAAAAGTAGGGGGGAAAAAAACAAGGTAATAAATTTCAAAAGCAAATTGAAAAAAGTCTCACCATTACCAATGGTTGCTAAAGAGAGCATAGAGATTTCTGCATACAGCTCCTAACTTATTATCAACATTCTGCAAAGAGTTTTAGTTAAATAATTTAGCTCATGGATGATACCTTAACGGCATGCATCAGAAGTGCGCACCAGAAAACTCAACAGAAGCCCATATGTCTGGTTTAAGACCATTTTTATTTCCTGCACTTTCAAAACATTGCATGGGGCTTGAGCTGCACGACTCACATGAACTTAATGGGAGCCCTGCAGCTCTGCCTGCACACACTGCTTTGAAAAGAGAGCAGCACTGTTTTGGGTTTTGTTTTTCTGAAGCTCTCCCTGGGGTGACTTAAAGCTGTTTTTTTCCTGTCAGTCTTTTCTCCAAAGGTCTTCTATACTTCACATCACCAAGTCTACCACAGCTAAACAGCGGAAAACTTTGGACACTTCATTTTTCAGTCTTGTTCATTACACATTCAAAGACCTGTGTGGTACCATGAAACCCAACAGTAAATACTCAAATCAATGAAATTCAGGTAGTTGTGCACATGTGCTCAATTTAACAGGCTGTGCAGTCTGCAAGAGCCTTCTCCAAATCAGATTATTACTGTGGGTACCGAGGAATTATAACCCGGTATCAACATACATCCTTTATTATGATTGATCACTACTTACTGTAAACCATTTTAGTACCCACACATATGATCAAACTTAATATAGATTATTCAAATCAAAATGCAGGATATAGAACATATTAAGCACCACACATAAATCTCTATTAGAAAGCCATGCATTAACTAACAAATTAAGGACAAAGAGGACTGTATCATATGTACCAGACTATCTGCTTACAGCCTATATCAAAATTCATTTTGCTATATTTCTTTTGAGAAGCTATAAGAAGCATTTCACTGTATTCTCATCTTTTAGATCATTTCAAAATATTTTTTCTTTAAGGGCTATTTATGCCCTTCCTAAGCCTCCAACCCCCCAGTTAAAAGACCAGTGCCCACCATGAGATGGAAGGTGGAATGAGGTGCTGGAATTCCCACCATCAGGTTCCAACAAGCTACTCTTGAGAAAGAGAACCTAGACTTCCTCCAGCCTTTTAATATTGCAGTGATGCTGCAAGAGAATCAGTGCAACGGAGAACAGAAAAATGCCTACTTTTCTATTTTCAGTGCTTTTATTTTATACAAGTAAATGATACAAGACACTATGGAAACCCTTAACTACTTCCTATCAAATTTTGAGAGACAAAGGAAGCAACACACACAGGAGCACAGCAGAAAAGACAACTATTGTGGGCCATGGGCTATCTTCCAAAGAAAACCAAGGGCATCACAAAGATGTCTCTATCTGGGAGAGAGAAAAGGAGAGCTTGTGCACACCAACACCAGCTACAGTTAAGACTGGTGTACACGGCAAGTCGTGACCTTCCAGAAAACTCCCCCCTGAAGTTCAGAGATTCTTCTCATGCTGAGCTGGTGCGTTGTGACAGGCGCTACCAGGGAGACCACAATATGCCTCCATTCCTGGGGGGCTCGCCAGCGTGACGGCTCCCTCTCAAATTCCCTTTGCTCAAGGACCCTGAGCTCTAAAGGGACTCATTCCAACTAAAAATACACGGGAAACACCTCCTGTGTCACTCTGGTGACAATCTGTCCTCCCGGAGGCATTCCCCAGCTGTCAGTTACACACAGTATTGCCTAAACACTTTCACGCACCAAAACGCCTTAGGAGGTAGGATATTCTCATCAAATGCATTATGTTTTTATACCCTTTGCTAAACAGATTTTTGTTTTTAAGTAAATGTTTAGAAATGGGGCAGAAATTGACAGACAGGTAGCCCTGAGATAACATCTCTGTACCCAGCGGTTCAGAGAGGAAGAACTCTCCCTCTCACCCCAAAATGCAAACAAAAAACCATTAAATATGATCTTTTCCACCCAGAATCAGCTTGTTCTTTCCCAAAAGACCACTACAAGATTTCTGGATGGAACAAGTGCTATGCTGCAAGGATTATCCTGCAGCTGTTGGCTGCTGTCCCCGTAGTTTTGATATAGAGAAGAGATGGATCTGACTTGTCATATAAATGATTATTCCACGAAACTTGAAATTCCATTTTGGAACTTTAGGACCAGACCAGAGCTGGAATTGAAGCTTTCATGAGATACCAATCACCACCACTGTCCCATGATCCAAGTTACTGACCTGAGGAAGTGAGAGTCCAATCTCAGAAAGGAAGATGCTCAGTAATGTCCAATAAACTCCTCTCAGAATTGGACTGAACAGTCAAAGGTGCAAGTCTTTGTCAGAGAGAGAGCTGCACCACAGCAAGAAAAAATAAAAAATAAGAAAAAAAATCAAAATTTAGCTTCCACTTAAGAGGCATCCATCTGCCCAGAGACCGCTCAAGGGAACTGAGTACATTTTGTGGCAAAGAAGACACCATTCAGGATTCCACTTGGGAACCAGGCACATCTTAATGTCACCATAATCCTGATTGCCATGACCAGACTCTTATCAGTTTCATATATGGTGAACGTGTCTGGGTAAGTGGGCAAGGACTTCTAGACAGTCAAAAATGCAGCTCTAGTCCAATCCTGATTCTTGGTCCTTGGTCATGTAAACTACAGGGCAAAATCTCACAAAAGGTTTTCTTTCAGAAGTAGGAATTTGCTCCCTTAAAGTCAGAACTCAGGTGTCATTTCCATGGATAATTTGCTTCTGCAGTTACTATTCATCAGCAGCACAGGAAAAGCCAAGCCAAATCCAGTTCTGTCTAACACCATTCCAGTATCCGTGACACCAAATATCCCATCTGACCCCACTGCTTGCAGCACATACCTCTAATGATGCTAAAATCTCTGTATTGACAACTGTGATACAGCCATCCAGTTACTTCAGACACCTTTATCTAAAAAAAATATCCCAGGGATTGCTTCTTAGAGTTGTGAAATGCCCGTAAGGGATCTGGGCACAAACTATGCACTGTGGATAAACTGTTCTCTTCTAGAGGCCAGCCATGAGGGGTGACCACATCACACTCCACTGAAGAAGTCAAGAACAACTCTCCAGAAGAAAAGCTACAAGAACACAGATGTAACTGAAGTTTGGGAGTAAATGACAGCGAGGTGTTCCATACTCTCAGGGAAATGTGCCAAATTACAATTAATGGCACACCAAAATAAAGTGCAAAGAAGTGCAGCTGTATAACCAAGTCACTGGTTCCAAGTTACTGGTGATGGAGAGGAAGGAGTTAGACAGTTAAGTTCACCCTTACATCAAGCAGTCTAACACCAAAAGAGCCAGCTGTCTTTTCTAGTTCATCTTTGGAAGCAAAAATACAAGCCTCTTGGACACGTATCTTTATCTGAGTGATTTTTTCTGCTGTCTGCCAAAATGAAAAAACACATGTTCATGTGGGAAACTAGCCCTTAGAAAGCCAACATACTAGCATTTTCCTGATGATAAACAAGGCTCAGATAACTTGACCAGATAACTGGCATCTCAGCATTTACAATGGGAGGACAAAAGTCCCTCCTCATGCTGACTACAGAGCAGCAATGATGCCACCAGCTGCCAGCACTGCAAAGTCACTTAAATTTTGCCCTTGGTATCTCCTGGCCAAGCCTCTTGCAGAGGGTTGGCACAGACCACTGCGGAGGTTCACAAGCATCATCCATAACATCATTCTCCAACTCTGTCATTCCAGCTCAGGGGAAACCTTGGGGTATGGAAGCATTTCCTGGAGAGCAGTCATAGGGTCTGATTACAGCACTGATTCCTTGCAGGATTTGGAGTTTCATTTTTTTTTTTCCTCCTAATGGGTATGGCAAGTTTTGTTACTCACTGTGACAGCAGTTAATGTCTAGCTTATCATACTGCAGGTCAAGTACATGTAAGTAGAATTTCAAGACTTCTTTTAATTTGTTATCACTTTCTAGCCATTTTGGTTTCATGGCATCGGCCAGTGGATGACGAACTTGAATTTTCCTCCAACAAAACATGAATTATTTAAAAGAAACAGAATTGCAATGCCAAGAAGCTGTTGTGTGCACATAGGATAGGGCAGTCCCACAGGATGCACATACTCCTAAGGAATCATAGGAGTTAATTGCTGGCGTGGTTCTGTTTTGACATGGAGTTTGCAACGCGAAGAGTGACAGCAATTAGTCAACAAACAAACAAAAAAAAAGTGGAAAAAAAAGTCAAAGAAAGCTCGTTTGACTTGCTCCTCGCAGCAAGAAGGTGCCTACACTGATGCTGAAGAAAAATGCTTAAACTATTTTTTTTTTTTATTTAAATATAAATCAAGGTAAATTCAGCCTGCTTGTGCTTTTAAGAGGATGTGGAGATTCCACACTTCATACAAAGCTGGATCATGGGAATAGAAAGACTGGACTTGAGCTCAGAGTTGCTATTTCACAGTGGCAGATCCACTGCTGCTCCCAGCCTTCGGGCCCCTCGGGAGATTCCTGCCTTCTCAGTGATGATCAGCCACAATCACCTGAGACCACCTAGATGGAAGGAGTGGAAACTGGGGAAGAAAAGATTGATTTCTGAATGGGCACTTTTGGCTTCTAAGCATAAGTTGCATACTCTAGATCTTCCTTATTGAAGTGGCTCCAAGGGGAAGTTTAAGAGTGGTTACAGAAACAGGCTGGCGCTGAGGGCATATTTTCTTGCTTTTACCTACAGCACAGCCTTTCCAGAAAGCATGACATCCAACAGTAAATTAGTGTCATTCCAGGCATCCTACTCACATGAACATTTGTCTTAGCAAATACAAATGTAATATAAAAGTCAGCTATTTATTTAAACGTTGTATTACTACATAAAGCAGATACCAATACCACTAGTGTCTACTAATGACTTGTTGCTACAAGAGAACTTATCATTCTAGACAAAACAGAAACAATAGTTCAATTTTCTAGTCTGTTAAATAGATTTTTTCTGCTTTTTTTTTCAGTAGCACAAAGTGAGAACATTTTAATGTTATACATACAATCATAGAGACAAATGATTTTCTTCCATTAAATTTGTTTTCCTAGGGTGGCAGATAGTCTTTCAAAAGAATTTATTCTTATCACAAAATGCAAAGTTCAGAATAAATTGAATTTGTAGTTCTAATTTTTGGAAAACTGCCACCACAGATTAATACCGAAGACATTAACTCCATTATTAGAGTTCTACTCTATCCTTTCCCTTTCAGATTTTCATTAGCAATTAATATATTTTAAAGATAAAGAATATTGGGAATTACAAAGTTTGACAAACTGCAACTACATGGTCTCCTGCTGTACATACAAAAGGAATTTCAAAATAATTTGAGAAATGAGATGAGGCAGGAGTAATGCAAACACAGAAATATCTCCTGTTAGAGATACATGAAGGATAAAATGGGATATACATATCCAAATGAGTCAGCTCAAAATCCTTGCCAGAAAATAACTGGAGCTCTTAAATGTTTCGGACAAATTTATTTTGGTTTATCGTTAACAGAACATTTTAAGCTACTCATTCTCAAATGGAACTGTGCTGCACTTCTAGCTGTTTGAAATGCTAATGGGAAACCCGTGTGTTTCCATTTTGGTATTACTACAATTTTAATTTTTATCATCTCCTCTTCTGCCCTCCTCTCCTCCTCCAACCTACTGGAAATGCTGAATACTTTTACCAAACTACTTTTTCTGCTTTACAGTAGACAGCAAACATTTTTATAGATAGTAAAGCAAAATAGCTTACGGTCGAGCATATACAAACATGCACATCAGTTTAGAAGGAAGCCTCTCCTGAACTGGAAGGAAAAATCCCAAGTGCATTATAGGACAACTTGCATGTTTTTAGGAATAAGCCTTAAGAACTCAAACTGCAACTAATTTAGAGACGACTAGCTTATGCAATGGTGAGCCCTTGGACACCACTGGTGTTAGCCCGAATGCTTTTTCAGAAATAGGCTTTAGAACAGCTTGGCAAACCAAATGATTAATGATTTGGGGGAACATAGTAAAATATTTTTAATGTGAAAGATAGTTTTACTTTTTGTAGTACATGTTTTTCTAATGATATAATTGATCAGGTTGGATATTTTATCCAGTGCTACAAACAAGCCCAGTATATGAATGACTGCCAAACCCTACAGTCAGATGGATTATTGCTCCTCTTAGCTATATCAATGAACAATCATGACTAACTCAGCTTTTCTAAAACAGATTTCACATAATTTACTTTACTTCTCTGTTAATAATTTTTAATAGAAGATTATTTTTTTTTTCATAGCAAATTCAGCAGCAAGGCTGAGATGAGGGATAAAAAAGGATTCTCTGTTTTGCTGACCATGTAGCAGTTCAAGAAAAAAAAATTTAAGGGCGACTATGTTATAAGCATTACAAGACCTAGCACAGGGCCAGACAAGTGACAACACCAACCTGGAATGAGCTCACATCTTCCTAAAGATGACACTGCTACTGGATGCAGCCCTAAAGCAGAGGACACGGCAAGCCTCAAAATCATTCCAGTCCTAGAACTGCTGCCAGGAATTGATGCTATTTCATAAAATGATGACTCAAAATATTTCTTCTCTCACTGTTCAGTAACAAAGCCCGTAAGATCAGTCCCGGATGACTTAGGAATTGCAGTGGAAGAAAGAGTTATTTAAATGCAATACAAAAGCTTCTCATCTGCCATCCTTTCAGGATATCATTGTTTATACACCACTAAGTGGGAAGTCACCTGCCACAGTTTCTTTTTCACTGGAACACATACTTACATAGAATTTACTGTGACTGATGCCAGTAATAGGAAAAAAATTATTAATTTATGCCAGACAGCTGAAGGTCTGTTTTGACTGTTTACTCAAATTATATAGTAGTTACCTTTGTTCAACTAGTGTTAGAGTGGACATTTCTTGCGCACCAGAATGGCTTCCAGCTATATCTCCAAATGGAGGAATACAATAATTAAGTTTCATCGATTTTCATTATTTTTAATGTGACAGTAGGTGTGGGTGTATTGCTGGATTTTATATTACACATGTCACTATGCAACAACTTGCCCTGAAAAATGGAAAATTTAATCAGGTATCTGATCACAATGCTGAATGACGGAGCATCACTCTGTGCTGAGCATTTCTATTATTTACTGGTGCTTTGGGGCCGCAATAGAAATCTACAGATTTGCTTCTTCATAAAAAATTAAGAAGAAACTACCTGAATACTGAACACCACTCTGGTTAACAGAATCGCTGGAAACTTCTCATGAGCATGATTTCCCTCTTCCTCCAGAAGGTAAACTCAGTAGATAGACAGACCTGGTCAACCAACCAGATGTTCACTACAGGACTCTCAGCTTCATGACGAGCGATAGGCCGCCACCAGAGGAGCTTTGACTTGAGTTTTTGAACTCAAGTCTCAGGTCTCAGGAGAAGATCAATTACTGAGCCAACAGCCTGCCCTATAGAAAATAAGGACCATCAGACTGGGGGGGAAAAATAGTGAATTTAAAGGCAGAAAGGCCAAAAAAAAGTGTGTAATTAACCGGAAGTTATATAGATGCCAACAGTATATTTAAATATCAAAAACAGAAAGCCTACTAGCTTTTAAAAAATAACCAACATACTACGACATCCTTGCTGCGCGGACAGCGCCGCCGCGTCGCAGAGGAGTGGGGGAGCCTCGCGTCTCTCCGAATGCAGCCCTTCACCCGGCCCTTCACCCAGCTCGCCGCCCGCGCCGCATCACCCTCCCGCCAGCGCCAAGGAGCCAGCATCTCCGGCCGCACTTGCAGCCTTTCACGCCGTCAAAGCCAAACACACAGATGGTTTCCAATCCTGACCCACATTTTACGTTGCCCTAGACTCCTCATGCCTCCCCTCGAATGCTTTTTCCAGGCTATCGGACGACTTGAGGAGGAGAACAGTAATCCATGTGTCTCAAGTGCCTTGAAGCACTATCTTGTTTTTCAAAAATATATTCCTGCTTCTTGTGCTTAGATTTACGGCTCCCACCTTCTTATTTCGACTCAGTGTAAATTAAGCACCGCTTGAAAAATAGTAGTAACAGTTTCCAGATAAGCAATCTGCCAGGGGTTCCGCTGCCATCATTTTATCATTCCTCCCTTGCAGAAATACCTTGTATTTTAGCACACGCCAACTCCTCTTCGCTGCCCAGATGGCCTCACGCACATTCTTTAAGTTCTTTTTTTCCCCCTGCATATCCCACAAATCACAGGCCATAAAACCCAGCAACTGCACACGCACTCTGGGAGATTAAGGTCTCCGATGTATTCTCAGCTTTTGAGCGATCGCAGCTTCTCCGAGCCCTGGAGCAGCACGTGGCTGACGGAGGGAAAGGGCCTTTTGTTCGGGTGGGCCTCTGGGATCAGCTATCACTTCTCCACTTCCTTCCCTCCTCCCAGCTCCACACTTGGGATGTCTTTGAGTCACAGATACCCAGACAGGCCAAGAGCGCAGGTCGGGTTGATTATAGGTCCCCAAGCAGCGATGCCAGAAGATTACTAGGAATATAATGAGCACCAATTCACCCCCTCGAGTGCTCCACCTCCAGCTGTTTGGTCTCTTCTGTAGATCGACAAGCGAGAGCCCTGACTTCCACTTACCAAAATAACAGGCGCACTTCAGCCCAGGAACAACCCCCAGTGCTGCCAGAAGGGAGGGCTGCGCCTCCAGCGGCCCCTCTGCCCCTCGCGTGGGGACTCGTGGTCCGCACTGGTCGAACCCCAGCGAACCCCAGCGCCGCGCGGTCCGTCACGCAGCTGCGCAAACACTGCGCCTCGGAGGAAGGGAGATGGTGGCCACGGGGCACGCAGAAGGGGTGGCCCTAAGGCGAGGGCCGCAGGGAGGCACCGGGGCGCCACACCGGGGCAGCCACCACCACAACGCGGGGCTGCTCCACCTGGACAGACTAAGCCAGGGATCAGTGGTGCCACTGTGAGAAGAACGCCCTGCATTCGTCTCAGGTTCACAGATTCAATTTCTCGGTCTCAACTCTATTAGGAAAAAAATGAGGGATAAAATTAGAAGTGGGAAGTAAAGCAACTTGGTGGCATGTGGCCACCTTGCCTACGAAGCAGGGCAGAGGCACAGGGACGCTTCCGAGCAGCACAAACACGTGCAGCTCGTGGCTGTAACGAGTGCCAGGTGACACAATGCACGGGCTGGGCTGTCACACTGCTCCATCACTCCAGGCACCTGTCACTCCTCACAACCGCAGGTACGAAAGGTCAAGACGCTGCTGGAAACCCAAAGCGGAGACTTGCTTCTCTATCCAAATTGGACCTGACAGGAACCATCATCACAAATAATGCCGAGAGGCTCAGGTGTTACCGGTTACTGATGGCTTTCACTGCTGCTGCTGCTGAGCTGCCTACATATTTTAGCCAGTTAAAATTAATAACATCAAATTGCACGATAATTTGTTAGTAAAGATAGTATCATCTTTTGGTTCAGGACTGCAGCATACAGTTACAGTAAAACTTTATTATAAAAGATAATGCTGATGTTGTTATACAGTTGTGTATGCGTATTAACAAAGACAAGTTATATGAAAGCACACACACACTTGCTCTGAATTAATGAAGAACTATGTTACAGCCAGGGCCGAAATACTCTGCCTCCTCACTTTCCAAACTTTCAGTTACTTTTGCACGAACACAAAAGGCAAAGGCAAGCAGAAAGATAGAAAATAAAATAACTTGCTCAGGTGTAAAATGTGGCAGGGTAAATCTTGACCTGCTCCATTCTTGCAATAGCATGAAGTTTTCAGTGGTGATCGGTGTCTTCTACTTGCTGAGGCAGGATAGGACTTGCAACACACAAGGAACACACATCAGGTCAATATATCCCTTGCTTTTCCAGAGCGTGGCCCCTGGTGCCATTTGGCATATAGTTCTGGGGGTTTTGAGAAAGCCCACAATTACTGACTATAGTGATATTTACATGCAGTGTGCAGGCATGTGCACAAATACATTCAGAGAATAATAGTCACAGGCCTTAATACAGATCCTAGTTATCTTGCTTTTCTGACATAGGTCCAGTTAACAGTGATCTGTCATGCTACAGAAATGCCAAAAAGTGCCTCAGTCCATGAGGCCCTCCATGAGGCCCTCATTTCAGTGGAGCTGCATCCAGATTCCACTGACAGAAGAAGAGAATCTGTCCAGAGGACTTGGGAAGAGAAGAGCTAGGATACCAATGAGAGTAACAATGGAATTAATACACTGCAAAAGAGATGGAACTCATCCATCTTTGAAATCTTTTTAGAAAAATATACTGAATAACTCAAAAACAATGCTATTATTAAGTAGCACTATTTGTTATTTCTATTGCATTTTAATGTGTTTCAAACAATTTTGTTAGCAAGAGCAAGGAAGTGTAAAAGGCAACCACATATTCTCTAGAGCATATAAATAAATAACCAAGGGTATAGAAATAGTCAAAAATCCACTGTGTGGTACTCAGCCATTCAATACACAGTGAACCAACGTCAACTGCTGCTTGGGACAGGTTGCTCAGGGCAATTGCATTCGCTGGCAGCATGACAGCGGTCCCAGGCACCTAGTGCCAGCTCAAGCAACTGCTGCGGGATTCCCTTCTAGGAAGAGGCACCTGGGGCTTTCAGCACTTCCTGGGGCTTTTCAGCACTTCCTCTTCTCCTGTCCCAATCCACAAGCCCTTAAGACCCGTATAGAGGAGATATCCCTAGGGTTACATGCTTTAAGAGGAATGGCTCTTTAGGGGCCATGCCTGTAAACAACATTTGAAAGCAATGGCAGCGCTGCTCCAGATTTACCCTGGGGACTGCACTGATCATGGAGGACGTGGAGCATTTTAACCACAACTATATTCCACATTCTTTCCTTCAAATACATTAGCTATGAATTTTATTCTGAATTCCATACATGTACTTAAACTAGGTTAAGGATCCTTTTATAAATCGCAAAATAAAATAAATCTCTCTAGTGGCTAATTAGTGAAACTGGATAGAGGTGTTTTTATCATTAGTGCTCATTCGCTAGAAGTGAAAAAAAGGAAAAAAAAAAAAAAAAAGAACTGTTTTCTAATAACACTTCAAATCTGGAGCCTCTGTTTACTTTTCTGACCTCTATTTTCTGCCTTAGCCACTTGGCTCATAGTCCTCCATACCCTCCCTCTCACCTCCCCAGCCATCTCCAAATGCCTCAAAATAACTCAGTTCATTATGCAGATGTTAGAGAGAAAGCAATTCTATATACATAGGCTGTGAACTTAAGAGGTCCTTTCTTATTCAAAGAAATGGTGATAATACACTGTTTTTGGATGCTAGCTTCAGGAGGCTCTTGCAATTGCCTGTGAAATAGTTAACAACTAGCAACTACTTAAGATAACAAAATTTACGAACTCAATTGCATGTCTTGATGCTACTGGATGCAGTAGAAAATGTGATGGTTGAAAGATTTCAATGTACTCCAATGGTACCTCCAAATGTGCCACAGAAATTCCCATATCAATAAGTAGAAAGAAAGAAGTTGAAAAAAAATCAGATCAATGCTTGACAAGAATTCAGATAATGATATAATTTTGTTGTGCTTAACAGGACAGAAGAGAAAGTATGAGTAAAATGCTTCAAGAAAACAGTAAAAAGGAATGCTACAATACAATTTGCTGTTGTTATCAATAAGTTATCTATATTCAAGAAACATCAAGTAGGAAAGCCTGATCTTATTACTAGGCACGAAGCTTGCAGCCAAGCATAGCCCCTTTCATTTTGAACAAGTGCAATGCTGCCCACACTCACTAATACTCTTTTAGTTCAAGGACCCACGACAATATCCTATCATGTGGCCTGGGACTGAAAGTCATATTTCTTTTGAAGAACTACCAGTGAAGTAGAAAATGTCTTCAATTACTATTTACTGATTTCAGTAGGACTGTTCACTGGTAATAAACAAAAACACTGGCAATACATTTCCAAGATCAGTCTCCAAGATATTTTTTGAAGTATTTCAGGATTAAACACAATTAAAAGATTGCAAAAATTGCAGAAAAGCATGACCTGTGACTAGCTCCTCCACTTGGTCTGCCACACTGAATGATGTATGAACTTCCAAACTCCTCCTGTCCCTACTTGAAAAATGCTTTACTGAGAACTGTGCAAAAGAATTTCCTACCCCTCCTTATATCTAGGCTAAGCACTGTTTTCGAATATCAGTGTAGTGTATTTTTAATTGCAGCTAATATAGCTAATTGAATAAAAGTAATTTGTCTTTTCTTCATCCCCTAGAATATTATAAACATCCAAGTTGCATTAAATTGTAGAAAATTGATGATTTTAGGGGAATTTCTAATATTTTCATCTCAGAACTTCTAAACCAGAGCCTCTGGTTTAGAAACTAATTGTTTCAATGTGCCAATTAGTCATTTTAGCTATGGTCTATCACCAAGTCCTATTTGGCAAATCGTAACATCATTTACAATCACTTGTATTACCATTTTCAAAAAGAAGTTGCCAAAGAAAAACATTTTGAAGATGCAGTAATGAGTCACAGGTAGAAAGTGACTCTCACCTTCAACATCAGACACGTTTTTTTCAGTCTAATAAAAAACAAAATTGCTATAAAACACTTGACTCACACAGTATGTAAAGGATCTTATGCTGTTATCAGTTATTCCTACATAAATCAGGGATGTCTGTAATAAAGGAAGTCTTTTTATGCTGATATAGACCAGGTATGAAGAAAACCTGTAGAGGCCCAAAGGATATATTTGTAATAAGCTGTATTACCATATATATATGGTATTGGATTTTCAAATAGCTTTCTCACAATTAGCCCCTTTGGTGCAGTACCACATACATTGTCAAATTCAGCATGAACTCGTTGAGCACAAGTTATTCCCTGATAAGGCTTATTTGCACTTTCCAACACTGATATGAATTTACTATTTGGCCTCCTTCTCCTTTGTGCCCACAAGGTTATGCCATATGTGCTGAGCTTGATAGGACTTGATAGGAAAACCAGGATCAATTTCCCTTTATTTTTATTGAAACAACAGACTATCAAATATGACCGAATCAGAATAGAGCTATGTTTTTCAATAGAATAGAAAACCATATGAGTTGTATTAGGTATGAGAAGTTGTAACTTTTATAAGGAAAATGAGATTGTAGTCAAAATTCAAAAGTAGTAACTCTTAATTTTTTAAAGCTTTTTTCTTTCCTGAAGGACTAGATTTGGAGTTTACAAATATATAGATATATATATACTTTTTAAAGTATATTCCACTATACATATACCTTTTTCTAAAAAAAAAAAATCAGTCACTTCTATAACACAGATTTAACTTCCTTCTCAAAAACTTCCTCACATTTGGATTACTTGGACTTCATAATTCCACGTTCCAAACATTAGCCTGCATTTACACTAGTGACAAGCTGGAAAAGCATATAATGATAATGGCATTCCTGCTTTGATGATCCCATTGCTCAGGAGGTGGATAATGTTTCATATTTAATGGCCTCATCAGACTTAAGAGAACAGCCATCTATTGTTTTGTCTTAAGTCCCCCAAATAAGAAATTAACATTTTCCATACTAAATAAAAATTGTACAGAGAAAGAATCACTGTGCCTGTCACACAGCCTCTACATGCATACATATGCATGGGTATGAGTTTTAAAAAGAAATTATCATTATAAATGATATTTGGAATATTGGAAAATTACAGCTTCAGGTTTTTGCAAGGTGCATCTGAGACAGTGTTCATAAAAAAAAAAGAAAAGCCAAAACAATCCTAGCACTCATTTCATCGCTCTTTTAAATGGTTGGAAAACATTAAAACAGCCATTTACTAGTTGAGACAATTTGATTTTCCATAAAGATTGACTCCTCTCTAATGATTCACTGTGCAGTATATATTACGGAAAAGAAAGGAAAATTAGCATGGATTTATCTTTGTGACCGATTCGTTGGAAACTCTTGGGATTAACATACTCAATTAGGAATCCAAAAACAAGAAGTCAATCATGGATTAAAGTTGATGAGACCAGCCTATAAGCAATTCTGACAATTTCTCTGCACAACAGGGGGTTGAAATATGGAATAAACTGTCAACGGCAGCAATATAAACTAGGCTCTGTAAATCAGCTGAGAAGGAATTAGGATATATTTTCAAAGAAAAAAAAATCAAAGCATCTCCAGCCACTATCTGGACTGTTTTGGATTAGGTTGGCCAACTATATTTTATAATATTGCAAGACATTTGTCAGGCTGTTTGCAGGATCCACTTTTAGTAACTATTGCTACCAAAAACATATTTCTTGAATTGAAACCTATGATTAGCTTTCCGGGGGAGAGCAGGGAGGAAGGCAGAGAAGGAACCTTCATGCTCTGTGCTGCCCCAGGTCTTCTACATCAGTACATTAATGTTATGTATGAAGCTGATATGGAACACACACAATAAACAAGCATACAAGAATTTCTTTTTTTTTCCTAAAATTAACCAAAGAGGCAGTGCCGAGTCCTGCACGTTTTGCTTCCCAGACTGTGCTGTTACTGCGAGCGTAACTGTGCTGCAGCCCCTTAACTCAGCTCTAGGACTTCCACAGCCATTTTGCACTTTCTAAACTGATGGACATCATCCAAGTTGGAGAACTTGGATTCCTTTCCTACTTGCTTCAAAAACACACACTCTCCTTGACTCTGGATTCAGTTGTCTAAACATGACACGTGAGTACTAGAAATGCTGCTGCTGCAGCCAGGAGAAGCTCTCCCGCAGGTCCTGGGCCTGGGACATCTGC
>JAWLRI010000837.1:4013309-4066437 GCA_034781795.1 Crypturellus tataupa | reverse complement strand
ATCTGCCAGCCCTGGCTGCCCCCTGGGACACAGCGGCCTTCCAAAGGCCACCGAAATAGAGATTACGTCGGTTTCCTTCACCTGGTTAAGATCATACCTGATGCCTGTCTCAAAGGCACCAAATTCCACTTTTTGTGCATCTGTAAACACAAATCCAACAAGAATAACTTCCCTATTATGTATTCACACAAATTTGTGAGAACTCAGAAAAGTCAGATTTTCAAAGCACAAATAATCACATGTACAAACATATTTCTATTTTGTTTCATTATCACATAAAATTTTTATACACTTAACATTAAATGTATACATGTACATGAAAGTAATGACTATTATATGTCCTTTGAATTATTTGAATAGGCACTTGAGTAATTTGTACACACTGTTGCCTGTATTACTGTTATCCCTGTCAATAATTTTGCATCCAGATGTTTTTAATTTTGGTCTAACACAGGGGAAAATATATTACTCCGTTATCTTTTAACAAAGTTGCTTTTTATGACAACAGTTATTGCACTTCAGTCCTCAACTCATTCCAATAATCCCCATGCTCAACATTTTCTATTGCCTGCCCATACCCTCAGAGTTGCAAAACCAATTGGAAACAGAAGGCACAGGCTTGTAGGTAAAAGTCTGATTATATAAGTCAAGGGATAAGTGCATAGAAGTGGTATAGCTGTATATTTTTGGTATCCTATCAGATGCACTCCATTCTGCAGGGTATTTGGATAAAAGGGCTAACATTCCCATAACATTTTTCCATATTTTTAAGATACTTGGTGCATTTGACAGGAAAGCATGAAATCAAAATGAACTCAAATAAAAGAAAAAAAAAATAAAGAAGAAAGAAACCCACGTACAATGCAGCAGCATTCCCTGTGTGCTTTCACATTTTGGTCGATCAGTCAACCTGAAAGAGCAACCACAAAAGTGCGTGGAGCACCTCGCACTTGTCACAGGCAGACCCTCGCCAGACTCGTAGAATCAACATATATTTTAAAGCATGTTTATCTGGGCATTAGGAAACTTACCTAGAGCTTCTGAGACTTGAAAATTGAGCTCCACAAGGAAAATAAAATATATGATCCTGACGCTTTGTCCTGTGGTACATTTTTCTTTAACACTACTTGCTGTTAAATAAAAACTGCTTTTCATCCTCCAAGCACCTGCAGTTTTCAAATCCATCATTACAACTTATTTCTGGATATTTAAGGCAGAAAAGAAATCAATGCAGTGCAGGTTCTGTACAGCGTATTCTCTCCCTCCTACTTGCCACTCATCTCAGCTTCAGTCAGGGGGTCTCCCAGCCAAGCACTACCAGAACGAGAAACAGGGACCATCCCTTTTTCCCTTTTTTAAAACTTATTCTTCAATATATAAAACAAATAGTGCTTCACACCTGAATAGGTCTCAGATAAATATCATGCTCCAGGGAAGTGCTGGACTTTTTTTCCCTTGCATGCCCTGTGTTGACCAGAAATGCTACCGTTTGCACAGAACCATTCCCAAATGCCTTGAACTCCTACCTGATATTTCTGACACCTCCTTTAATCTTTCTGTGTTCCTTCTTCTCCAAGCATGACATGGAAACAGCATTCCGGTATTCTTTTACATTTGAAATCAGCTATATTTCAAAGTTCTGATGTCCTCAGGACAACTTTATATCATCTCCTGTGAAATATATCTGCTCAACAGATGTGAAACAGATCTTTTGTTTTTCTAGTCAGTTTAAAGCCAGCTGCATAAGAATTGAACTGGGTGGTGTTTTATAACGGTGCTCAGATGTTTTTCTGCAAACTGTTTAAAAGGCAACACCGTATTTCTGACCTTCTGTTCTGGGACAGTCCTGAAAGTTGGGCACTCCACAGGAGTGGCTTTAGTGCCTGCTGCAGCCAGAGAGGGAAAAGACAGGAGCAAAATCCAAAGAGGTGGGGTTTTATTGGTAGCTCGTCCCTGCAGCAATTTTGATGATTTTCTGTTACCATTGCTAAGATGCACCCAGCAGCCCCAAGCGGAGTGGGAAATACAAGTCCTGCACTGCTCGGCAAGGAAAGAGCAGAGGATTCTCCTCATTTATCACTTAATTAACTCCAGTTTACTCTTCTAGTAAGTGCATGTCCCTGTGACTCTCATGTCTAGATATTCTGTGTGAAGAGACTTCAGCATTATCTCATTTCTACTCCATGATATTTGCAAAGAATCAGAGAAAAATTATGATGGGCCCCAGTGCTTCAGTGCAGCAAAACTCATTTACATAGGGCTGGCTACAGATATTCCTCAAGCGAGAAATAAAACAGATACAGCAACAAAGGTGTAACTGACAGTCCATCGTATTGACCGAGGTGCTTTTTGATTCAGCTCTATAAATATTTACTCAGCACAACCCTTCAGAAGGTTAGCTTAGAATGTAGTTCAGGTTCAAATCCCGGTTTCATGATGATGTTAATAGAATATTCCCAGTGCACCACATATCCAAGCAGGAGGTGCAGGTAAACACTAAGCTTGTGCCCAGCTTTGGGAATCTCTCAGGAAGCTTCTCTAGGCACAACTGCAGCGCTCTGCTGCTGGGCAGCCAGCTACCAGCCACACGAGCGGAAGGATTTCCTCCCTTGTGGAGCTCCCCTATTTCCTGAGCATTGCTCCATGCCACAAACAGATCAGAACCCCTGAGCCTCACAGCAGACACACAAAATAACTCGGCTTTCTTTGTGAAAAGCTAAAAAGGGAATTGGAGACCTCTTCCCCATCTCCCCCATGCCTGCAGGATACCGAAACTTCACCTTCCAGACCAATTTAGTCACTTCTATGTAGTTTTGCAGAGGAAAAGTTCCTTAGGCCACTAATGAAACAAAGTCACTGTGGAAGCTAAAAACAAGCTGAGCTCTGTTGTGTTCATTAGTGTCGGTCCAGAACTCCTTCTCTTGGTTACTGCATCCCTTTAAGGTTTTAAACTTGCTCCCACCTGCCCTCAGCCAACCATCCCCCCCGGTCCTGGCCTGCACAGGGGGACACCCATGATGGAGGTCCCAATCCCAACTGCCCGCACCACTTCAGTGTTAATGGAAAGGACTCCCACACTTATTCATGGCAGTAAAACAACATAAGGCTCCTTTGCATCAGGACAGCCTGCAGAAAGAGCCAGGCACAGAGTAACATAGCCAAGGAGAGAGAAAAGAAGGTGAAAACCTGACCTCACCTCCTGGTTTTGGGCATCACCTAGTGACATCTGGCTAAAATAATTCCTCCCTGCAACGAGGGATGATTAAACTACACGGGGCTGAAGGTACCAGATTTCTTCACCAGTCTTCAGTTTCTTCCACAACTTCTCACACGGGAGAGTGTAATTTTGCCATACAATATTGATATAGAACTATGGTCTGCAAGTACATTAAATGAAGCAAAGCCACACTATGCAATAACATAAGAGAAGCAGGACTTTCAAAGCCACACTCAAAGGGAAAATGTATCCAAAAGGAAAAAAGGAAAACGGCATCCATGAAGTGGCCAGGCAATTTCTGAACAATTGGGAAAAAAATAAACACACATGAATTCCCATGCTCAGTAAGAAGCCCACTGAAAAGGCTTTTCTACATTATTTATATTCCTCTTTCACAACGAGGAACACTATTGTCATTTCCAACATTTAAAACCCTTTCCTGCAAATATAAACTATGACAAACCAAAATCAAGTTAAGTAACTGTTTCAGAAAGTTAAATATGAAACAAATCTTCATTATCACCATAAGTGTGATTGAATTTGTTTCAGAGATATGAAAGCAACTTCTATACTAGGATAAATAAATGTGAAATGTCAGGAACATGGATTTTAAGTTTGTCCAAAATAATCTGGCTGACGAGTTAGAACACTACAGAGATTTGCTTTACAGTAAAGGGGTGATACATAAAATACAAAGAAGGCAACACTCTATTTTACTGTGCAAATGTAGAATTACTGCACGAGGCTACCAGCCTGCTGCCAATCACCGCTGCAAGACCTTGCTGTTATTTTAGTCATATAGTTTAACTCTTCTGCAGCAAACAGACTAATCTGTATCGGAAATTGAAACCTCCAAAATTGCAGCTAATTCTGCAATAGTTAACAGGGAAAAAAATGGAGCATATTAGTGGAGAATATCTATTCTCTGAGAGCATAACACCATACATAAAAGATGATGAGACCCTGAGGGAGTCAGGTATACACACTCTGACCATCGTATGATTTACTGAATAGCAAAATACTTCTTATTTGCTATTCTCCTATAATATAGAGTAATAGTCTGACTAATTATAAGTGTTCTAATTTTCTTACCAGCCTCCTCCATGTCTGTACAATAGCAATAAAAATAGAAAAATATGTACATATATATAAGCACATATAAATCAAACAGAGCAACAATGCAGAATTTGCTGTACTATTTGCTAACTCACATGATCGATCTACTGAGTCCAATTTACTGATGTTTTCCAAACAGGTAAAGCACATATAAATACTGCTTCCTGGCTTTCCTAAGTTCAGTAACCCTGAAGCACAGGGTTACACTCCCATCTGAGCAGACAGAAACACAGTATTCATAGCATTATTAAACCTCCTTTACAATCCAATGTCACTGCTTAACATCTTGTATCTTTTTACAAAGGATACAAGAAATATTTTAGATATGAAATTGATCAGGATATTCAATTTATTAATTTCCCAAGTATTGGAGAGCAATAAAACAGATTACAAAACGGCATCAAACAAAAAATCTCCCTTTTTTAGAAAAAATATGAGGTCAAATAATTACAATTTCTGCTCAGCTACAGTATTTTTAACTGGAAAGTAACAGTAATAATATTTTTTCCCTTACTAAATTGCTTTGTGAGTTCTTCCCAATTCTATTAAATGCCCTTTCAATTGAAGCTTATTCTCACATTCAAGTATTATATATAAAAACTTTATTTAGATTGGAAATGACTAAAAAGAAGCTTTCAGTAAGAACACTTTCTTTGAGATGATAAACATTCGTCTCTGCTACATCTCTCACCCAAGGCTTTACTGTACTGAAAGCTGAAGGTGAAGCTGCTCTTGAACAGTTTTTCTTTTGCAAACATTAAAGATTCAAATGAACTAACTCAATTTGGAAAGGGAAACAATTCTAAGTTGTTAAAAGTGAAACATGGGTCTTAGTCCCTTCAGTTCAACCCACACAGAGATTTTCCTGCTATGTAGCATGAGCTGAGAATAAGCATTGCCAAAGCCCATGCATCCAGCTACTCTTACCTCAATAATATACAAAACCACATTCTTGTAGAAGCAATAGAGTATGCATTTCGTCACTCGGTTGTAACTCCAAGCTCCATGGACCAACAACAGCTTTTCCAAGTAGGAAAACTGAAAGAAAAAATAAAAACAAGTTGTTTTTATGTAGAACTATGTTTTACGTATACATATGTTTTATGCAGAAATATTTTTTTAAAGTAACAAATAGGCCAAACATCAGATCAGCTATGAAAGTTGTTCTTAAAAGTAGTGAATTGTTTAGCAGTGTGCACATGCAAAACTTGAACTTAAAATATTTATATCAAAAACGTTTTCTCTACACGAAAACCTTTGCACATTTCTACCATTTAAAGCTGGTGAAGGCTGCTTGGAGAAAGTTTTCTATTATTATTACTATCCTGGTAGAAAAAGGAGACAAAAAGTACAGCCTTCTGGATTAAATATAAAACTGAACTCTTCACTTCAGGGCCAAACAAGATGTGTATGTCTGAGAGCTTATTAAGCTCAAGACATGAAGCTCTCCTTTAATTACCAGACTGCTTGTTTAATTCACAGAACCGTCTCAAGATGAAAGGAAATGCGCAAGACAGGGGACACTCCAGTGAGAAAAGGACACAAACAGCCTTTTCCGGCAAAAGAACGCTTACATTAACATTTGCACCCCACCAAATATGCGAGATTGCACAAGGGTTATGCACAGTACCTAGAAACTCTAAAGAAAGAGAGTTATATATGTCAAAAAATGCCAAATAAATAAATCTGTAGTGCTTACAAAAATTGCTACCTTATAATGCTCATTTAAGTCAGAGATACAGCTCAATTCTACTTCATTTTAATTCCGTACAGTTTTGCAAGTGGATTCAACAGCCTTTCCTAGCACCCTCTTGCAGTGCAGCCCAGGAAATCCATCATTTTCTAGGGCTGCCTTTATCAGGGAGCCTCTCTGTTGCCCACAACATTCCTCTTCAGTCAGTTACTGACAGCTCAAACTCAGGATTAGACTTACTGCTTGGCCTGGCCATACCTGAAGGGTTCTTGGATGAGACCATTATTTGCTTTGCTTCTGTTTGCATGAAGCAACTTGATGGGAAAACTTGACTTCCGAATTTAGATTATATCTTGGTTATTTTAGCCAAATATTATTTGAAACCCTGGAAGCTGCAGTTGAATGAATTAGAACTGTCATGAGATAGCTCTGCTCCTGTGAGTGCCAGCCTTGGAAGCACTGAAGCACAAATCCTGTAAGACCAGGATGTCTGGCATGCATCGGCAACTTGGATGTGTCTGGATATGCCAGCAAGGAAGAGCAAGGGAAAATAAAAGTGAATGAAGCTCCACGGCTCAGCGTGTGCCCGGCTGGAAGCAGGACTGAATGTGGGACACTTGCAAGGGAGCAGCTGGACTGCTAGGCACCTTGTGCCCCATCTGTTAAGTGCATGGCACAACTAGAGCCTCTCTCATGAAAATTCACGGGCAAAGAGTGCTGCGTGGAGACCTCCCCACTCACATGCAGACAAGTCACCTCTGCTGCCTCTCGGAGCTGATGCCTGTCACGTCAGACCCATTGGAAACACTGGCCTCTCCGCTAAGTCCAAGGTCTCTCTCCCGTATCCAGGTCCCTATGCTGCAGCCATCTGCACTTTGGCCAGACAAATCCTACCACTCCCTGCGCTTTATTCGGTCCTCCCTGGAAAATGAGGGCACTACCAGAATGGCCAGAGAGCAACAGGAACCCAAAGGCACCCAAAGTGCAAACAGGGTTTTCCCACAAACAAACCTCAAACATGACCATTTGACAACCAACTTGAACATTTGACTAAAAAAGAATTCTTCTTAGTTAAAAATAACACTCCCTAGATACCAGATGCTCTATGGATTCAAACAATAAATGCTTAAAAAATAATAATAAAATTTACTGGTGTTTCTTTAAAGAATTCATCTTTTGATTTGGAAATTCTCTTAATCATTGGATCATTGGGGCAATAATGTTTCAAGAGAAATGGATGATCCAAGCAAAAGCTCGTTGCACCTGTGGAAGTTATTCAGCACAGACTCAGTGCAAGTTTCCTTTTTTACTTTTGTTTGTTTTATTCTTTGATTCCCACTGGAATCCTTAATCAGTCCTAGAATCCTATAGGGACTTACTAGTCTGCAAGTGCCTCCTCCTGATGCTGCTGCATGGCAAGTATCATTTGAATCTGAGATGCTAAATTATACTGGTCATCTTAAATTACTCTAAGAACACACTCTGCCTTCAAGGCATGGGTAACATTTCACCGGGGGTTATATGCCTTCACTCAAAGCAGTGCACACCATAGAGATCAAGTTTTTCTTTTGAACACTTTTTGAAACATACATTGCCAAACACTATTAATTTCCAGTAAAGGAAGGGCTCCTCTGTATCTTTTCTAACTAGTACAGAGATCTGCCAGTTAACTACAGAGGAAAAAAAAAGTTCCATGGTGTTTTACTAATTCTTTCCAAATTAGAACCCCAGGCTACTGTTGCCAGCCTTTATTTCAAATTATTTTAAATTAATACTACCCCTTGCTATTGCAGTAATTCCCAGATTGGAATTTAAACCAAGAGCAACTTATTCCCCACATTCTAACATTAAATCCAAAAACATGTTTTTTGTTGTTAAATCATGAGTATCACATGAATGTGAAGGAACTTTCACCAGGTTTAATGCTATTGAAATGAATGCCAGACAAATTAATGTGTAGGGTCCTCAATGTATAGAACTCACTGCTTATGTCTCCTTACTAAAGTGAAAGTAATAAGTGATCTGAGGAAGTCTCTAATTAAGGTATATTCAACCAAGTTACACAGCAGAAACAATATGTAGTCTACGGAAGCTAATGAAAAAGTGTGACCATGGTAGTTCCTATAATGCTATGTACCTGGAACATACCAGTGTTCTTGGTGAAAGAGCCTTAACTCTTCAGTAGGTGTTTGGGGAAAGATCCGAGTTACTGAAGCCTGGAATCCAGCGCGCTCTGTGGTCGGGCAGAGCAGCCATGGCACTCAGCTGCACAGCAGGGCTAACACTACGAGCAGTTACCCGCCCCAAGAGCAGGAGTATTCATGTCTTTCCAAAACTTCACCCTTCGCAGAAGCTACCAAAGCAACATCAATTCATTTCAAGGGGCATCACAAATCTGCCTGTCTTCACCCTGGCAGGATGCGGGCTGCTCGCATCACAGGAGGCAGTGGGGCACATGAGCGTCCTGTCACCTCCCATCTGCTCCTGCCCGGTGATCAAGCTGAAGACACACGCGTGGCACCTGAGCTGCAAATAGTGTTCAGAGCATGTCCAGCAGCTGAAGCACTTCCTTTCTTTTACAGGTCTCTTAATGTCTATATTCTGCATGTTGGCTGTTTTAATAGAACAAGGGAAAAAGGCTCTTTCCTCTTCGCTGAAGTAATCAGTGCTGAATTTGATGGGATAGTTTGGAAACACTGAGCCAACTCACACTGTAAATGACAGGCTGGAGTGAAAATATCAGCCAGCTCTTTAGAACTTGATCTAGTTCTTGGATATGCAAAGGGAGAGAAGAACACTTCAGAATAAAATATTCCCAACAACTTGATAAACTTTTACACACCTGTTTGCAATGTCTACTAATGACAGGAGACAAGAGCATGCACTGAGGGAGAAAAATTACACTGAGAAGAGCCTGAATGTAAGCATCACCAAGCACGCTCCTTGCTGCTTGCTGAAGGGCTGAGATGTTCTACAGCTGCCAGAAGGGAACCAACACTTTGCAGGAGGACGAGGCTTTCCCCAGAGAACACAGACTCAAACACACCACTCCAAATGCATCCAAACAATCTGATTTAGACACACGTCTCAAGAAGCTCCTAGCTGAGGGCCTGTTAGTGAGATAGAGCAGTGATGCTTTCGTGCCTCTGACCTGTGCAATGGCATAATCTGAGCAGTTGGTGGCCTGCATGCCCTCATTCCCGCTGATCCCAACGCCAACATGAGCCGTCTGGATCATTCCCACATCGTTGGCACCATCCCCAATGGCGAGTGTTATGGCATTGACATGTTTCTTGACCATGTCTACGATTTCAGACTTCTGTAGAGGAGACACTCTGGAAAGGAGAGAGAAACAAGTCATTTTTTTTTCACATACTGAGTTACATATGTGTCTCTTCAAGAAGGGCAGCTGTAAACTAGATTTAGAAATATTAAAAGAGCATTTGCTGGAATCATCCAAACTTGTGGCCGATCATTTCAGAAAGAAAGCAATGTAAAAATAAAATAAAATCACATTTTCATAGAGTATGAGCAAATACTGATAAAATAGAAGCTTAAATAGATGTGAAAGATTTTAAAACTTTCCCTTCCTGCCTGATAAACTTTGATAAATACCAGTGTTATTACTGGTGAGCACTTGAAAACACTGTATATCCTCTTCAACCACAACAGTTCACAGATTAAGGACGCAGTCTTCCCTGTCTGCTGCTACAGTGCCTCTCTCTCCAGAGAAGGAGGATCGCTAACAGGCTCAGAGAATAATTCATTTTGAGGCATTCCTGATTTCCAGTGGCTTGGCAAAGCCCTTGTAGCCTTGCCTTCTCCCCTCCCTCGGTTTACCTGCAACCCACCTTTCGACTCTCACTCCAGGGCGTAGCTGGGATGAGAAGCAACACACTTGATCTCCCATTCTTGTTACAGGCGAGGGTAACATCACCAATTTCAGCAATATTATTCAATTTCCATACAAAAACACAGGCTGTGACCTCCTAACATCTGTATTCTTATCATTTTTTTACATTGTTACTTTAACCTGATCTTTTGCTCATTTTACACCAGTTGCAGTTTGACATAAATTCGAAAGAGCTGCAGTGATTTAAACCAAGGAGAAGTGGAAAAATATTCAGGACTAGGCAACCAAATTGGATGAGACACCCCAAATGCCTTTTATTCATGAAAAAGGTGGATCAGGTTACCAAATCACATGAGGTATTGTGGAAATACCCACAAGTAGATTAAATATTTCCATTCTAAGCCCATCTGTACAAACAAATTTAATTCCTTTCCCCATCAATTTTAGTCAAAGCTCCAAATCACTTTACATTCCCTTAAATAAAGCTTTAGACAAAACTTTTCGACATCTCAAGTCAGCCACATACACTCAACATAAAAAAAAATACACATGTAACTGATATCCAAAAGCTTTACTGTTAAAATAGGGAGAAGATTGGGAAGGGAGGAGGGGGAAAGAGATGGAGTTTTTTTTCCAGAGTCCACATCCTATGGGAGCAACTTTCACAGCTTTTTAATACAGCTGGCCAGGTTATTGCTGATCAGAAACCAGCAGGGCTGGCTTGCTCAGCCTTTTACTTTATGACCTTGATCTTGTTCAGGCTGCCCACCTCTTAAGACCAGACTTGGGAAGCAGTTATGGAAAAAGCTGTCCTGTTCCTTAAAGTTGAAAACAGAGGAAAAAGTGGAGTTGGCCATAAAATTGCCTTAATACCACTGGGTAGGCTTATTAAGCACTCAGCTGGCAACGAAAGCAGCACTTTGCACCGTGGGGGCCCAGTGCAATGACCAACACAGAGCGCCGACGGACGCACGGACCCATCCCGCACGAAGGCGGCAGCTGCTGAGCAGGAGCCAGCTCCGAACATGGTCTGCAGATTCTGTCCTCTCGCACATACAGCTGTGTGTGTACACAAACACACACACATATATGTGTGTATCCATGTGCACATATGTATGCCACCCCCCCCGCACATGCATACTAACTTTACATAAAGAAATGCTAAATAACAGAGTACAGCATCAGCACGGACTTCTAACTTAAAGCACCAGCTCCGGAGAGACTTGGAGCTTCCTTCCAGTGGGATGGGAGCCACGAGGGGCAGCCCCTGTAAGCAGCCCCAGGGACCCTGGGGCACAGGGCCGCAAACCCTTCGCAGCGATCGAACGTCACGCAGGGTTTCCTGGGAGCCGAGCAGCACGGAGGGTTTCTCCTGCTGGGTTTCTCCTCAAGCAAGACAATCTCTTGGAAGTCCAGAGCTGCTGAACCAAGCCATCAAGCAAAGGGAAATTCCTGAAGTAATACCTAACATACACGGAGTGTGCTTTCACTGCCCTGGCCAGATAAAGTTATCCACAAATAACACACACAGCTGAAGCCTGATATTTATACATCCCTAATCAAAAAGCCCAAAGAAATCACAGAAAAAATAGTCTACTTTTTTGTACCTTTGAGCTAATAAAATGAAACCAAAAATAAGATGAAAGATGAAAAAAAGATAATGAAATGTTACTTCATTATAGATATTTATTATAAATGAAAGTTTTATAGCAAGTGCCCTCTTCCTTGTCTTCATCCCTTCCATGAAGCTCATCCTCAGACTCCGGAGAAGACGTTTTACTGCACACAGTAGGGGAGCTGGAAAACTTGCAACTTGAGATGGCTCCTGATTTCCTGAGGGCCTTTACAAACCTCCCCCCACCCCAGTTCTCAAACCTCTCGTGCTTCTTGTAACCTGCCTGGTACCAAGGCGCTGCGCTAGCTGGCACTGATCCCCTTGGCGAGCTGACCAGAGCCAGGGTTCATTTTCATACAGCTGATGGGCTGCCTACACGGGAACAGGAAGATTACAGCCCAGGACACTGCTAACCTGAAGCCTCCCCCGGGTAATATCATGGAAGGGGGTGAGGAACAGCCAAGTTCACAAAGATGCTTGGACAAATGAGCAGTTCAAAGTAAACAGCACTCGGAAGGAACAAACTACTTTGGAGAAACATTTTGCAGTGCTGCACAACTCTTGGTAATTACCAGCTGGTGGGACTGAACTGCAGAGCTCACTGCAGCAGCGTGAGGGGTAAGTCCTACCTCAAACGGTGCCCAAGACAAGCTACAAAAGCAGCAAACCCACCGCTCACTCACAGGTGGTTGTTCACCCATCAGCAGCCTACAGAGGTTCTTCACACAGAGATTCTTCACGGGCAACTCGAAGGGCTCCCTGGAAACACTGACGCATCCATTAATACACACAACATTTATACCTCCACTTCCCAGAAATATTTTTGCAAACAGAGATGATGAAGGTAGTTCAGACCGATGCTGTCTTCAGAGCATACTGCTGGTTAACAAAAAAGAAAAAAAAAAAAGCTGTGCTTCATTTACCACTGCTACAGTCACAGGATCAAGACCTTATATTTCTGCTTAAACTGTTTCTCTGGGAATCTGGAGTTAGGCTATTTAAGCTGCAGAGTGCCTAGGGTCAGGACCATGCCTTTAGAAAGTCTTTTCTCTTATTCACTATTTGGCAATACAAGATGAAACAATACAAAACATATGATCACTACGGAGGGCACATAATGTTCAGGTCCTGCCAAACAGCAGAACTGCTGCTTACCCTGTGTGGGGCACCTCTTGCTCTTGGGACAGCAAAAACTGATACTGCAAAATGGAAGGGTCTTAAACCTGCCAAATCAGTCTCAAAACTGCTCAGTTTCTTACTGTATCTTCACCAGGTCAATGTCGGAAGCAATTTCTGTTCCCGGTTCCCTCACGCTGCACTGGAGGTTGGAAGCAGCCAGGAACGGGGATGAGGCAGGGAGGAGTGAGGAAGCGGGATTGAAACGCAGTCGGAGCCAGAGCCCCGCAGAGCAGCCAGGTACCCACCTGCTGGGAACTCACTGCAATCCCCGAGGAAGCAGTGCGGCTGCAGGTAGGTGCCTGGTAACGTGCACTGCTAGACCGCTCCTGTCAGGAAGAGCCATGCTAACACCTGCCTTCTGCTGAACGACACCTTGTGGAAAAGGAGCTCAGGAGACAGCAACGCAGCCCGTTCCTGCTGCGGATGCTGCAGGTGGCTTCCATGGACTTGTGCAGAGTGGATCCTAATAGCTTTAAACCTTCACTTTGCAGTTGCTTCTCCAGTCTGAGAACAAATGCTCGTGGGGAGACACCTTAGCTTCAGAATATAAGTACTCAACATTTTGCTGGAAGGTTTGCTGTTTTTTTTTTTTTTTTTTTAATATTGCTTTGAAAAGAAATTTCAGGCACATGTGAAGACATTTTCAGTATATTTTTTCTCCTGCAAGTACTTTTAGAACAAAGAAAACAATTCATCAATTCCTATCAGTTCTATTACCTTTCACTGCAATACTGCAAAGATTTTACTGAAAATAGTGAAGTAGTGCCACCTTCAAAACAAAGATTTTGAAATGCTTTACTTGGAAATTCATTTCAGATTTATCAAGACTAACAATGTTCTTAAAACTCTGAAAAAAAAATATATAAAAATACTTGTTTTAATAGAACAAGGTACCTTAGAAAGCCTTAACTTCTACTTTTTAGCTCTCTACTTTTAGAGAGCTCTACTTCTACTTCTAAATCAGTCAATTGTTTTATTGCACTTTTTCCAGTGTGGCAAGGACACTTGCTCTTGCTTTCTCGCTCTCTCCTGTTCCCCAAAACAAGCAAGGCATTTAGGATTGAAGTAGTCACAAATGTGATGGGAAGGATCTTGTCTCCACAAGATAGTGCTAATGGGGTATGAATAGTAGCATTTCTTAATTTTTCCCTACACAGGGTTATACATCAAACAGCTACAGCTACATACAAAAGCAATTGATGGTAACTGTAGGCAGTACTTCTCGTGCAGACCCTAAAACTACAGCTGCATCATGTTGGATGCTTCAAAGTGTACAGACATAAGTGATAAATGTGAAATAAAATGCAGTATTTCAGGAAATGACTAGTTTCATTTACTGCATTCAATTCTAAAGGATCCAATAACAGTTGGGTCATACTAGGGCAGACTATCTATATTTAGACAGGGTCTGCTCTATTAGACCTTATTGTACTAAAAAAGAAGACTTAATAAAGAACAAGAGAACCAAACATTACTGAAGTCGTTTTATCTAAAGATAGTGAGCCAGAGAAAGATTAGATGTTTTATAAAAGATCAGTTTATGTCCCGACCATACTACAAGGCTGTGTCCTCCTCCTTCTTGGAGAGGACACAGTCTCATAAGCTCTTACACGCTATAGTGAGGCACAGCACGATACTCCTTCTCAGCACACTCTCCTCTGCTCTCTTTGCCACCTTTTGCTAGGAGATTAGAGCACTTCTATTAAAAATGTTATACTCTGGTCCTCAATTCACTGAAATATAGGCAAGGCATTCCCAAACACACTTTCCAATTTTTAAATGTTCATTTGTGCGAAAGGGGAAGACAAGAAAGGAAGCTGTTCAGATATTAAATTCCTCCTGCTTCTGTGCTGTAGTAGAGATTAAACACAAAGACATTAAGGTGTTGAACATGAAACATTAATTTGATATTCTGCTTCCTTGAAATGCCTTGGTAACGCAATAAAAGGGCTCTCAAGGGCCTACCTGTATTGAAGTGAACATGAATTTACACTGTTCTATCATAAAATACGCCAGTACTTGAAAACAGTGCAAGTGACCTCATCTTTAGGAATGCTAGAATGGACAACAGTTAATTAAAAAAAAAAAAAAAAAGCCAAGCATTATAAATGCTATGGACATTTAAGTATATGCACCAATCATCCCCAAAATGATGCAAGATAAGCTAACACACCACTAAAAGTGATACTCGGAAATCAAGGATTGCTACCATGACATGGTATTTAGCATATAATTAGGCAGTGGTTTCTCTTGACACACAACAGGGTGTGAATTTCCACCATGTGTCATCCAGACAAGTGCTAATCTTGAATTACTTTAAGGATCCTCCAATATAACTTGCATAGACACAATCATGCAGTTCTCCACGTGGAAGAATAATGAGCAGAAGTAACTGAAAACAAACATACGTGCATCTTGTTGCTTCCATGTGCATTATGCTGACTGCTTTTCATTTATAAAGTGCTCTGTATCTACTTTGCCAGCTGACAGCCAAGACTTCAAATCACTGGGCTCTGGTGTAGTACTTAAAACTTTGGAGACAGCACTAAATGAACTGATGGACAGTTTAATGTTCATAAAAAGCACCAAAGGAATTCATCTGAATAAATTTAAGTGTCTCCAATGGAGATATCTCTATCCACTCTACTCACAGCACACTCCTTATATAGTCAATGGTGAGAAACAGGCACTTCTTGAGTGCAATTCATCTGGCCTACTTTAGACATGCAATTTAAGGGTATAGTTCACCTCCTTTTACTGTGCTTCTTTCCCTCCACAAAGAGGGAACGTAAGGAGGGCTAAAGGTAACTACTTCACACAAAAACATCTACTACAGAAACATGAACTAACACAAGATGAAACCAGCCCTGTGTTAACTCAGTGGCCTCAAAATAAACAGGTATGCAGGGGAGGAAAAGCTTTTCACTTGGTTGGGGGGAAAGTGGAGTAACTACTTTCTCGCTTAACCAGTTCTTGTCCACAATATTTTCCAGAGCCCATCTCCTCTTAACACAGAGGACTGTAAGTCTCACCAGACTCCAACTGGCTGCTAGAGACAGATAACAACTTCAACAACCTTTGTCATTTCAGATGGAATCTCCTTTCTCTGCACTTTGTCCATTTTTTTCCTGATCAGATCACCTTCCAGAGTATCATAAGCCTATGTGACTTACCATATCAATTGCAGTAATACCTTTTTAAGCACTAAAAACTTATATTCCATTTCATTTATTAGAAATTTCATTTTATCTCTATATAATTTCAAAAATCTTCCTTCAGTTTTTCAGCCTAGTTGACTTGTTGGTCACACTCTTGGTTTTCTGAGCAACACATATTATCTCTGTAAACTCCAGATTAGCCAGGACAGTTTAATCCTTAGCTATAAAAGAAAATACAGACACACTCCCCTATGTATATGCTCATATAACAGTTGGCAGCTCTTTTTAATTTAACAGTTCCCCAAATAGTTCCTTCTTCACTTTAGGTGCAATAGAAATGTCTTCCTAATATAAAGCTCTCAAGTCAATTACAAAAGTACTGAATCATACACAGGCTTCTGGGGAGAAAGAACCCAAATTCAGTTAGTACATATTTATCATATTTTTTTAATTACATACATTCCTCTATCGTACCATTACAGAATCTGTAATTTGCTTTCCAATATCTTTTTAATTCTCTTGTCATTCACAGTTGCCACTGAAATGATCTCCACAGGGCAAGGCCCATGAAATAATCTCTCTATAAGCTGAATTCAGCATATTCAGCGCACTATGGCAATACAGTGCCACAGTAAATACAGGGTTAAGTTTCAAGTCAGCATGTTTTCCCTCTTTGATATCCCTTGCTGCATATTTCTCCCTTGATTGCCCTTCCCCCAACATGCTTTATTGGGCAAAGATAAAATGGGAAAACAGTTTGGAAAAGGAATCAGTTGGAAAGTGATGAGCTGGCATAAATATGGTGCTATATAGGAGCCTATTTTTCATATTTAACTAAAAATGGTTGCTAGTGGCAACGACTATAATATGTTTTTTAAGTGAAACTACTGTATCAAATTAATTTTGAGCTTCCCTCACCCCAAGCTGATTAAGGCACATTCATTTCCATGCTAATCAGCCAGAGCAGTTTGCATGCAACAGAAATGTCGTTTTTAATGACAGAGCAAACAAAAAAAGAGAGAAAAAAAAATTCAGTCTCTGAAATGTGCAACTTAGTGTCTTTATAACCTTGAGAGCATGGATGGGAGTGAGGGTGGGGGCTTCGTGGAGCAGAGCTGTTTATGGAATTTTGTAACACACGGTGAAATTAAGTGATGATTGCCACCATGGCCATTAATGAGCCCTTTAGCCCATTTAGAGAGGTTCTGCCCTGGGGTGAAGCCAAGGGCTAAGCTGGGACCGCCACGAGGAACATCTGCCTCTGCAAGCTGAATAATTCTGTGGCGGCACCAGCGCAGCCACATGGGCAGCGTTGCCGCCTCCCAGGCGCTCTGCTCCCCCGCGCTGACCACGCGAGGAAATGCAAAGCCCGGCAGCTTCAGACAACGCTGCCACTGCCCAGCACTGCTTCTTATACCTAAGAAACAAGAAAAAAAAAAAAACATTGATGGCAAAGGAAAATGATGGAAGATGTAGCTAATGGATCAGACATGGGTCACTGTGAATATTGGACAGGGCTCTGTTTCTTTATTCTGAGTTTTAATAACTCAGTGGGCCTTGTTTTCCTCCTCTTAGGTTGGGGGGAGGTGGGAAAAGGGAGAATCTCCTGAAATTTAAAATAAGAACATGCAGGAATTGCCAATTTGCAAATGCCTATTACTGTTGGAAAACATACGATCTCCGAATTACATGCTCCAGGAACAGAGAGACTGATGCAATCCCAAGCAGGTTAATTTACCCAATAATTATCATCAGAGGGCCGTGCTGCCTGCTAGTTTATCATGCTAAGGTCTCATTACCCAATCTGAAGAACTGCCTGATCCATAAATAGTAGGGTTTTCAACCTCAGAATTATCAGTGTAGCTCAAATATCAGATTGCTGTTGTCTCACCGAAGAAAGGTGAGCCTGAAGTAAAATTCTTTACACAACAGCACAGAAACCCAAGGCATTTCTAATGCTTTCCTGAAGTTCAATCTCTCTTTAACAAAAAACAAAGTGCTTAAAGTGAAGCCTCTAACCTTAGGCAGTTAGAAAACTGAACTTCCACTTTTTAAAGTTCTCAACCACTACAGAAATTTGAGAATAAGGGTGTTCACGCCAATGTTGGAAATGCCTTGGAGCTTTTAATAATTCACTAAGACTGAGAAATAAATCTACAGTGTGTTCATAGGCACATTAGGTGTAAACGTAAAGCATGGCATGTACTCCAAATACCAAAGCTGCAAAACAAAATGTTTACATGGAACAGCTTAACACAAGCTAAAAGGTAAGAAATGGATGACGGTGAGGAAGGAGGGGGAAAAAAAGTGCTAATATTCTAATAGCAAGATCAGAATAAATAGATAATTATATAGGATCCTCAAAAAAAAAAAAAAAATCACAGAATCCCAGGATGGTTGAGGTTGGCAGGGACCTCTAGAGATCATCCAGTCCAACCCCCTGCTCCAGTAGGGACACCCAGAGCACGGGGCACAGGGTGGCATCCAGGCGGGTTTGGAAGATCTCCAGAGAAGGAGACTCCACAGCCTCTCTGGGCAGCCTGTTCCAGGGTTCTGTCACCCTCACAGGAAAGAAGTTCTTCCTCACATGGAGATGGAACTTTCTGTCTTTTAGTTTATACCCATTCCCCCTTGTCCTGTCACTGGCCACCACCGAGAAGAGTTTGGTCCCATCCTCCCTACATTCTCCCCCCAGATACTTATGTATATTGATCAGATCCCCTCTCAATCTTCTCCAGACTAAACAAGCTCAGCTCATTTAGTCTCTCTCTTTGTTGCTCTCTGCTGGACCCTCTCTAGAAGTTCCACATCCCTTTTGTCCTGGGGAGCCCAGAACTGCGCCCAATACTCCAGGTGTGGCCTCACCAGAGCTGAGGAGAGGGGCAGGATCCCCTCTCTAGACCTGCGGGCAACGCTCCTCCTGGTGCAGCCAGGATCCCATTGGCCTTCTTGGTCACATTTAGTCCGGGGTAGTGGAGTGTTTTTGTTGGGTTCACTCATCACTTATACTCGAACAAGTGTACAACACATTTTAGTAATTGTCCTTCTGCCAAAGGCCACCCAGTAGCACTGGCATTTTGCTAGGGCACCTACCTGGCTCTGCATTCTGTCCACACACAGGTATGCACTGGCCAGTGACCAAACTGCCCTGGAGGGAAGTACCCCTGCACCTGGCAAAGGACAGTGGGTCACTGCATGAGGGGAACATTCCCAGGATACTGTGGGATTCTCCTCCAGGCACTCGGGACCTGACGCTCCCAGCTCTAGTCCACCCCATTGGCAGCTGCTGTCATCACAGGATGGTCAGTTATGACCCAGCAGCCTCACTTGCTCCTCACCCCTCTACTTAACAGGATAGTCATAGTCTAAGGTGTTTAACATACAGGTAAATGCCAGGTAAAAAGCAAACCTCTGCTCCCTTTTTTTTCCTTCAAAACTTGCATTGACTTGAGAATTAAATTTGTTGGTACTTTTGCAAAATCCAAGCAAGCCACCTAGATATTATTACAAATGGATTCTTCAGAAGGGTTGAAAAAATGCTAAAAAATCACTTTTCCTCCCCTGCCTGCAGCTCGCACTTCTCAGAACTGCTTCTCTCCTGCACATATGATTTTTAGTTCTAGTCTCATCCATTTTTCTGATCACAGAAGCAGCCATACCAGTAAAGACAGGAGAGAGCTCTGGGAATAATGATGCGACAGACTGTGAGACTCTATTTATTAAAAAAAAAAAAAAAAAAAAACTTACTACAAAAGCATATTGTCTTTAAAATGCCCGAGATAGTTTCCAAAATGTCTGAAACTATTTCACTTTTGTGTAATTTAAAAGCCATACCAACCTGCCAGCATTTGATAATTGTAATACCTGCTTGGACCAGAAAAAGACATGCCTTGTAACTCTGCTAAAATTCATTGCAAAAGAGCTTTTCAGCAGGGACAGTCGAATAAAAGCACAAATATTTTGCTTAATAGCCCAAACCAGGCCAATAACTTTCCTCCTTAAATTAGGTTATAGGAGAACACAGATCTAGGAGCCAAGTCTTCACTCTGTCAAACCTTTGCACCTATATAGAAAGAATATAAAATGCTGCAGTTCTGGTTTGGTAACATGTATGTCCAAGATTCCCTGAGCGTGCCTAGCTAGTGCTAAACAATAGATGCCAGCCCACACTGCCCCTTCCACCACCCCTTTCAGTTAAGGAGGACAGAACAAGACACCCAGATAGAGGCTTACACACGAACTTTTAGAACATGAGAGAGAAAATTTGTTCATTAAAGTTCATCTCTCTCCTGGAGGGAAACCAGTGTGGAAGTTTGAGCCAAACAGCATCGTGAGGAGCCTCTTCTCGTGGTTCGTCACCGTCTACGCTGAACTGCAACTCAGCAACTCAGTGGCAGCACAAAGCACAAGCCCAGTACTGGGGCAGAGGACAACAGAAGGTGACAGCCATTTTTTATATCACTTTGCTCTAGAAGAGGCAAACCTCTCACTGTTACAGTGATTTTAAGCACAGCTTCAGGCTGCTAGTGCCATAGTAACACAGAATTTTAGAAAGTGCAGGTTATTGGCACCAGTGTAAATCAAAGCATCAGACAGAACTACCTTCTTCTTGCCAAGGTAACTTGAAACACCCATAAGCTGTGGCTGCAAGCGCAGAGAGATGAATGAGCCAGACCATATGGAACGGCTAGCTAAGATACCATGGGAACTGAAACACAGATTGCCAGAAATTTAACTGTATTCAATGATAGTCTTGCCTGAGCCATGAGGAGTAAGGGTAGAAAACCTGTGAGGAAGGAGGCTGACATGCCCAGAGCTGAAGTATTTGTGGACTCTATGGATGGCAGGGAGGGGGCATTCGTGGTTTAGACAGGATACTCTCTACCTGCATCAGAATATATGCATATCTGCAAAAATGGCTTTTGCAGCAGTTGGCAGTCTTTTCATTTACACAGGAAAAACATGTATTTCTGAAATTTATACAAGATAACGCTTGGAAACCTAAGTTAACAAAAACCTATTTACTAAATAGTATCAGACTGAATCAGTTTCTATTTTTGAATTTTGTGATTCATTAACTAACTTTGAAAATAAAAAAGCCTTTAAAAAATCCCATCTCTAAACTGTCCATCATTAATGGAAGGAAAAGTGAGCCCCATTTTCAAGTGGGACATCTCTACATTCCAGGCAACTGGAAAGCTCTTACAATATGTAATAAAAGCTCAACCTAAGTCTTTTGACACTGTGAAGAGTCTTCCAATTGCTCAGCTGATGCAAAATACTTTTTACACGGTGCTGCTGGTTCTATAAGCTAGCATAGAAGGCACACTAAGTTACACACCATCACAATACAAGCTGTGCACAAAAGAGCCTACAGAAAGAGAAAAATAGAGGAAAAGGGCACATCATTAGCCAAGGGATTGATCGCAAGCTTTCAAAATCACATGCCAATTATTTTAGTGGGAACAATTGAATATGGGCATTTTCAGGTAGGACTTAAGAGCTGGTTTTCTACCTCCACAAGCAGCTGGTCATCTCACTGCACAGCCTATTCCTACCTTCAGAGCACTGTATTTTCCCAAAATGCGTCTCGGAAAGCCCCTTCACACTGAATCTGTGCAATTCTCTATCCTCCTCCCCAGCATTTCACTGTTTCTCCAAGGAGAGCTAGCGGAGCAGCATCGCTTGCAGCTGCTGGCACAGCCGTGCAGCGCAGGCCAGGGTTACTGCTGCACAACCCCAGGAGGACTCAGGAACTGTAACCTAGCTCCAAAGTGGTCAGAGAGCTCCGTTCAGAGACGGAGAAATATTATATGAACAGCTCTCCCCTGAGTACACTAGAAAAACAGCAGGATTACAGTCTACAAATAGCCTTACACTCGCACTTGATTATGACTTAAAAATCAAAGCTAACACTTTTGATTAAAAAAATTCTCTAAAAACAGATTGCATGCCAAAAAAAGTAAATTACTAAATCTTCTGGATATAAAAAAATCCAAACAATTTATATGGAACAAAAAAATTGCTTATTCTGTAAAGGCATTTGGTTGTAGGAATATTGTAGAATCCCTGCTGCTTCTTTTTAAGAACACAGATTTTATTCTCATTTACACTCTTCATACCAAGTACAAATGTCACCCCAAATATTAGCCAACACACTGTAGCAGGGAGAGGGATTAGCCCAAGTGAGAATCCACCTCTTTAAATATTAATTTTTATTTTTTATAAATATTAATTTTTGAGCCACAAACAGCTCTATTTTTTAATTTCAATAGAATTTGTAGGAGTAAGGCAGTGATCAATCCTCAGTGTGCAACTGGTAGTGGTCAGAGTACTGTGAGGGCTGAAACTGGGCCCCAAAACTCAACATCAGTGATGTGGATGCTGACAAAAAGCAGTCCCTCAGCAAGCCAGTGAATGACACTGTGGTGTCACCAAGGGGGACTGAGTAGCAAAGAATCACAGGGATCCGATTCAGAAGGACCTTAAGAAATCAGAGATTGGGGCAAATCTCTGCGTTCACATGGAGGAGGGCAGAGCTCTGCAGCTGGGACACAGTAACCCCATGCACTGGTGCAGGATGACAAGCAACTGAGTAGCAACCCTGGTAGAGAGGGCCCAGGGCTTGGGGTAGACATCGGATCCCACATGATCCAAAGTGCTCTTATTCTGACCAAGGCAACTTATGAGTTGGGTATATCAAAAGTGATCAATGCACGGACAGAAGTTATTATCTCCTCTCCTCAGCAGCAAGGAGACATCTGGAATGCCATAACGAGTTTTGGGCTCCAAGTCTAAAAGGGATGTAGAGAAAATGGAGTTTCAGAGTCCAGCAGAGAGTTACAAAGATAGTCAGGGTTGAGCGAATTGGACTTGCGTGATTGGCAAGCAGTGCATAAAGTAGAGTTACTTTTTAAACTCTCCTTCGTACTGTCACACAGTATAACAAGACGCAGTAGCCAAGATCGAATTGGTGAGCCCGGGTTGGACATCAGGGACATTTTCACATGGAAAAGTGGTGCAGTAATGGAGTAGGTGGAACAGAAAAGCCTGTGGAACTTCCATCCTTAGTTTTTCATGGCTTAACTAAATCACAGGATCTGCTGTGGATGATAATTCTGCCTTGATCAGAAAGTGGGATTAAGCCTCCAGAGATCCCTTCCATCCAACAGAGCTGTGATTCTGTGACTGATATCTGAGGTTAGTTGGAACAAGGAGAAAGTTAGGGTGCTCCAACCAAAGAACTGATTTCATCTCTGAACCAAGTTCCTCTGCAGTTCTTGCACACAAAACTGAGGCCTGGATTTCAAAAAACAAAGGTATGTTTAGCACATACGCAGCCTTCATGTCAGGTTGTTCCCACTGCAGGACATAACTGGCATAACTGGCTGCTCTGGTAGAGGAGTGACCATGGAACCTCATCTCTCTCCCTCTGCACATGGTCATCATCCCTTGTTACCGATCCTCTTCCACAAGGGAACAGATTTATTTCCTGTTTTTTGCTCTCCACCAGCACTTGAGACTTTTCTCACTTGATCATAATCCACATTCTTTAACCCAAATACTCCATGGATGTTGAAATTATTTCTGTAACTGTTCATTATTTCCTTAGCTTAAGATGTTCCTATTTTAAAAGTGGTAAAATCTAGATGGTAATATGCACTGGACTTGACAAATAAGCTAACATTGCTATGGGCAAACAGATCTCTTGAAAAAGCAAGACATTCAGTGCAGACTCAACAGAAAATTGCTCTGACCAAGCACGTAAGAGTTCTGCAGGGCAAAGATTCCCTCCCAAATGGCCAACTTTGAAAGATTTATGGTTTTTTAAAGCACTCTCCACATGGCTTTTCAAATCTAGTAAAAATTAACATTTTAATCTCATTTTAATCTCATTATTAGTGCATAACGTCTGATCATAACTTTTTCAGAGAAAAACAGTCCTTAAACAAAGTAACATATATTTCTAATTTCTTTCCCTCATCTTCACTGACAAATACAAAATTGAAAATAAGATCTCATTTTCCTAACTAAAATTAATAGGGAACAAACAGCAGAACAGTTTCAGGAAAATGGCCATTAGCCTTGTTTCTGTGTAACAGCTGCTGTGAAAATTAAACATATGTATTATAGAGCTGGAAGCTTCCTCAGTGCTATAGCCTGCATATTTGTATGGAAAAAAAAAAAAAAAAAGACAAGATATAATCCAAGTGAAGACAGAGATTCTAAGAAAAACAAACTCTTTTCTCTATTGTGTTGTAGCATAAATATCACAGACATTGCTAACTTCTCCAGTCAAATTTCCTAGTCCTTATATCGAAGCCAAATCTCAATTCCCATCTATCCCTTCCTAGGTCTGACTCTTAAAATATCTGTGGTATCTGTGAAAACAGCGTAGACAAGACTACTACTAGGAAAGCCACAGATACACACATCTGATTTAATACCTGGAACAAACGTAATCACCATGAGCTCAATCTAAAGCTCAGTGAAGTTAAACAGAAATCCTCTCACTAACTTTGATCATCTGGACCTTATTCAAGCCTCATTAGTCAGTCCTCTGCAGACCTGCTTTCTGCCAATAAATTTACTTTAAAAACTTTTCCAAGGGAGTCACCTGAGTATCATGTACAAAGTCTGAGTATTTACTATCAGCATCATAGAACTGTCATTGCATGACTATTCCCAGCCCATCACGTGGTAGTAGGTTCAAAAAATAAAAAACCAACAACCCCCTCCACAAAAAAGCCCCAAACAGCCCAGCTGTCCACACTGATCAATGAATGAAGCAAACAATAACCACAAGAGCCACCAAGAGTCATGTCTCCATCTCTAGCCCTTGATTGCTACAGAGACTAAAGGAAGTAAAAATAAAGGTCAGTGTTGGGGAGGCACCTTTCACAACCACGTGATGGAGTCAAAATAATTGCTAGTACAAACAAGCTCATTTTCAACCGTACGTGGATCAGAAATAACGGTACACCTCAAAGCATCTGTAGTCACACTGTTTACCTTCTTTTTTTTTTGGGGGGGGGGGGGGGGGACATAAAAGCCTTTTCCTTTGCTAACAGTCCTTAATGCAGACACATCTAAATGTATGCTAATGCCCACCAGAGCAATAACTTCCTTTGATTGATTCAACAGTACTGAAACACCAGAAAAAAAGATCAAACCAAGTATTATATAAACAACCAATGTCTTCAATATGGAACATGTCAGCATGAAAGCCGAAAGGAGCTGAACAAGTCAGCTACTAATGTCTTACATGGTTCTGAAAGTGGCAAGTTCTTAAGTGCTTGCAGATAAAAGCATTTTTCTTAAGTTGTGACATCAATTTCTAGAGCACTGTAATATACTGAAAGTGCTTTGATTTAACATGATTTATGAAAGAAAAGCACTTCTGGTATCTTCAGAAAAAGCACAGGAGTTTACAATAAACACAAGATAATTAAGTAATTTTGCACTGAGTTACTTCCCTGAAATCATAAATAGAAAAAGCAAACATGACCTCCCTCTTTCCTTTTTACACTGCTTAAAATTCCTTCTTCCACCTTCCATTTCACTGACTCACCTTTCTTTCAACAACCTCTCACTGGAGAGCTTCCAGTGACAAACTTCCTGGCATCGCTTTACAAAAAACATACAGACTTTCAGCCATACCCAATAACCTGCTTCTCTGCAAAGCCACCATAGTATTTACCAAAGAATACTAACATGTGAAGAAGCAACTGCACAAATGGACTGTGACTCTCTCAAATATACGTCACAAGTCTAATTTAAAATTGAAAGTTATCTTAACTGCGAAGAATGAATCTCTGTGGTCAGACTTAACTGTTCTCTCCCAGATGCACAAAGTACCAAGTCATTCCTTTAGATACAGAGAGATGACTGACTCTTCCTCAGCAGACTGCTGAAGGCTGCCAGATGAGATGGAGGCATTTTGCCCTCTGGAAAAATGACAGAAGCAACAATGGGAATAGGGTTTAGGGGGAAAAAAATATATATATATATATATATATATCACAATGCACTGTGCTGACACTCTGGCCTCACGAACAGAAAAGCCACTTATAAGCACTGCTTCTGCAGGGCCACAGAGCTGGGCTTCCTCCTGCACTCTCCCCGCTGAACACGAGTAGGGATTTCCTCAAGCAGTTTATTCATCTTGGATGCATGTTTAGGAGCAACAGCCACTTGCCAGCTCTGCCGATAGAATGGGGGAAAGCAGGGAGGGAAAGCAAGGAGGGAACAATTGCTCAACTCTTCCTACAATGCAAGATCTTGGAGGCATCAAATGAAATCATCAGGCAGATTCAATAGCAAAAGGAAGTGCTTTCTCACTGCAGTACACAATTAAGCTTATAATTCTGACAGAGAATGTTGAGGTTAAATACTAAAAAACAAAAAAAAAAAAAAAAAGGAAAGGAAAAAATCAAGCGTTATGAAGACAAGATTCAGATAGAGCTACTTGCAAAAGAGGTTCCATATTCTCTGATAATATACATTTTCCTAAGACAGCTGTAGCTGGTCACGGTTAGGAACAAGAACATGGACTATATTGAGTCTGACCCAATACAAGTATTTCTGCACAAAAGAAAACTTAAAATCATTAGTTGACAACTACAGCTAAAAAGTTTCTGCACAGATTTGTCACTAGTGAAGCTGCAGATATTGCAGTATTAGCAACTCAAACTGAACATATCCTAGTGAGAAATCTCTTGGAAAGAAAGGTTAGAACCCAATTCACGTTATAATTCTAGAATTTCAATGATTTTGATAGCAATTTGAATAACTAGATCTGTTGTCCTCGACCTAACTCATTTGGCATTTTCCATATCTAGCTGAATATGGATTAGGTCTTGCAAGGGCCTCTCAGAGGTTCCTTCTTGCTTTCATTCTGTTCTAGGCTTAACTCTTTCATTTCTATAAAATCACATATTTGAACTGCCGAGTAGTCTTTAAGAACCAAATCATTCAACAGAATAACGTGCATCTTCAAGAAAATATCCCCAGCCAGCAATTTCTAACAGAAAACTGACTGTAAAGAAGGTTTGTGGTTCTCATTTCTTCTAATTTGCAGATCTAATCTCTTCATGGCACTGGTACCACAGATTCTTCTCCTCCACCTTAGTGCTAGCAGAAAAAATAAGAGCATGGAAAAAGAATAGCAGATTTTAAGGAGCATCTTTAGATTTTGTTACAGGCTTCAGCCATCAGCTCTAAAAAAATCCTCTAGAGAATGAGAAACATGGGAAAAATTAAGAAGCCTGCCTGAAAAAAGAGCTTCCACCATTCCTAAAAGACGTCAGAGAACTAACAATGGGAATTAAATTCTGCATCCACATGCTTTGGCACTTACTGCTTCTTTTGTTCCTTAGTTTCTCTGGTGGCAGTTTTCTTCCACACCTGATTCAACTAAAACATTTCCAAAACCCAAACCAAAGAGTGGGGAGAAACTAGTGATAGAGAGCAGAGTACTAAAAAGATCTTCCCAGGAAAGGATGACCTAAATGGGAGCTTTTATTGCAACAAGATCTTACACCACTCTACTCTTAACTCCCCCTCTGGCCAAAGACTGTCCATGACAACACAGACACAAGGACATAACAAAAATTTCTCCTTTCCACCTTTTGAACCACTCTTAGGTCATCTTGTAGCATGGAAAAGCAATCTTAAACAAAAAAGGCCAAAATGTTAAAAAAAATCCCACCTAATTAGCTAAAGTAAGATTTCCTCAGGTAACGCCTTTACTCTTACAAATGCGCTGTGCTACTCAAGGACAAATATGCTCACCTGATCCCATGCAGGGAGACTCACCATTCCTGAGAGATGGGAGGAAAAAGGAGCAGCACTTTTGTTTTAAGACAGAGGCCAAAGGCACCTTGATGTCTCCTGCAACAAATGTACCAACGAATGTCTTATTTCAACAAGAGCACAGTAAAATGTTGAGGATCTGTTTTGCCTAGATATTTTTTCAGGTCTTTCTCAAACACAACTCGAAGGTTTACTCAAACCAATTTGTTTACAGAGTCTTTTTAAATGGGCAATATATCTGATGCCACCATACGCCTGGGAATGGACAGGGAGCATCAACATACCAGTGATGTTTGCTGTGTCTGCTGAAATCTCATCCTACCAATCTTTTTTGATTTTAAAAACAAATGAATTGATAGAAATCAAGGTTCCTCTGAAACCATAAGTAAAGGAAACCATATCACCCCCAAGGGGATTAACATTTGGAAAGCCTGGTTTGATCCAGAGAACTGAATGATCACAAAAGAAAGTGATTATTCCCATTGTAACATGTTTACACCAGATTTTGGCCAAATTCCTGCTCGCATTTTTTTAATTATGACTGTATAAACATAACTATTCCACACTGGATTCTGTACTTTCTACTGTTAGAGAGCAATGTCTGAAAAAAAAGAAAAGAATCTTATTAATGAAACAGTATTTTAGAAAGGGTCACTGAAAGAATGCGAAGTCATCCCCAGCAAGCAGCTGAGTCGCGCCGAGCTGCAGGGTTCGGTGAGAATGACCCACGCTGCAGGCACGTTAACACACAGCCAGCTTCCTTCTCAACATCCTGTCAATACCACCAGGGGCTGGTCTTATTTCATTTACATATGCCATAAAAATCTTTCCTGGAGAGGAATATTGCATTACTGTATGCAGATTTTCAACTAGGAGACTGAACTAGAGGACAGCACTCAGGAGACGGCGCTCTTTAGAAAAACATATCTTGTAGGCAATGGGGGGGTGGGAAGGGAAAAAAGGAAGAAAGCAGCCATTAAGCCAGCACACATTTTTCTTCTGCATTTTTTTTTTTTTTTTGCTTGTCCTTTCACAGGGACCATTAAGGACGCGCACCAAAAGGAAGGAAACCATGCAGAAGTGTCCCAGCACCGGGTATTCACCCGGTGAGCACACGGACAGATTGCCACCTGCATTCCTGAGCGGCTGCCGTCCCGCCAGACGGCTGCCCTGCCAGGAATCTCCACTCTAAACGTCTGCGAAAGTGGAGCAGATATCCCGGCCAGGTCGGCCCCGGGGCCCCTCCGAGAAGATCCTGTTAATTATGCCAAGGTCTGCTAAATTACGTACACTGCTCTTTCAATACGTGTCTAGTCGGCTAAGACTAACAGCCCTCCAATACTTTTGGTTTGTCAGAGCTCCAAATTAAACAAGTGAAAACCAATGGAGAGATACTAGGTGTCCCTATACCCCTTCAGGAACGGATTTAGCACCAGTGAATTACTGAGCAGAATGCCACAGAGAAATATATGCTTTCCATTTCCTAGCGTGCAGTATTTTTGGATGCCTCTGCTGCCTCTTTGGACAGCAGGATTAGCCTCTCGCACGCGGATACCTACTTGATGCCAAAGTCTACACGAATGATCTACACGGCCCATGCCAAGACATTCTCAGCAGATGGACGGGGAGTTTTTGGACTAGCAGAAGACACCCCAAGGCCAAGGTGGATGCGAGAAGGAGCAGAAGAGTTGGGAAAATACTACATGAAAGTGAAAGGAAAGTGAGGGGAAAGGCCAAAGAGACCAAAAGTGAGAAAATCGGCAATGGAAGTCAAAAAAACCCACGCTTGCAGAGCGGGCACTGAAACAGCTACTCCTCTGACAGGTCTGAGTGGGAAAAGGAAAGAAGGAAAAAAAGGCAGATGGAGAGACCTATGCAAAAAGGAAAAACAGTGGAAGGGGGACAAAAAGGAACCAACTACCAAAAGGTCGTGACATGAGACGTCGCAGGGTTTAAACACAGACTGAAGCTATTTCCTGTTTTAAAACTGAGAAAAAGTATTGATTAATATCCCGGAGAGTGATGTAGGACAACGTAAATCAAACTTTTCAAGAGCTGAAATGCCAAGAATGCTCTTGCTTTTGGGGAAGGGCCATTTTGTTTATTTTTTAATAGTTTTCTTCATGTGGTCAACTTTGCATGGAACTAGGAAACAGTGGTTCGCTTTCTGGGAAGGGGGACCGAGGGCGCTTGCTGGCTGAGCCAAAGTGAAGAGAAACCTTTGGATTTTTGAGTTCACATTGAACCCAGGGACCATTTCCAGTGAAACCAAAGAACTTAAACACAAAGAACAAAAAGCACTTTTCTAGGCAAGCAGGATTCTATTTTTGTGTGAAGTCTTCTTGCATCCTTTTCTTCAATTTAGGTCCATTTGTAAACAAAATGAAATATTTTAAACAAAATCAAAAGGCTTTTCATTGAAAAAAATACTATTTTCTATACTAAATTCATTGCATCCCATCCTCTGGGAGGTTTTAAAAGACTGTGCTACTTATTGCACCTTTCATCTCATGCCAGTCCTCTCCATAAAACAATGCTAGTGGCCCATTTATTCCAGTATAACGGGTTTCTTCTCAGCTATTTTTAAGAAGTGCCCTGTAGATCTAGTATAAACAAGTTTCTCAGCCTCCACAAATCACTTCACCACCCAGTGGCCACAGCATCTTTTCGGGCCCCTGCATTTGATACTTCAGCCCCATTGAAGAGCTCTTTTTCTCACATCGATTATTATGTCTCCCCTTCCTTGGTCTCATGAGGATGTGGAAAAACTGACGCTCAGATTTAGATAACAGATACCTCCAAAGGAGCTCGGGGTCTTGCTTTATGACCTGCTATCAAGTCCAAGAAACACACACATGTCTCTGAATAATCTCAGGTTAAAATGGTACCTAGTGTCACAAAGAGAGAAAAAGTTCTTTTATTTTGTAGTTTTGTCTTCTCTCGCCAGGATGACACATAACCGCAGTTACCTCTCCCCGTCATTAGCAGCGTGTACAACACTGGCCTTGGGGCAAATTATCTAAATACGGTCATGGACCTGCCTTGTAGCCGATTCCAGTGCTGTCTTCTGTTCACTGCAGCCCGTGGCCTGACATGCAGCACTTCTATCAGTGCCTCTGTGACTATCTCAACACTGTGACCTCTCAGTGCTTCAGCACCACGTCTCTACCACAAGCTGGTACCTGCTACCAACCAACACAGACTATGAGACTGTTTTCTGGCTAACTGAGCTTTCTAACAATCTGTTTGAGCTCCCAAAATCTCATAAGCAGGAGCAACCCCCTCAAGGAGATCGACCTTTCCTAGTCACTATTTTGTTGTGATTAGCAAAGTGACATTTTTGAACATCCTCACCAAAAACCAAACCACCCACCTCCCAGTTGTAGGGTTCCTGTCTTTAATCTCTGCTCCAAATCCAACCCATTCTCACTGTTTTCTCCTGATCTAACGTACCTCCAAGAGCATTTTGTCTTCACGGAAGCGAGGTGTGCTGGGGCAATCTATCTGTAGGAGCCAACTCTCATGTTGTGCAGGACTCACTCTACACTATGAATTCCTCATGTAGGAAATATGGAAGCCCAGTCCCAGCATCACCTCTTCAGTCCTGTATTCTGCTCACCCTCTGCCACCTCCAAGATCACGTGGCATAAAAACTTGAACTCAGCAAGTCTGTCAAACCCAAATCAAGCCACATCCTGTGAACGCTCATAATTCATGGACATAATGGATCTGTACAACTAGAAAAATACTTTCTTTTGGAAATTTGCAGATTTGGTGCAGATGGGGAGGAGGGCAAGAATTCTGTCCAGTTTAAGTCTCCATTAGCTAAGATGCATTCTCTTAGAACAGAAAAGTTACAAATACTGGAGACCTAAAAAGCACAAATTTCCTGTTCTTTAAGTACTCCAGTTTAAGAAGTCTTCACTTCTTTACTTTCTATCTCAGAAAAACATCAATTTCTGAAAAAAAAGAATAATTATTGCCAGAAACTCCCGCTCAAAAAAAAAAAAGACTTACCTAGAAATGCATATAGTATCATAATGAAGGCCACATTGAGTTGAAGACAGTAGAAATGTGACCTCCCACCTCTCACAACAAAGCACACTAACATTTTATTCATATCATTCCTCCAACTAGGCAAAAGCCAAAGAATAAGAACAACAAAAACAACTTACCCTGAAACACACCTGCAGCCCTTCCAAGCTTCATGCCATCTGCAATAAGCATGGAGCCAACTCACTTCACAACAGATTATAAATATGCTTAGCTGTGAACAATATAAAGGTCTTCTCTGGAAATTCTAAGTTCTCTGATAAAGTCCAAAAAACAATGTCTACTTTCTCCTCAGGTGACACATTCACAGGAAAAAAAAAAAAAAAACACGCAAAAGAGCATCACATGCTCAGAGAAGAATCTCATCTTCGTTAATAGAAGTTAATAAATCCCTCCAAATCTGAAAATACATTAACAGACAAACACATTTGACATCACATACAGGCAGGATGTTTCTTTGTAGACTCCTGCTCAGGAACAACTTAACACTTGAGTGAGTGGAGGTGAAGCCTTGCCAGAGGAAAATGCATACCACAAGTTTTGTGTTTAAAGAACAGGAGCTGCGCCTGCAATCAGACTACAGAGAGAAGGCAGAACTCATCCAGCTCAACTCCTTCTCCGACCTCCTGCACAGGACTTTCTCCTCTGCTCCTGTCAAGTAAAGATTTCACCAATATTCCTCTTATTTCTTTCAAGGAGACAGACCGTGTGTGCATTTTCTGAGCATTTTTTGGATAAACTAAAGAACTTTTCTTGTCAGATAGGCAAGGCTAAAGAGCAGTGGAGATGCTGGGAATTGTGGGGAAAAACAGATGCTCATCGTCTCTGTGGAGGAACTCTTCAAAACAGTGCAAAGGCACAGCGAGGCAAAGGCAGCGGGGATTCAAAAATGGGGCACTTTCATAAGGGTGCAAACCGACAATAGGTATGAGAATCTGGTGGAAAAAGAAAAAAAATGTATATATATATACATATCTCGCCACAAAGATGCTCATTATTGTCTATAGGCTGCAGAATTCATTTTCTGTGGTCAGTCCTAACAGGTCAGCTGCGATGAAGCTGCTGCCGCCTGTCCTTGTCTACAGCCTCCAAGACAACCACGCTGGTACATATTGTCAAAGTTATCTTTGCAACCAGAAGGAAAAGTTAATTTTTTAAGTTGGAGCTTAGGATCAGAAGAATGGAAAAAATAAAAATCATCTGCATGTGCATATCTGAAACTGTCTTTTTTTTTCTTTTTAAATACTCATGCTTGAGGAAGACAGCTAGACAGAAAATAGCACAACATGTAATTCTGTACCACAATGCCAAGAAAAATGTTGGTAGAGTGTTTCAGTACAAAGCAAGAATAAGCTTAGATGTTTTATGACAGATTTATTGACTCATCTCTGATGCCTTCCAAACTCTGAAATGTATTGTTTCTAACTGGTCATGGCCTGTCCTGATCTTCATTAACTTAGTCTAATTATCACAGCACAGAGAAAAATATCAAGCATTGATTATTACTTTCTCTTTTTATGTAGAGGAAAAAATATGCAAGTTATTCTAAAAACTGTTGAACATTTGAGGTGGGGAGGGAAAAAGGATATAGGGAAAAATATCTGCGATTACCTAATCTAAAGTAAAAATTGCAAAAGTAAAACAATTTGAGAATACCATGAGAATCAATGGAGTAAGTAAAAAACTTACATTTTACCATTTACTTTAATGAAATAGTGTTGAGAGAACAGTAGCTAGCTTAGTAAGTGTACCTTAAGAAGGGAAAAGTTATTTTACCCCTTCCTTCACCCCCCTGTTTTGACGTAGGCTTGGCCATTGCTGCATTTGTGCTAGGAGGGCTACCCGTGTTTGCAGCCGGCTGTGACTGTTCCACAGCACATTCCCCACACTAAATCCCCCGCGTGCTGCTCTGTGGGCTGCAGCATTTGAAGAGAATCGTCTCGGACACATGTCAGTTCTCACACTTCTCTGGAGCGGAGGTTGGCACAGAGCGGCCCTCCCCCTCCTCCTCCTCACCGGCGGGACCTTCTGCGTCTGCGGGCACAAGTATCAGAGCAAGGGCAAACAGCACTTGGCACCGCTTCGGGAAAATGAGTCGAATTAGTAAGCAAAATGCTTCTCCTGGGGGCTATTTCCTTTAAGGTAATAGAACAACGTTAACTACCTAGTAATAAATTAATCCTGTCTTGGCCGCCTCTTCAGCACAGCTGCTGTCCTGGTTCCGCTGTCTGGCTCAGGCTGGGGTGCCCGGGGGCTCCTTTGGGCTTCCACTTCTTTAGGGGGTTGAGTAAGTGGAGGAAAAGAGGAGTGACAGACTGGAATTGTAGCTTGTGCTCTACATTTGCAGCTAGAAACGCTGAACTGCAACTTCTAGTTAAAAGGAACCTAAACATCCCACTGTGTCTTCCCAATGCTGCAATAAAATTCAAGGAGGGCTGCATGTGTCGTTCAGCTGCCCCTACTGCATTTAAGAGGAATTCAGTGTCCTTCCTTCCTAGAGAACCCAGTCGTGCTTTAGGAATGACAGTAACTCATAACTCAAAGATAATTAAAATGGACCAATAAAACGTGTATATAAAGAGCCCTAAGCTTTTTCTTCATGCTGTAAGAAAAAGTATTTTCCCCATCCTGAAAGGATGGGCAGCAAAAACTTGATTGCCTGCAGTGAGCTGAACAGCTTTAGCAAAATCTTCTATTACACACCAGGAATCCAATACAATATGACAGCCAATTCCAAAAACAAATAATGACAAGTAGGAAGGCAGGAATTTCATAGCATTCATAGCATTAGGTTACACAGGTTTTCATAATAATATTAATTAGACATGAATAAAGCAGCAGCAACAAAACCGTTCCATTGTTGGAACCCAAAAAGCAAAATTGTCCAGGGCAGTTGGGAAGTGGCTCTCTGTCCACTTCTCTACGAAACCACTTCAGGTTCTCAGCCAGTCCTCAAAGAGAACCTGCTTTAAGTCATAATCATGTGCAGAAAGAGAAACCTATTACAACCTTAAAGATTTATTTCAGTTCATAACTTTATAAGGAATTGGTGATATGGTTAAACCCAGAAAACATACAATTCTAATGACTTTGCAAGTAAGTATTATATCTAACCACCAAGTTTTCTCAAACAAGACATTTTCCTGGGATATATACAAGGCAACCATAATCCAGTGCTTAAGAGACCTCATGACAAAAGCTATGAAAGTGTTGGGCACATATATAACAGTGAAGTTTTCTGTGGAGAGCAGATAATATTTAAAAACACTGCTATATTACTCCTGAGTAATCATATTTTACTGCAGCTTTCTGCATCATAGAAAAGTAGACTGTAGGATATTGTGCCAATAAGTTATTTCTCTATAAGAAATCTTGGAGACTTTGTTCATTAAGAGAGAGTAATAAGAGCTTTTATTACAAACATCAATGTTATATCCACCTCAAATATAAAATACTGATAAATAACCTTTAGTATAAGGAGAAAATTGCCAAGCAGTGCCTAAGGGATTATTCCTGTTGGGTGGCTCACGCATTGGCCTGGCTCTCTATCTTATATGGGCCGTGCTACTGCTGTCAAAAGTAATAATAATTAATTCCACTAAAAGCCATAATGCAAATTGTCAGTCTTCCCATAAACACATGCAGAAATTAAGGTTATTTAAGATGCATAAAGCAGCCAGTTGTCCAGCACAAGAGAAGATAAGCTACGCTCCAGCTGTGAGAGAGAAGCAGGTTGAAGCCTGAACCTAGTGGCAGGTTCTCTGGGTCTTCATGAGGGGGCGCTCAGTTTTAGTCTGACAGCACTCAGTACCCGGCTGAACCAGACCTGATTTAATGAAATTTTATGATCGTCTGAGGGCACTCCTGTTTTTAAATTACCATCTGGACTCTTCTGCAATAACTAGATTGAAAACACACTTCAATTTCTATTAAGCATTTACCCAGGAAGCCATTCTTTCTCTCTCTCTCTCTTTTTTTTTTTTTTTTTTTGGCATTTCAGTCTATTATGTCTTAGACTTTAGTAGGCAAACAAACAAACCAATATTCCTAAAATCAGCACAAAGTGCTGCACATGCTTTTGCCATTGGGGAGAGCGAGGGAACAAACGTGCTGCTCACAGTGCTTGACACCCTGCACAGGGAAGCACAGTGTGAAAAGCTACATAGATCTCTCAGCCTGTTTGAATACTTACCCTCGTGCTCATTATTTTCTCTTAACCAAGTAAAACTTTAGATGGTGAATAACCTTTCATAATAGCTTCATATATTTGAGATTAGAGTCAAATCTCTTTCACCTTGGTAAACTGCCTTGAAATGACTCCTAAATTGTAGTAGTCTGTCCCTCAAGCACTGTATTTTTAAGATTTCAAACATTTTGAAGCCTTTTACCGTTATTAATAGTGACGGTATCACAAGACCATCACACATAAGCGTGAATTAAAATCTTAATCCCACAAGGTGTTGAGCACTTAGCATCTAATAGGAGGTGTTTAGCACCTCACAGAATCAGCCTGTAAAGAGAATTTTATTACAAAGTCTTTAAACCACATCTACGGCCAAACTTATACCCCCAGAAGAAACAATTTGGCACCTGGTTGGAAAACGAGAGTAAAATAGAATACACCAAAAACTAGCAGGGACTACAGAGGAGAGCAAAGAAACCACACTCGCCCATGCGACAATTGCCACTTTTTCCTTCCATCTTCCCTTGACTTGGCTCAGAAGAGGCAGAACGTGCTTTATTGCTGTGTAGTAGCCCCGGTCCCTTCCTAGGGCACCACTAACACAGCCATTCCCTCCAACATAGTATCATCACTCACAACCGGAGTCCTGCCCACGTGTCCTCCCGTAGAAGCAAGCACAGGGCACAGTCCAGATGCTTCCAACAGCTCTGTTATATTCCAGTGATCATGGAAGTTGAAGCCCTCCAGAGAGGACCCAAGCTCCGCTTTCCATGCAGCCACTCCAGGGAGACAAAGAGAGAAGCAGTAGCTGCCCCACTGCCCGTATCTCTGTGTACGGGTGTGACTTTTTGGGAGCCACCCTGTCTGCAGGTCCTGCAGGGACTCTGGAAGCAGCACTGGAGGTAGCATCTGCGTAGCCTGGGGTTACACACAGCAGTGACTGCACTGATATTGAAGTATGGTCTAGGTCTCTAGAGCTTATGCAAACTGCTCCTTCTCTCTAGTGTTTTAAGGCTACTCTCTCTGGCAAAGATGAAACTTAGCAAAAAGTGAAGAGTTCCTTTACGGCCTTTCAAATCACTTATATAAATCACAAAGTTCTGATATCAAATCTCTTGGGAAATAACTTTGTAAAAGCACAGAGGGAAAAAAAATAGCAGTTGCATTGTTCAAATACATTAGGAAAATCCCGCTTGATTACCAGATTTAAACAACAATATTAATAGCATTTGGATAGCTACTTACCATTGCTCATCAGGGGGGAATTCAAGACGGATTTGCATTGGTGTTTATTCTAAACAAATATTTAGGAGCTGAACGCCCACCTGCCCGCGGCTCTGGAGGCGCTGGGCCTGTCAGGCCGCGTGCCGCTGCCGCTGCCATCCCAGGCGGGCTGGCGGCTACTGCAGCCCGCTCGGGACAGAGGCCCCCGGAGCAGCCCGCAGAACGCACACCAATCCCTCCCGTGGCTGGAGAGCCAAGGGCTTGGATGCCTTGAACTGTCCTCAAAGTTGCCTTCGTTAACTGCATCAGTCAGAATTTCATTCCTGATTCCTACATTGTCTCACACATAGGTCAATAGTTAGTGAATACTCCACATCCAGTCTGTCCTTAAAGACTAGAGACTGTTACCTTTAATAAGCACTTTTGACACTTCTTTCTTTTTTTTAATTCACTTCTTTTTTAGTTCGCTTTCCTATTTCAATAGACAGAGACAGTCACTGTGCTACTTACACTGATGCTTCTTTTGGTGCAGGAAAGAAGAAACTAAAGAAACAATGAATGTTAATTTTGTTATTACTACTTGTGCAACCACAGTTACCCAAACTGGAAGTTTATTAGCCAATAAAATCTAACCACGGATCTCAGAATGTGATCACAAAAATGACAATCCAACTACTGTGGGCCAAGAGCTTTTTATTCATGAAGGCCTCTAGAGACAAGCCTTGCTGAGCCGGGAGCACAAGGCAACAACGCTGCAGAAAACGCCCAAGTTGTTACTCTAGAGGTATATCTGAGGCGCATCTTTCTTGCTGAGCTACTTGAGTATCTCACTGATTTTTATGTGTCAGTGTTCATTCAGTTATGGTCCTTACACAAGGATGAAGGGAGAAGATCACTATTGTATATGGTGACTGTTTTTTAAATCTTGGCAGGCAAAATTATAAGGAGAAATTTAGCTTCCAATTGCTGAAGCTAAATAAAAATTCCTCTTTCTAGGAACAGTGAGCATAGGAAACCACTAGAAGAGCTGGCCTAAGGCCATGGTAGATCCACCATTTCAAACTAAGTTTTCCTCCAAAAGGTTCTGTACTCAGACCTGATTCAGGAATTTTTTTCACCCAACAATATGCAGGTGACAAACTTTTGGCTACAAATCTATGGTAACTTTTTTAAAAACACAGGTTATGAGGAATATATCCACTAGGCCAAAAAACCTCATTCTAAAAGTCAAGAAAAACATAGCATCTGCTGTCCATACAGTTTGTCATAAAAAAAGGCAAACTTGGTATGAATGACCTATACATTACTAGGAACACTTGTATGTTCCTCCTGTTGCTTCCAGTGATCAGTGGCCAAGTACATCAACGACAGGTCCCAGCTTGGAGAAACTGTACCTCCCTTATGGATCCTGGGCATGGCATGCCTCCAGGTCACAGTATAATATTCCTCCACGTGTTTTTGTTTAAAAGCCCCTCTGGAACAGCACACAAGCTACAGACCTGTGGAAGTTTATTCAAGAGTGTTTCTGTTCATCTTGAAGTGGCTACCCAGGAGAAGCATGATTCAGTTCAAAGTCTACTCTGGATTCCCTTATAGAAGCCATACCTAATATCTGCAGCTTTGAAAACAAATCAGGAACCCTTATCCCTATCCTCATCTTCTGCCAGTTACTGTAAACCTTCATGTGCTCTACAAACCTTGTCTTCTCACAGAGTAATTTAAAGTGCTGCTTCTAAATACATCACTATTCAGGGTCAGACTTCAGTCTCACCTAATTTCCACTCTGTTTTCAAGATCCTTCCTGGCTTGCCTATTCTGCATCTTGCCTACAAACAAAATAGTTTCCCCTTTTTCTCAGCTGTTGATGACTAATTTTAAGTTCCCCAACATCACTTTTCCTGAGCTTTTCCTGAGTTTATTCCCTTATTGCTTTCCACATTTCCTAGAGACATCTCTGCAGTCACTCCATTTTATCGTCCAAATTTTTCCTCTCATGCAGCAGCTGCTATGTGATAATATATACATCTGGATAAAGCATCTGGGTTAGACTCTGACAGCCAGAGTCATCTTGTAATAACTGTGAACAGCACAAGCCCCACCATACCCTCTGGCTGTCTGTTTTTGTAGGACAGGCTTCTTGTCAGAAGTTCGTGAATTACCTAATGCAAAGCTCCCTGCTGAAACCTGCCCAGGTTCAACCCTCTTTTCAGCTGATGAATATTCAATACTGAAAGAAGAGTAGCAGTGTTATGAAAGTTAGTAGACAGCCATTCAAATTTGAGATATGAAGAAATATTAACAGAGATGTTCTGAACCAATCAACCTGTGATAGGTCAAGCTGATAATATTAGGATTTGGAAAAAAAAATAAAAAAATGGAAAGGTTTAGTAGGAATAAGTCCCAGAAATACTTGGCTGACTTGATAGAAGGAGTGGAAGGTTTTGAAAAAGCCACTGTGTAAAGTCACTTCCACTGTAAAAAGTCATTTTTCAAAGAGAGTAATGAGAAATGCTAGGCATTTGTTTCACATTTGTCTGTCTGGGTTATCTGCACTAAGTCCAGCAAAATATATCAGTGGAATATTTTAAGGAAAACATTGTCCAAGGTTTTCCATTAGGGGACTTACACTGTTTTCCTTACAATGAGCATAACCAATTTAAAAGTTGCTAACACTGGATTTCTTCAACATTGCATGTGTTATTAATGCCATTTATAAAACAATGTTTTCCCTAAATTGTAATAAGATCAAGCATCAGTTACAAGAGCATCTAATAAAAAGGGTTTTTGGCAAAACAGACAAGTATAACACTGCTAGACCCAGACCTGCTCTGTTCCCTGAAAGCTAATGAAGCTCTGAATAAAGTGCCTTTTGAAAGGACATCAGGGCTCTTGACTCTCCCAGAGAAGAGGATGTCGATGTCACCTCTTGCCTACACAGCCCAGGGGTGCTGCAGTGTTGCTAGTGCACTGTGCTCATTCCCTGCTTCCCTGAACTACCCCGCAGGCACTGGTCACATCCACACGCACGCTTCGGTTTGGGAACAGAACAAACCTTTGGTATCTCCTTCCCTCCCTCCTCCTGCGAGGGCCCTGCAGACAGAATGAGACTGACTTGTTTTATCGGATCACTTCCTATTAAACGCTTTGAAAGAGAGCAGTTTCCATAAACACCATGTAACAACAGGTCAAACCACAGCTTAGCTCAGAAAACTCTGCTATCCTGCTCTTTTGTGAGAGAACCTTTTAAAAACAGAGGTTGATTTATAAAGTCTTAAACGCCCTTATTTTTTACAGGTCATAAGGGATGGAGCCTCTCAGCAACTTTGCAGAATGAAACTGCTGTTTAGAGAAGGATGGTCCTATATTCAGAGACGTGCAGTCTTCTGAACAATCAAGCCCTAAGATTTGTTACAGTAGTTATGGCCCAATTTTAATTCTAATCCCAGAGTCTTCACCACAAGAAAGAATTCAACACTAATTACAGCTGCCAAAGCATGTCCCGGAAGCAGCACAGCACACGCACACATACAGCCAGGTAAAACACATTGAACAAACCTCTTCCATGTAGAAAATACAGCAGTTCTATTCCTCTCCACTTAAAAACATCCATCTTTCAATTTTGTTTTCATATCGTCTCCTAAGATCTAACCACTCCACACTTGGTGCTCCATGTTTTCTTTCCAACTGGGCTTGCAAAAAATCCCCATTTAGCATTAAGTTGTGAATTTAACTGATGAGCTGTTTAGCCTCCCCTTTTAAATCATTAATAAAGATATTCAATCTAACTGAGCCCAATACTTATCCTGCAGGCACTGTTTTCTGCCTTGCAGCTCAGATTACTGCCACATCTATTATTTTTGCTTATGGTCCTTCAGCAAATTTCCAGGCCTTGCAATACTTGAGCCAATTTTTTTTCTAAGTAAGTTTAATGTGGAATTTCTTCCAAATGGTTCCTGAAAATTTCACTATATCCCACTATCTCCTGATAGCGTAACTTGATTTTTTAAAACGTAAGAGTATGGTTTTTGATTTTTGTTTTCTTTGTATGTCCAGCAAGTTTAATGGTCACAGCTCTATTTTAAAGACTATTGGAGGGGCATGTGCCTTCCAGTGCTGGTATTTCCCAGTACAGGAGAACTTTAGTGGGATTAGCACTGAGGAGCAATCATCGTTACCTGCATCCCACGGCCAGTATCTTCTTGGTAGAGGCAACTCTGGCAAGCTGGCAACCCATGAACATCCTGGCTGCAAAAGCCTGGACTTCACACCAGGTAGTTTAGGCATTACTACACCAGGTTATGATGGTGGCTACCACAAAACCGCTTTCAGTACTTACGCTAACCGATAATTAGCTGATATTGCAGCCAAACAGTAGTTTGCTCCTTGCACTTCAAGACAGTGGTACACCACTTTGCGCTTCCCCTCTTCCACTGTCATCAGCCTTTCAAAGTCCACTTGCTAATTTTGTAAATTCAGTAGTTAATCCCTAATGCCATTAGGCTCAAAAATAAACTACTTCTCATTCTCAGATGTCTTCTCATTGTCATAGTGAGAGACACTATTCCCATCCCCGTAGCTACAGACCAAACCTGGTGCCTGGAACAGACACGAGCCCTGAGCATGGCCTCTCTTGGTGCAGGAATGGACAATATCACACATATTAGCCTGATTTTACAGGCAGAGACCTGAACTACAGAAAGGTCAAGCTGCTCAAGACTCCATAGCAAATTGGGAGCACAAATCAGGTACTCGGAGCTCCCACACAAGCACCACACCAGCCAAGCCATCCAATTACTTCAACTGCTTCTTGAGAAGCTTTTCATTACGTGAAAGGCAAGAGACTGAAATAAGTTCACAGCCTGACAGAGAAACTGTTTTTGCCTCTGTGCTCCCAGATCAGACTGTCAACTTCAGCGCTACACTCTGACTTTCACATCATAGCTGGGACTGCGGCACAAAGCGTAACGCACCGTGAGCCACACGCAGACCCCAGCTCCGCAAACCCGCGCTGGCCTGCAGGAAGAGGCATGCCTGCTTGCACTGACTGCAGAGCCACATACCCAGGATCTGTGGGCCCGTGCAGGATGTTCCACAGCTACAGCCACCCTCTTGCTAGCACCCAGGATCGGCACCTCAGCAGGGCTGTCTTGTAAATGCCAAAAGACGTGGCCCAGATTTTGCTGCAGCTGAGGCGGAGGCAGGACAGCCGTTCATGTTAGGGCATTATGGGCACTCATGGGGTAACAGAAGCTCGCCACTTACGTAGGAATTACCAACAAACCACACTGCAGGTCATCTGTGAAATAGCTGCTTGCCTCAAACCCTTCCCTCTTACATCCCCCCCCACTTTTTTTTAAGCAGGTGAGATGAAGAGTTATCAATAATTTGTAGACAAATCCTGGATTCTCACTGGGATACCAAAATGGATCAAGGGATCTAAGAGCTTAACTAAAAACGTTAAACAGGACTCTAAAAACCTGATCCCTGTATGACGCTATCCAAGCCATTACTCAAAGCGACTGAAGGTTAGGAGCCTCATTTCTTTCTAACCACTGCAGTGTACAGGCACAGAAGTCCCCTTTTGCTTAGCAGCTTTCCATTCAATAAAATTCCCCATTTGTCTTTTTTTTTCCAACACTTCGTTCTTCCTGCTAATCAGTGCCAGCTGCCAATTAGGATTGACAATAGAAGAAAGTCTTTATGATCTTCAGTCATCACTATATAAAACACCATACTGTACTGCATCCTGAGCTCAATTCCTTCTTTCTCTCAGAAGGAGAACTTATTTTAAGTTTACTGGTGTTTTAATCTTTTTGTTGTTCTTGGGCCAAAAACAAAATTCTTTCCAATTCCCCCATTCTGGAATTGGTCTGTGAATACTGAGCATGTACACTGATCTAGTTGGCTGCAGCTTCAGCTAAATTGCTGCTGCTGCTGCTGTTCCTGCTCTCTACCATCTCGTAAAATATTGATTCCTGCAGCACATACCAGGAGAAGAAAAAAAAATCGATTTTCCCCTAGACACAGCAGATTGGCAACAACATAACAGATCAGCCTGTCAGCTTGGTGTGCAAGACTAGCATCCAAATACGAAGCAATGAGGAAGAGTGACGGGAGGTAGAGGGAATGGATATGCAAACTGAGGTATCAGAGGTGAGGCTGGCAAGACAAAGCGACAATGACTTAAAGATCATTTAAAATCCTTATTATAAACCTCTACCAGCATTTCTACAGAACAGCCAGTGGTAGCCAGGATGATTCCTTCGCACTGATCCACCCTGCCAAATTCTGGCGCACACACACTGAAGCAATTTGCTGACTGTGTTTGCAACTCTTAAAACAACTGGCAACAAATGCAAGGAGAAATGGGAGGAGGAGGGATTCTGCAAGGCACATGGCTGTACAACCTGGCTGCACACCACAGCACACTAGCACACACGGCCAGAACCCACCACACAAACGCTCCTGTCCCTGAGACACCAAACTGCAGGCAAACCTTGAAGAGGACAAGAAGGAGCTGCTGGGCACCAACAGGAACCACCTCGGAGACAGTGTAAGAAACCTGAGGAAAACAAATCCCCCAAGGAGGCTGAAGGAGCGAACGTCCGTCCCCCCAGTTTCATCGACAATTCCCAAGGTTGCCTGCCATGTCCCTGGAAACTTATGGGGTTTTTTCCCCACAAAGTGCCTCAGTTCATCTCCAACCCTCCCTGCATGCGCGGGCCTGGGAAACCTTGCGCTGCTGCCAGCCCCTGCAGCAGCGAGGGCCGCCCTGGCAGCGCCACGGACGCTCTGCCCCACTGCACCCTTGAGCGAGGGGCTGCGGGGACCAAGCACAGGCTGCCCCACGTGACATCCGTGATAAAGCCAGAGCTCCTGGAATTCTTATTCCCATTTCAGCACTGCCAGGATCCAACTTCTGATTATGTGCAGCAGCTAAGGCACAAACGCACATTAAAACCACGCTTAAAATCAGTGGAGCTTTTTATATACTGTAATAGATCCCGACTGTAACAAAATATTAATATAGAGCTCTCAGGGCAAAGGATATGGTACTGGGTCCAGGACACACGTTTTTAAAAGGTCCCTAAATGCATATTTGTATAATAAACCACAAAAGCTCTAAAGAAGCTGCTGCCATCTGTTCTCCGCACGCTGATGTTTCTCCGTGATTCCATCCCTCCCCCAGCACCTCACTCTGTTTTTTAGGATATCATAAAAAAGGGGAATGCAAAAAAAGGAAATGAAAACAGAAAAATTACAGCTGAGACTATACCCTTAAGTCACAACACTGTTCCTGGGTATCATAAGGATCTCCAGAACTTTCGTGTGACATGTGGTACAGTAAGAAGTTGGGTTGTGGACAGAGTTTAATCGTTAGCTCTAAATTTCCTTACTTTCACCATGTAAGCCAGACTTATAACTTCTTTTGTACATGGTTGTTTTCCGATTTAATGTGCATTCATTTATTACATGTAATCTGAAACAGCTATCACACTCCTGTCTTAAACTGAAGGTTTAGGGGCTGTGGCTAAGGCAGAGAAGAGCACAGCACTGAGTTCCTCTTTAAAAGTTGCCCCATGAGTCTTCTCTCAACAGGCCATGAGGTGGGCAAGGACCCCACCACCCACCCGCTACAGCAGGTACTAAGCACAGCCTGTTCCTACCCTATAAAGGACTGGGAACATTTCTGTTCTGGATCTCAGAAACAAAAAGGATCAAAAGCTCCAGCAGGAATCATAAAAAAAAGTGTCTGTAAAAGCTGAATAATTGTTTAAGCAGCTTTTGCTTTTCTATTTTAAGTTGGAGTCAGGTGCAGAGCCTGTTTGGGTGGCTGGGGGCTACCAGCACTTTGCTCTACTTAAGGGGCCCAAATGAATTCTTTGCCAAAATCTTCCCCCTTCTACATTTAGGTTTCACTTAGGTTATCAGCTCTGACAGAGGGAATTGCCACCCTTCATCCCCATGAGGAAAGCACGTTAAAGAAGTGCTCAGAAAAGCTGAAGCCCTACCAAGGGACAGCCAGCCCCGAAGCACACGGAGCCCGCAGCGCGCTGGGCAAGGGCCGCATCTCCCACTGCCAGGGATGGAGTCCAGCACTCCCTCCTCTGCAGGGAACATCCTGAGGCCCAGCCAAAATCCACAACCCTAAATATTCAAGTGCTTCCTCAAAGCACTGGTTAAATGTGAGAAAGTGAGCAGAAGAAGATAAAGATACAGTTTAGCTTGCTAATACGTGCAGCTTGTTGCCGCCCGGGAGCCTTGGCCTCCACAAGGACACATCCTGCTTCCAAAGCTTGCCCTCCCGAATAGGATGCTTCAGTCCTGCTCATCTGCACTCCGGGACCAGAATTGCAAAAGATTAAGTGGATGCAAAATACAAATAATGAAAAGGTCCATTTTCTTGGCAGTGCAACCTACCGGGTGAATTGTGAGCATCCTTGTATATGCACATCTGGGTCACATAAACCAGGGACTCACAAGTAGTCTGCTATTGTATAAATAGCCATGCAATATTTTATTGCTAAATGTGAACCTACTTAACCTTAAGTCTCTGTCTTTAAGTTTAGCAGATGAACAGCACCTTGTCATGGAGGGACAAAACTGAGTTTCTCAGCTGTCATACATGAGCTGTCTTACAACTTTTTACAAAAATGGCGAGCTCTTTCCAGAGTAGCTAACTGAGTAATTTCAAACTACTTTATCTCTGAATTTATCATAATTGACAGAGTTAACAGCAGGGGTCCATGAAAGGACAGCAAATCACCAGACCAGAGGCTGTCATTAGTAGACACAGACAGAACAGTTCATCTAGACTCTAACTCAAACAGGGCAGCCAGAGCAGCTCTGTTGTATTAAAAGGCATTTTAAACTGGGCTAAGTTTTTCTCCTTCCTGAATCATCTCTATTCACCTATTCAACTACTTTGGGACAACTGACAGAGCTCGCAAACGTGCATGAGCACAGCAATCAAAGCAAAATATTCATTAAATTCTAACACAAATTATGGGCAGCATAAACATAATAAAATACATAAAATGTATTTTTCCTTTAAAACCTACCCAACAAAATCTCCCTGAACAGCTTCGATTTCCAGCCCACACATGTTGATTATCAGAAGAAACATAGATGTGTGAGAAACCATGAGGGAGAAGGCTCGCATGCATTTTTCTCAGACTACTTTAAAAAGCTGCACCAAAGGAAGGAAGCAGACACCAGCTGCCAGCCCTAGCACAGAGCTGAGGGCCACCGCAAGCAGCCAGGGAGAGCAGCGCAGCAGACACCCCGAAAAGTGTCCACTCTGCAGGTAATTCCTTTCAGGAGAACAAATGTCACCTGATTTTGTCCCTCTGAGATGTAAGAGAAATTTCTTTACTGAAATGGTCCAGAACCTCCAAATGCTAAGCATGTGGCTCTGAAGAACAAAACTGTTTGGCAAAAAGATGACAAGATATTTGAGTTTTCAAACAGATGCTCCCATCCTGTCTGCATCCAGTCAGGAGTGGGTCTTTGCTTTGAGACTCCAATGCACAGCTAGCACTCCAAACACAGCTAGGTATCTTCTTGTTCACTTGTTTATCTTAAAAAAACAACATTTTGGTTCCTCCTTATTGGGCTTACAAGTAATGGCTCTTTCAAGACCAAACATAAGTAAAAAAGCACAGGTAACACCCTGCACAGGTTTAGAAGTGCTGATCCAAGAGCACCCAGCAGGAATGCTGCGTACAAAGGCACATGCAGGGCATAAGTAAAACAATAATGAAAATGCACAAAGATAGCATATTTTATTAAGTTAAACAGTTGTCAAAAGATGTGAGAGACGGAGTGATTTACAGTTCTAAAGTGTAACATGACATGGAGAATAGTAAGAGAAGAGGAAGTGAAAGAGCAAGACTGAAAGACAGATCATCAGTCAGGATGCCTACCACTGTATCATCCACTGCAGCCACTATGGGAGAAACAAGACTTTATGAAAGATTTATCTGGGATAGTTACATAGATAAAGAAACTTTACAACTATTTTTATCAGTCTCAGTCTTTTGCTTGAATTACAAGTGGTGAAAATTAAAAGCAATACAAACACCAAAAAGCAGAGATAAAAGGAGCTTCCCTAGCAGGGGGGAACTAAGTAAACCTGAATTTTCCAATAAAGCATCAGAAGAAGCCTAAATGCCAAAGCACAATGTAACTAACTGCTAGCAAGTTTTACCTATTTTTACTATGGTGTCTTCTACTGCTTCTTCCTTCAGCACATTGACTTGTCTTAAGGCTGAATGACAGTCAGAAGTCGAGCAGAAAAATGAGTTCTGAATTGTTGGACTACATCTTTGCAAAACCAGTGAAAACCAAGAACATTTGTTACGTAGCCTCTTCTGGGAAACAGAGAATATTAAGGAGAAATACTGACACCTATAGTACATTTTTTGAAGGATGACTTGAGCATTGCTCTGCATGAGCACCATGGCACCATTAACAGAGGTCTTAGCCAGTATCAGAGCTGAATACACATGTGATCCTTGCTTGGGAAGGACATCACTCCTGCTGCCTTTGGGCAGCCGAGCAAAGGAATTGTTGTGTGTAAAAGCCTCCTCAGGAAGCTATCACACCCAAAAGCCCATTGGTCACCCTACATTACACCTTGGAATTAACATGGTAGGATTCACTAGCACAGCTAAAGAAAATGCAGATCCACAGATCTTGCCACATTTCAGGCACACAAGAAGCCTGCCAAAAATATATAACCCACCACTGCCAGTACATACCATAAGGTTTGATTCAACAAGCTAGGACAGGAAGCAACTCAAATTTAGTGCATTCACCTCAAAGGTTTTGTTTTTAATTATCACCACTTCAGAGATATTAACAGCATAGAAATGAGCTTGAGCTCAGCCATTCTAGTGAGCGCAAACTCAGATTTCTCTGAGTATCCAGCATGGGTTTATCTATGTTCTCGCAGAAGCTAAAGGCAACACTCTGAATGTCTTCCACCAGCACTAAACACCTTTGGAAACTCCAGCCAGAGCTGGCTCACCACTTCAGTGTCCTACATGCTGCTATGTGCAATAAAGCCCACAGTTCTCATCACGTTAACTCCTTGCAGTAATAGGAGGTTTGCAAAGCAGACAGTTCCTGCCTCTGATTGTATAACTTGTTCTTTCAGTAATGGAAAATACAATATTTAAGCTAGTCCTGGGGTGTAGAGCACAACACTATGCTTGATGCTGTCAAAGAAACTAGATCTCAGCTATTTTGAGTGTCTTGTTGTTGAAAGCGGTTCAGCACCACAGTTCCTTCAGAGGACCTTGTCTTCTACACATTCATGCACTTGGAAATGGGTAAAGCTCAAATATTAAATTTGAAAGTAAAAAATAAGTATTTACAAAAATAAGTATGACTTTTATCAAATCCTTCCCTTCTGGTAGAAGTTTTAAGAGCTTGTCTAACTATTCAGTGCCCAGGCAAGATAAAGGCAGAGTGGTAAGCAATTCTGCAAGCCATTAGAAGAAGGTAGAAAAGATAAAATACATTTCCATTTAGTTGGAGTTTGGTGAGCAAGGAATTAGAGACCTTTTCTATGTAGCCAGAAACCTTTATGAAGCAGTTACAAGACTGCAGAAAGTCACCAGACACTTGGACTCCATCCATCCTGATGGAACAACAGGGATTTCCATAAGAGGAAATATTAGATTGCTCCCTGGCAGGCTCTATATTGTTCCAGGAACTCAGCAAAGGGGTTTGGGGTGAGACAAGCAAGAAGCAGGGAAGAAAGAAGAGATGGAGCAATAAGACTATGTTGAGAGTCTAATCACACCAGATAGATACTCACAATAAGAATAAAAAAATCTATGTTACTGAGATTAGTCTAAGAGTAAAGGCGCTTGAGACAAACTTGGTGGGGAGATTTCATTTGAGAGAGGTCAGCTACCTGTAGTTAACTCACGTGCTTTATCATGTTAAGAAACTGCTCTTAGCAGATACAGGAGGCACACACAGCACTGAATGCTTTGTACTATGTATGTCACATCCATCGCATAAGCCATTTTTAAACAAACTCAGTTTTGCTCCTGTCCACTTTCAACTGCACTAGCAAACTGGAGACACTGGTGTAAGCCTAAAGAGTCCGTATGCACTGAATCCAACAGTTGAAAAATAAATAAATAAATGGAAAAGAAACCACACACACACCAAAATACATTTTGTTTCAAAAAACAGCAGCAACAACATATATGCTTCTAAAGGTTTTTTTTTTTTTTTTTTTTTTGCAAGCCGGACAGTTAAGCCCATTGTACAGCAATAGTTATTGCTGAAAGGAACGGACAGCTGGGTTTCACTTCTGCAGCAGGACGTTGCTGAACTACCTCTGGGCCAAGGCCCGGCAAGTGTTGGCGTTCACACGGACACCCTCACAACAGGCTGCACTAGGAAGCGGAGAGCGCAGCACTCACTAGAGAACACAGGGGGAATTTGGGTGGGAAGAAAGCAATTGTTCAAGCTGGAATTTGGCCAGCACATGGGGTTAACACACTAACACGTGTGGAAGGAAAATACAGCGGTACTGTGAATTTCTTATGGAATAGAAGGTATTCCAAACCACAGCTTTTTACCTCTCTCCTAAAATAGCATACACCTCAGCAGCACAGTGCTTTCACCATGGGCAGCATCTATGGAATGTTTATTTTCCAAGTTAGAAATATAATGTGAAGCCTCACGTTACTGCTGGTGTCTCCTGTTCAGGACCTGAGAACAGACAACCCTGCAGCCTGGTGAAGAAGGACCAACGCTGATCCTGCTCAGGGCTGTTCAAGAGAGCTATCGTACCACTGGGTAAGAGACATCTTGCTTGTTTTTAGGAAATACATCAAATTAACCACTATGGTTCTGGTCACCCACATATCAAACTCATGATGCTAAAAGGAACAACTATATAGCTGGGATAAACAGCACTTGACATCATAGAAACCTCATAGCTGTTATCAGTTTCTGAAGGTCATGAATATTTTTGTACTCATTGGAAATACTATTTTAGGGAAAATGTTATTTTCTCTAGCTATATTCATGCCTTCCTTCCAACTTTTTTTCCAAATATACTCTGGTAAGTGAATTTGCTAGCAAGAATCATTAAAGAAATAGGAAATTTAGGTGACTGTAGTGGAATATTTCAGGAACAAGTGTTTCATTCATAACCACATTTACGTGCATAAAAAGTCAAGACCAATCAACTGGTCATCCAGTATAAATACAAACTAAACAGTGAAAGGATATTTCATCTAAACTGGAAAATTCAAGTTAAAAGACACACAATACAGATATAGTTATTAGTGAAATATTTTCCATGAATAACTAAGAAAACAAACATTTTGTCAAACTGAAAAGCACTGGAAATTTGAGTAGTGGTTCAGTTTAGGAATTACTTGCTCTAAATTATTTCCTTCTCTCAAATAAATACCAAGAAAAGGAAAGTAATTCCAAGTATACTCATGGTCATAATAATGAGAGGGAGTTAAGCAAAGGAAATGTTTCTTTTACAGGAAACATTTCTATAAGTTCAGACAATTGAATAGTTACCCAAGGGGAGGAACAAAAGCTGTATCACCAGACTCATTTACAACAACAGCCAAGAGAGGTTAAGACGGTATCTTTAAACATTTTTTTTCAATCTAAAAATAAAAAATAAATCCCAGGAAAGTGAACAAATGACTTGCAGATGTTTCTGACTTGATAAGTGTCTATTTTCCTGTAAGAGGATTACCATAATTCTGGGATGTTTGCCTTGGTCTGCAATGATCAATACATCCAAATGATGTAGCAGCATCTTTGAGAAACACTTGGCTGAAAAACAGAGTGCTTATTCTCTGCGTTCACAGTTGACCAAACAGGTAACCAGAATTAACAGCTTTTGCCTTTTAAATACCAGTTACATGTCTGAATGTGTCAAACTATCCAAGTGTGAGACTCTGGGACTCTGTCACAGCCTAGGACAGTGATTAGGGAGAAGAAACAGGAGCCAAATCATTCAGCACAAACGCGCTCTCAGCTGCCCTTGCCCAGCCGTGCAAGGGACAAGATAACCAGCAAACCCCCGTGAAAGGCAGCCTTCTCCCACTTGCCATACATCATTGGCTTTCTAACAAAACTGGTGGTGTTTTCCACATTTACTCAGTTCTTGAAAATACACACAATAGCTATTGAAAAAAAAAAAAAAGTAGTTATAGTACAAAGCCGACACTGCTTTATACGTACCCCAGCTTCCACACCGGACAGGTTAGGCAATCATTTCTCTTAATCTGTGGGTTTTCTTTATTCAAGAGGGCAGAGAGCACCATATCATGCTTCATCATCATCTCAAACCTTCCTCACACTTCAGTTACCTGCAAATATTAAAGCTGCCAGACTGGTTCTGCCCTCCTGGTTTTCAAAGTCACGAGATGAATACTGCGCTGTCAGGAGTTGTCAGAAATAGAACAGGAGAATGGGCATTGATAATTCAGGAGGTGATAGATGTGGGAAAACATCATATACAGGAAAGTGTAACATGTCCATAATTTTCTTTGGGACCAATTAATGTTAGAATTGGTTTGCATATTCTAAATCAGAATTGCCTAATTTTCTTGTCACAAAAATGGGGATCTTTTCTAATGAAAGTCAACAAGACACTTTTTTGATTTAATAAATAAATACATTCTGAAGTATAGCACAGAATAATCACTTTGTCAAGTACTAACATCAGCAACAATATGGGACTTAAGGGCATAAATATTTAAGATGTGTTCCAGATGTTAATTTTGCATGCTGTATTATTGATGTTTCCTCTGAATGATGACAGAAGACCAGAAGCATCCAAGCTATCTCTTCTCCCATTATCTATCTCACAGTGGCACAAAACAGTTAGCAACAGCCACTCTCCACAGGCCTTTTCTCCTTCCCTTTTCCCATCATCCACTTTTTCTTCAGTAAATTCCCCTCTCTTTCAACACTCTAGCAAAAACCCTCATCAAAGCGTCTGTTCCATAAGGAATATTTCCTGTCTGCACCATGCTGTCTGTGGGGCTTGTGCTTTTTTCCACCAACCCGCCGTGCATATTGCTGTTTGACATGGTAGGGCAGGTGGAAAATACTCAGGTATTGCTGTTTGGAGGGTTGTAGGGTGAGGGGCGAAGAGGATCGTTTTTAAGAATGAATTTTCTGATTTTGTTCATATATTTCCTCCATCTCTAGCTTAATCTTATCACCATAGCATGACAATTGTTCAGAGTTTGCCCAACAAGATGATCTGGAGTGGTCAGGCAGAGGTCCTGCATCAAGGTTCTCATATTAAGTTACAGCTGCACTCCTGTTGCCTAAAAGCTGGTACAGCCATCCTTGCTGTAGCCACAAAAGGGGAAGCAAATAGCAGACAGTCTACAGAAATCACAGCTGCTGAATTTCTTCAGCTTTTGCTCATGTTGTGATGCCACTCTAGGGATCTCTGCAGAACACTAAAGTTCCGCAGAGCAGCTCTGAAGTCAAACAGCCAGGGGCTTCTTGAGCTAGAGACCTCCCAAACCCTCTCCCAGGAAGGGCACCAACACGCTGTGCACTGAGCTGAAGACGGCTGCAGGGTCTAGAAGCAAAAGCTCCGTTTACAGTTTGTCAATTATATGTGCAAGGGAGTAGCCCACTGCTCAAACTGTGTCTCCGCACCGTCGCTTCCAGGGACACCGCACAAGTGGCCCGTGACAGACACGAAAGACCAAAGGGCACCTTCAGCCACTCTGCTATGGACACGGACCCAACCGCAAGCCACAGGTCTCTGCAGAGGCACTTGCTTCACTGTGCTTGCATCTACAAACAAAACTATAGGAAGGGTTCCCTCTCTACACAGCTCATACTGAAGTACATGCAAACTGCTTTGAGTGATTACATATATACACTGCCAATTAATTGCTCCTTCCTGAGGGAAGTGTTGTTCATAGGGCATTCAAGACATACAAAGCCACCTGCAAAAAAGTTCACTCAAAAATGACCAAAAAACCCTCTCAAAGC
>JAWLRI010000837.1:3963386-4006269 GCA_034781795.1 Crypturellus tataupa | reverse complement strand
TCCCATACAAAAATAGATAAATTTGCAAGGGAATCTGAAATGCATCACAAAATTCTTATTACTATAAACCAACTCCAGTTCTCAAGCCAGCTGCTTCATAAGGTCAGAAACTGAGGTCAGTCTTCCACAAATACAGCTAGTTGGGTGTGATGCAAAAATATCCACACTCAACCAAACCAGTGGCTCGTGATCATGCCCATCACCACAGGTAGACATCCAGGAATGAGTATAAGAATACGGCAGGTGTAACCAGCACTTCCCTAAGACGGTCCCCACTCAGTCTCCAGCAACTTGTGGCTTGGACGTACAGTGTCCTTTGTGGGAGAATCCTTGCTGCAGAGCTGCCATCAGGATCTGTGGGAGGAGGACCACCAAGCTCACTAGGTAGAGGACAGTCCTTCTAGATGAGGAAACAGGACCATGTAGGCAAGGAAAACAGTAACAGAACAAAAAACACATTGGAGACTAGGGAAAATTTGGATGGGAAAGAAGCTCAGAACACGGCAGCAGTGAAGGCTGCGTTACTGAAGGCAAAAGAGGAAAGACAGCATCAGGCAACCAGGATGACAACTACGCAACAACACTTACTGGGCCCACCAGACAAGTGGGAGACAAGCTGGGCCACTGACACAAGGGACAAAAAAGGAGTAAAGCAGCTTTGTAATTTATTTCCTTTAGCCCCACTAAGATGGTTTTCCAAACAAATTCTCTTTAATTTGAATGAAGAAACTAGTCTCAAACTGGAAAGCAATTTACAGATGAGGGCAGTGAGTGTGACAAACCTTACATAGTTCTCTGTGTGGGGACTGCCCGCACAGGGCAGCCAGTTAAGACACAGATCATGTTCTGCACCTTTCTTCCAGTAACAAATATGAGTCCTTCCCTCCTTCCTTGTCAAACTGTGGAATTAACTTTATGTTCTCAAGGTGTATTATATTTATACTCTACCTGCAAACTTACTGCAGAGTAGGTTACTGTACTTTAGCCGAGTTGATCCAGGGAGAATAAGGATACATCTTGGGGAAAGGATAGTTGTTTCATCTACTTCAAAACTAGCACTAGGTAGTGACAAAAAAATTGCAGAAATCCCAATATTGAAGTGCCCTTTAATTAAATACAGTATCAAGAACAATGAGTCACATGAAACAAGAATAAGTTAATACTATACTTGAATAAAAATGAAAGTGGAAAGTTTGTCAGTCTTTGGAGAGGCAGACTACCACAAGGGATGTCAGCTATCAATGACAAATTTTCTTTTCCTTCCCTCGAGGCTTCCTGTAGAATCCACTGCATCCGGCTGCTCTTGGGAAAGCTGGAGGTGCTGCCCACCAGCCCACACGGGACTGACAAACCAGATATACTTTTCCCCAACAATACAAGTACGGATAGAACCCTCTGCTAAGGTCAGAAGGGGCATCACCTGAAAACTCCATCTGTTTTTAACAGCCTCCTGAATTGAGGTTACTAGTAAACACTAATTTTCCTTCAGCCTATGGAGGACAGGAGCACATGCTTAAGCAGTCTGCAGGATCACAGCAATGTAATCAGTATAACTAGAGTTTCATATAGATTTAAGATGCCACCTACACAAGACTGCCAAGTAAGTTAGAGCTTTGGAGCACCACAAAGTTCCAAAGAGGTTGTACAGAAAGGAGTGAGGTTTTGGTTTATTCTTTACTTCTGTGCACTTCTGTACACTTTACATCTGTAACACTACTGGGAGGTGACTCTGATTCTTAAACAGTAGTAACAATTCAGACTCAAATAAGTGCATTTAAAAGGATTAATACTACTATAGTCTCGACACCCGAGTTAAAAATCAAGACATTGTCGCATTTTGATATACTCAACAAGAAATTCACTCCATGTGTTTTTCCTGTTTGTTTTCCTCTTCCCATTTTAACACATCACAACCACAAATACAAAAGCTAAGCAGATCATATACTTTGCGTTACAAACTTCCATTTTTTCTTGTTCTGGGTATACACAGCTTCATCCAGACTGAGCAACATTATTAGCACTCTACTGCAAGTCTCCATGTCAGAGCATAGTCTGTTGACAGCAGAAAATGATCCGTGCTGAAGCAGAGCTTACAGGGTCTTTTATCTAGATCACATTCTGAGGATGTGTAAGATATTTTGTAATGGTCTGCTTGTATTTTCTTGCTCTCTAAAGGCTCAGAAAAAATAGCCCCCCCCACACACACCCTTCCATACCTAAATTTGTACCTAAGGAACAAAGCCGACATGAATAAAATTCTAGGAGTTTTATTACTAGAAATCTACTTCTCTGGAACTTACTGCAGAGTGAATACTAAGCAGTTTCATATAATGACTTGCAAATTCATTCTGATAAGTAATGCAAGTTAGATAGAGTTCCACTGATTTCATTTAAAAGTAAGTTGGTTCATCACAGCAATAAAAACATAAGAAACTGGACTTGTCTTCAAAGGAGAAATGGGCTATACAGTGTGCTGCTCGCAAAAACCTCAATCTCTTGTTTTACAGCCTATTCCCACCCCATCAGAGATTGGGAAGTTTGACAGGTGCAGCAAGAAATACTAGTGGCTGAAATGGTTTGGTACCCAACACAGAGACAGTACCCGATACCTGCAAAGAAAAGAAAGAATTTGGTAGGACATGGAAAAGCTTTGGGTGCAGAAAATAATGGTTGTTACCCTGCAAGTGTTCCCCAATTTTGTTTTGTAAAACAAACCAATATGCAGAGTCAAACTGGACAACTACTATAATCAGCTCAAAAGCATCTCTTCCTCCTTCCTCCCCTCTGGTTTTCCTGGAAAAGCTTGCCAGGTTCCTCAGGATGATGGCAGGGAATAGAAATGAAGTATCATTTGTGCAGTAACTACATTCATGTTTCATTCTAAGCATAAACTGAAACATGGCCCAAAAGGCAAAAGAAAATTAAACAGCAAGTAGCACAAGGTAGAGACACAAAACCCTCTCTCTAGCTGAGGCAGAGGAAGTGTCCCCGCTCTATCTGTCAAGCACACACCCATTGCAGATAGGTTAGCCTTATATGTTGCCCATGCCTGATCTAAACAGCTTGTGCTCTTGTTGCATGTTTTCCTCTGTGTCGGAGGAGTTTAAACAGTCCTCACAGAACAGCTTCTACTGTATGTGATGTTAAAGTAGCTCTTACTGCTAGTTTAAGTGTGAACTATCAACTGATTACCATACATCTAGAAAGCACTGCTAGCTACAGCAGCTTAAAGATTTTCCAATTTGATTTTTCCCATCACCATATGATTCATTTCTAACCTCTATTCCAGAACCCTGAGTCATGACACAAAATCACATAATCTGCTAATTCATTGCTTGGAAACACATCAGAATGCCACCTCAATATATTTTACTAATGCAGGAATTTACTTGTTAGTTTGCCATTTTCTTCCTATGGGTTGATAACATGAACGTGAACATATGACAATTCTTTTAATTTACTGAAAAAAAAAAAGCCCACTCTTTTAAATCCAAAATCTTCCAGGACTGAGGACTGAGGACTGAGGAACGGCAAGGCCTTCGCTGTGCAGTCACGTTGAAGACTACACTTGCCAACCTCACTTCACATTAAGTTTTCCACTGTACCATAACTATGACCTAAAGTGTCCCCATATGCTTAGTGCAGACTCCTTCACTTGAAACTATCTAGTTGCTGTACCTGAGGGATCCATAAGAACATCGGTAGAAGGGAGTTTACAGGAAAATAGGAATAATGAATATGAAGACAAGACAAACTAATGGTTAAACCAAAGCTGGTGAAACACAATGAGAGTATTTAGGGCAACACCTGTTGGGCACAGGAGTCATTGGAAGAGTTTACCACAGTAAAGAGCACATGTGCAAATGCTGACCTTGAAATATCTCTTCAAACCAAGGAAGAAACACCACTTCATTTCAAAAACAGGAATGTACTTTCTGCCTGAATATTGCAGGTTTCTGTGGGAAGGTTTTACAATATGAAATAATTTCGTAGCCACTAACAACATGAAGTTACCTTAAAAATACAATGAATCTACTCTGCAACACCAATCAATTTGGAAGCTTGCTCCTGTCAAAAGCTTTCAAAGGAGAATCCATTGAAAAAAGTATTTATTTACTTATTTAAGCTAGACAATTGATGATATGTGGTCTCAGATATTTTCTAGCATCTCTTGATAAATGAAAAATTACCCACTTTAAAAAGTCTATCTTATCCTTAGCTTTAACAGAAATGAAACAAAAGGACACTGTCCAGTCCCAATGCTAAAGGATTTTTTTTCTGAAATCTACAGACTCCAGCTGCATATATTTGACTACTTTATGACAGTTAGTGATGGATAACTTATTGGAAATTCCAACAAACATTAGTAGAACTGGAAATAGTGGATGTGCATAGAGAAATACAACCCAGCTGTATTTTGACAAGCATCTCCCGATTTAGGAATCCTTGAGAACTTCATCTCTGAAGTTCCCCTTGGTCTACCCTCAACTTTCTTCTGCAACTGGAAGTCAAGACAAACTCAGAGCAGAGGGCAGCTCTTGCTTGAGCACTACTCGCTGCTGATTGTGTCACATGCTGATTTGACAAATGTTTAAGATCTATATCTGAGCACTAATGATATAGAAGTGCCAAGGTGATTTAATGTTCTCAGAGCCTGATGGCAACAGAAGTGTCTGTGTACAATAACTGGGGAACAGTGTATCCCAAGGCGTTTCTTCAAGCACCATCAAAGAAAAAACAAACAAAATAAAAACCACACACACCAGTCGTGATTTCAAAACCAGGTCCAACGAGAATCCTCACAAGAACCTCAGGAAGCTTCAATTTAAGTTCTCCTAAGTGGTATGAATTATCCCAAACTATTTCTTCAGGTACCACACAAAAAAAAAAATCACACACACAAAAAACCCTCACGTGCCCAACCATGGCAGCTCTGGCTTCAAAATCAGGTCCCGAAAGATTCCTCAGAGAATCACAGGAAGTGTCAATGTAAACTCCTGAGGGGTATGAGTGGGCAGTTTTACCCACATAAGTTATTAGCACCATCACCTTGCTTTCCACAAGAGCTCACGTAAGTTCATCGAGCAACATCTGCATTTCCTTTATGAAAAGATTTAACAACTGTAGATACCACAGCTACACACAAATCAACCCCAGCAATATAAATCGTATGCTCATCTAAAACATCACTGAGTTGACTTTACAATATGTTAATATTATGCAAATATTATTATTGCTATATAGGAACTTCATGGCTAAAAATATGAGTTAAGATAGCAAGAGCTCATTCATAAAACATTCAATTTGAAATGGCTTTGTCATTGCCTCTACGCTGCTTGATGAACACAACCTCCTGCTATGCCAAAGAAAACACCACACGAAGGATCCTGAGATATTAGATGGCCTCACTCAGGTTATTTTCATAGCACTGAATTTGACTTAAACTTCAGATACTTTCCCAAGAAGCCAAGTTATCTGAAACATCAAGATACAGAAAAGACTCCTTAATCTGCATAACAAGTCTCAGGTTAACACATAAGATCTAATCTTGCCTTCAGAAATTAGATAAACAGATCATATCACTATCCTAAAGTCTTCAGTGGCAGCTGGAAGTCCAGATGAATTAGACTATCAAGAACCATAAAAAGAGTTGTAAATAATTATTTTCATTTCTGTGAAATGGATTATACTGAGGTCAGGGAAACTGGTAAATAGGCGAGAAAATATACCTTGAAGGCATCTCTGTCCTATCACCAATACATTATCTCCAAGAATACTCCATCTAGTTTAGAATGAAGAATGAAAATATTTTAAAAGCTTTTCTCGATCACAAAAAAAAATCTCAAAATATGTCAATCAGATGTACCATATCAAATACACATCCAGCATGAGAAACTTGCAGATAATCTGGAAGTTAAGTAGTCCAAGATGAGTGTAAAGAACAGCACTGGATAGCTGAACATGTCAAACTATTAAGTGATTGAGTCAAGTTTGATGCAGATTGCCAAGCAGCTAAATGTTAGCTCAAAGATGCCCAGTGAAGTAACACAGTATCTTTATCCCCCTAGATCCCCCTCCCTCCATGCGCTGGGCAGGCAAAGAGAAATGGTAGGAAAAACAGGATTTTATCCCTTAATTTGGGGAAAAGATATTGTTGAAGATATCACTGAACAATCATCTTCATACCTGGCAGTATTATGAATCATAGTATTACTAAGCAGCAGGGCTTTTCCTAACATTCAAGCTTCTGTAACCAAGCCCCGGATATGCTGCAAAAGTACTTCTTCTTCAAATTAAAGAGCATAATTGATGTCAGAGTAGAAGCTTCAAGACTATCAATCTCCACAGTGAACCCTCAGTGAAAACTGCTTTAATTTGCTTCTTCAGATCAAGAAGAGTGGCAAAGATTTCATTATTTTCAGCTTAGAGAACTGCTTTTCAATCGTTAATGCGGTGCCACATGGCCACCAAAGGCACCACCTTGAAAACCATAAGTCTTTTGCAACTCTGCTCTGAGTTCTCAAAGGGCCAGGCTTGCAGTTTAACAAACAACTGTAGAAACAATTGTATTCTAAATGACAATTCATCATCTTTAAATGTTTTTCAAATCCTATGAAAGACAATACCACATTTGTTCAGCTTGACTTTCTGTTTGAATATTTCCAGCTTTACCAAGAAACACATGTGCATCCTGAGAAGACTGGGGATTTCAAGTAAGTGTAGCTAAAACCCTGTTCTCTTTACACTAAAAGCAGGATTAGGTTTACTATAAGATTTTCGTTTAGTGCAGGAATGCTCCAATCTGTCCACTGCTTTCAATACTCATTAGAAGTTTCACCACAGAGCAGTTTATCGTACACATAAGATAGTTTCTGGTTCACACCACAGAACAGGCAAGAAAGAAATGCTTGTTCTGGAGACTAACACATCTGTGTAATTATTAAAAGCAACAGTACTCTGCCAAGAGGAAGCAGTCTGTTAGTTTTGCTAACAAGCTAGAATGCCTCAGTGTCTTTTGTATTTTGATATTTTAGCTTTATTAAAAACATTAAACAGAAGAGGTTTCTTGTTTTAATTCCTTCCACTTTTGTAAAACAACTCCCAATTGCTTTTTTCTCTTCCATTTTAGTACTTCGGCTTTCCTAGAGCAAGAGTAAGCTCTTGTGTAGCGCTCCAAAGTAACTCTGCTTCTGCCAAGCAATTTCCCAAAGATAAAAGCCAACCTTTCCGCTCTTGGAGTAAACTTTCAGATCAATGATCTTTCAGGACCTCCAGCTTTAGATCATGAAGATATGGGTTCCATGTCACTGTATCTTAACCACATGCTTCTATATTTAAGTTGTTTAGCACACTCAGATGTCTAAACACTAAGGAGAACCTAGCCAGGAAAAATGACACTGGTATGTGGACATGCAGAGCAGCTTGCCCTAGAATTTACTCCCAGGAAAAAATAGTATTATTTCCTCATTTTAGACATGCAGAGTACTTTAAAGACACCGATCTCAGCTAGAGACCCCTCACTGCTCACTATAAAGAAAAACAGTCACCCTGATTCAACACAACTTTTCTGAAAAGGAGGCAGAACCAGTAGTCAAAAAGTCAAGAGCACACTGAAGAAATTTATCATTACTAACAAATAAATAGTTCTTGTTTACTAATATATAAGAGACTAAACACTAGCCACTGAAGTGAAGGCTAAAAGAGAAAACTCATCCATTCTGTGTATAGCTTTTCGTGCAGTATTGAATAAACACATACAAGACATGTACATACACAAGGATTGCTTCAACATAATTTTCTCATGCTGTAATAACTTCACACCATAAAAGTGAGTACTTTCCAACAAGTTCGCTCTCTGTGAAAAGTTATCTAATATTTCCTAGCTATCTGTGTTTCTGCAGCGTGCAAAAAATCTATTTTGACCTCTTCATATAATGTTAATCTGTAAGGCGTCAAAAGAAGGTTGTCAAGACAAAATTTTCCTCTCTACAGATTCATAAAATGAGGACAACAGGCAAGACAAAGTTTTGATTATTTTCAATCTTTTACTCCCAGTTCCTTATCCAAAATCTCCCTTTGGAGAAAAAAAGAAAAAAAAGAAAAGAAAAACAACTATTAGCACGTATAGTTAATAGCTCAACTGCATGCTAGTGTAAGTAACAGAGGCCATGCTGCTGTCAGAGAAGTTCATAGCCAAAGTTATATCTCATACTTGACTAAAAGGAAACTGCTTTGAGCAGAAAGCCAAATGGCAAACTAAACTCAAAGTTGCTCAAGACAGTCACATGCACTAGGCCAACCTGTCATATTAGTCATCTTTTCAAGTGCTTGTGGATTATCAATTCTGTTTCTCCAAGTGAAACAGAGTAAGTTCCAGAGCAGCCAATTAGTACAAGCAAGCTTTGTAAGAAAGCTGGCTTCTAAGCAGCACATTGCTTTCAACTTGTTTTCTTATAGTCCTAGGTTTGATTTAGAGACAAAACAGATATTGAACAAAAATATGAGAGCGCTTTCAGTTTTTGAGATATTCTGAGATTTTCCTCTAACCTTTAAAGCAAAACAAACATTAGCAGTTATTTAAGCTCCTTAGACTATATAATTTTTCCTGTTACCCAGGGCTGACTGGGCAATAAAGCAGCACACAGAGGTGTTCTCAGCAGGCTCCAGCATGAGCAGTACTTCTCCAGCCTTGCCTCAGCCTCTTGGAAAGGGAAGACACATTTGCAAATGCTCCAGTTAACTGGGATAGCTCCTTAAGAGCTCCTAGAGCCTCAGGACAGCACTGACTCATTAAGGGAGTAGCAACAGGCTGTGCTGGGTGCTTCATTCCTGGCCAGTGCTGAGTGGCGCTTTCATGACTTCTAATAGAAGAGCACAGAAAGCAGATGGCAGCGAAAGGATCCTGCTGGAAAGAGGGGACTCAAGTTGGCTGCTGCTTGTGTTTGAGACAACAGAGCATGCAAGTTCTTCAAAGTGCTTAAAAGCCTCCTCTAGGGTGGCTGAAGACTGAGGAATCCTCTGTGGAAATAAAACTATGTAATGAAGGACAAGCATCTGGACACACCTGCACCAGGAAATGAGAGACAGAAAACTGTCAGATGAAGAACTGGAGAAAACTGGAACAAGGAAAATGTGTGAAATGTGATTTTCCTCATGCCCTGAGACCCAAAAATAAATTAAAAAAAAAAAAAAAACTGCACAGTAGCTCAGCATTCAAAAAAGGAAAATAGCAGGAGCAAAAAAGTCTTCATCTTGGATTACATTTTATTTGAAAACCATCAACTACAGCGCTGAAGAACAAGGGCATGCACCAAGGAAGGCAAGGAAATTTAATTTACAATATTACACAAGTACGATACTAGCACACATTCTTACTACATTAGCAACAAAAGCAAGCTTTACTCTGTGAAAAATCATTAGATATAAAAGATCAGATACTGGCATTCAAAAATTATGCCAAATAAGTAGGGAGTCATCCAAATCACTGACTTTGGCAAAGCCTATGAAGTTAAAAAGGTTGAAGGAATCCCACTGCTACACTCATGGAAATATCCAGACATTCAGATACGAAAGCAACAGCTGGCAACACCCCTAGCTATCTGTCTGGCATTATATCAGCAAGTGAAGGGGAAATAAAGAAATAAATAAATAAGCAATCCTGGTGGTTTTCTGCAAGCCAGCCTGTTAAGTTAATCTAAGATTATCTTTGTCTAAACAAAATTTGGTGAAGAGGCAACTCTTCTGCTGCAGTTTACAGAGAACGAACACTACCCAGCAATAGCAAAAAAAACCCTCTTAAGACTCTCCATCTGACATCTTCTGTTGGAGGAAATCTGTAAAGCAGATTTTCTGGTAGCATTCTACAGGGACCACTTCATGATTAGTGTTACTGCACATTTTTATCAAAGTACCAAAAGAGACACAAGTATTTTGTCATGCAATTCAAGCAGAACTAGATGAGTAAGCACTAGAGAGGGGAAAGCAAAAATTGAAAGTTCTGAAAAAAGCAAATATAAAGAAGCTTCACCTCAACTGACAGCACACATGTAGGTAACAGAAAGGATTTTTTTGGTGGATCTGATTCCCCAAACCCACACTCAGTTACACAGGTCCTTTTATTGGAACAGGACACGCGAAGCCGAACCCGTCTCTTCCTGCCCTGCACATGTGGGACAGCTGGGAGCTCACAGCCACTGTCCCTTGCCAAGGTTCATTGTCTCCACAGTTGGCCCTGGGTATATGGACTGCCTGACCACAGAGTTACTCCAGAACAAAATAGATGTCACAATTTCTCCTGATTTTATTTCAGTTGCAATCCAAGTTCTATTCAATTGTCATGAATTTTCACATCATGCCCAAAGAAACACTTGTTTGAGCATATGCTCAACACCAACAGTTGGCAGCTCCAACTGCTTGGAAGGCACCAGTTTAACAGCAGAAGTGCACTGCTGGAAGCTCCTGAAGGACCCAAAACCTTTTCTAGAGGGATTTAAAATAGCAGTTAGAAAGAACGATATAGAACATCAAGAGTTCCCTGAAAAAAAAATCTGTTGTCTGTGATTATTTTATGTCATTTGACTCCCTCAAACAGAATTTCCCACGTGGTAGAGGCTATATCCTTGGGGAAGGGTGACAGCAGGAACTAGCACGGTTCTGCTGGCAGCAGCTTCAGGGAAGCCCTCCCTGCAGACACACTGGCCTTGTAACACCCTGGTAGCAAGGGAAGGACTCCAAGATGAACGAGGGCAACGTGGCCGCTGGTCCCCTTGCCGATCACAGCAAAGCCAGGGAGTGTCTCTGGGCAGATTAGCTGGATATTTGGTTAACTAAGATTGCTTGGTGGGAGGAGAGAATGAGAACAGGATACTAAAAAACTGAAAAACACATTTCAATCTCCCAGGGACCTCCACGATGCACAGGAAGAGATAAGTGGCATTTGCTAAATATAGTCCAGTTTAAGGAGAGATAAGGTGACATTAAGATAGCATCAAAATGATATATGCCCTTGCAGTCACCTCGTTCAGTATCTAAGCTGTTTCTACACTACTCAGCACAGATATTTTCCACACAAATTGTATGTTTAAATGCTTGCATGTATTTACTTGACAATTTAGCACCTTCATATTTTCATAGCTATGCTCATAACCATAGTAGGCAGGACTGGTTTGAGGTGAAAGGGTTGTCTTCCTTGTTGGCTTCAGTGGATGCACCCTATGCAGTCAAGGATTATTCTGTAATTGCACCTTACATGTTAAGCTCTAAATCATTTCTCCCATCATAATGATCATAATCTCAAATCATAAGGTCATAAGATCATTTTGAGATCATAATCTCAAAATTCCATTATGATGGAATGAACACCGAAGGATAACTACTCATTTTATCAGTGTTAAAATTATATGAAAACTTAAAATCAGGTAACAACCAATTTTGATAATACTATGAGTAAAAACTAAAACCCACAAAAAGCCTTCTGCCAACTGAAGTTGATAAATGCTTTACCCAGGGCAAGGAAGTCTGGCAAGAATCAGAAGTGTCCAAAATATTCAAGTCTAGCACAGTAATTTTTGTGAGCATGCAATACCCAAGAAACTGAAAAGGATATTGAGCCCTCATTTTTTGAAGCCTCACAGGTACCATATTCTCCTATGACCTATTCTATTAGCCTGACATAATGATTATGCTCAGCAACTTAAAAATAAAATATCTCATACAAACACATAATTTTAAAAGTCAACACCATAAAGATTTTCAGAGCTCTACTTTCAGCGTAGAGTAACACACAATTTAAGGGAAAAATACTTCTGATTCCAAGAATAAAATATTCATTCTTAAATCATACCAGCTACCTCTTTGACTATGGAAACTGAAATCCTATGTTGTGGAAATTAGGAATTCAACCACCCATTAGACATTGAAATTAATTAGTGTAAGACACCAGTTTTTCGAATATACCAGCAGAGCTGTACAACAAAGCTTCTACTTTTAAATAATATGAAGCATTAATAATCACAGCCTTAGTCAGTGGTCCTTGTTACTACAAATACCACATCTGTGCTCTCCTGCTCTGAGCTTCCTTCAGGCCCTAGTTAACCTTTGCTCATGAAGTGTCACGTGTTCCAGGAATGTTTAAAGGAAAAGAATAGCAGAGCCAACCATTCATACACGGAAACCCAAACTCAATAACTACTAAAACTGCAGTGACATGGTCTTAAACTATCCGGCCCTTTTTTCCAGCAACATTTATTTCTAGTCAATTAAATGAAGTTTTTTTTCCTCTCTATTTTAGTTCATAATTAGTTCTTAAAATTTTCTGTTTATATTAGTCTCTATTAAGACCAGGCTTCTGTTAAGCACACATATGCAACAAGCTTTCCTCCCATTTAAGAAATGCTACAGCGTGGTGACTGTAATAATGAATACACTTTACACATATTAACAGCCAAACACCTTGTAAGGAAGCAGGCCTTTTTTTATAGATGCTGCACTGACTGAAACGCAGAGAGGCTCCAAGACTGTGTTCACTGGTTAGACACACACTAGAATTAATTACCCTGTCTGCACAGCAATGCACATTCCTAGTACAGAGATTAAGAGTAGTGTTAGGAGACACGATTTATCTCCTTTATGAGGGTAAGAAATGCTCTAGATGTACACTCAGTCTTAGTTAAATCTTTAACTCACTTGAAAATTAGGACGTGTTTAAATAATATATAGCTTCAGATTTTTTTGCAGGTGAGCAGCACAAAAGCTATAATGAAGATACATAATGCTCTTGGGAAACCACTACATCTCAGTACAGTAACTGCAGGACTAACTTTTAGTTTCCTTGAGCACAGCACTCTCATACTATATTGACAAACAAGAATAATTCCGTTCTTGGTAGAGATGTTTTCATCAATGTTTTCATCAGAATATTTTCATCAAAATAATCCCTCTAGTTTAAAAATTTCTTTGCTGAAGAGTTGTGGTTCCTGGTTGCTAAATGAATCACCAGTTGAATTATCTGTTATAAGGGCTGCTTCATTTGTGACTTCAGGTAGCTAAATATTTCCTTTTTATAGCTTCAAATAATCCTATCATACAAAAAAAAAAAAAAAAAAACAACCAACCAACCAAACAAACAAACAAACCCACACAACTTTCTGCATTTACTCTTCAAAGCTAAGACACTATATTTCTGTCCTTACCTAGCCTCGCCAAAACATCCTTGTCATCAACTACACAAATTCCTCAAAAGCCACTAAAAGCAGGTAAGGAAAGATGAAGGGAAGAGTATCTTCTTCCAGATACTCTGCACCACCAATGCCAAGAGTAACTTATGCTATCTAAGAGTCCAAGAGTTCAACTCCTCCAAGAGCAACCATTCTGGACTTGTTTATTCAATCCTTCCAGATACAAAAAGATGAACATGCATTAAAATAAATATCTATTCACTGGTCATTTCCACTGCCAAGAATGACTACTTTTCCTAATGCACAGGAGGTCATAGGGCAGGCTTTGTGCAGACAGTTCTCATATGACTTATTTATAACAACTTTATATGTTATAAGCAAGTCATTTGTGAGGGCCTTTCAGACGAGCTTGGAAGTGTCTTTCCTTTCAAAAAGCGTGAATGTTGCTGATCCTATTCTAACAACTTGGACAACTGTTTGATTTGTGTGTGCAGCTGCTGTAAGCAAATAGGCACTTCCCTGCTTTTGTCTAGGTCTCTAAACAATACTCTAAACAATACAAGTCAGTGCTGGTGCCCAACAGCGCTGGTACCAACCTTGCCAGGAAGATGGACAGAACACCGATTTGCCTGCACCCTGATGCGTGTGTGCATATACATGTGTTATGTATCTGTCTGTGTGTATATTTACACATATATTATATATACATACATGTATATACACAGACTATATATACATATATACATGTGTGTGTATGCACTACATATATATATATATACACACATAGGTAAATATTTATATACATACACACACACACATATGTATATATACACAGACACAAAGCCCTTTTTTAAGCCAGAAGTAGGGAGGTGCTATCTAAGAAAGTTCTAGGCATGCTTCTATCTTCTAGTCAAATCAACCCATTCTCTGAAGGGATTGCTAACTTTCAAAGACCTTTTCTCCCTGGAATTTTAAAACAGACCACTTAGTTCCCTATCAGTTTACCCCATGTGTACATCTGTCTTAAGTTTTATTAAAGTTTATCTAGTAAATATGATACCCTCTTCAATTACTAAAAATAATTTTAATAAGAAAAACCCACAAGATCATCAAGATTATATTTCATTTTAAAATTAAACCACTGAAGTCATTTCCCTAAAGATTTAGTAATATAATAGATTTATTTTATTAATATTTACTAAACTTATTAACTGTCTACTGAACTGTGAAGTTTGTCTGTCAAGCTATGGATAGAAGAGCAGTCAATTCCTTGAGGACTTGATAATATTAAACATAATATAGACATGGCAATTAAGTTTTAATAACTTGAGAAGATAAAGTAGAAGTTTGCCAAAATCAGCTAGTTAATTTTTGAACCCATTCCCCTATTTTATTAACAGTTTAGCTGGGAAATGTTTATGCTACAATGACATCATAAACATTAACATACAAACCTAGATCTTAAAGTCCACCTTTACTACTACTTGCTTTTATTCATGCACTTTCTTAGACTTATTTCTTCTACAGAGCTACTAAACTTCACATCAGAAAGTTCATGCTCTGCTGACTCTTTTTTTCCACAGAGAACTCAGTTCTTGAAGTTGGACAACTTTGGTAACAATTAACCATATAAATGCCCTCCAGTTGTGCTGTGCTGTTTGTTAGCTTGTCTTGCTACAAATAGACATACCTTATTATTTCAGTGAATTCTATACTTCAGCTGCAAGAACTGCGTTAGTAACACACACCAAATTCCTCCATCCTTCAAAACTTCCTTGCAATGTGTCAGCTTTGAATATGACTGAATATGGACAAAATATGGGCACTGAATATGGGCAAAGATTTTATGTTCAACTTTCCACTATTTACAACTATTTTATCACTATCATTCATTCAAAATTCTCCCTCTAGTGCTGAACAGCTGTAGAAATAGGTCACCAAAAGAAGCATTAAGGAAAAGTTCTCTTTGTCTATGAAGTCACAGGATCGGAACACTCACCAGATGGTGCCTTCCACTCTTTCCACTCTTTTCCAAGGCCTTTTGGCAGCTTGGATACCCTCCCCTAACCTTATCTACCCTAACTCTACCTACCCTAACCTTACCTATCCTACCCTCTACCCTAAGTCTGCCTGCCCTAAGCCTACCTGCCCAAATCCTACCTGCCCTAACCTAACCCTACCCTAATCTCGCCCTAACCTAGCCCTACTCTAAGCCTACCTACCCAAGCCCCTACCTCTATCCCCGGCTCCACTCTACCCACCTCCTGCCTTCCATCCTCCCCTCTGCTCTACTCCCGCCCCTGCCTTCCACCCTAGCAAGCACCTTCTACCCACTACTGCCTACCCTCCCCTGCACCCTTCCCTCCAGCCTACACTGTCCTGCATTACCCCCTACCCTCCCTGTTCCTCCCCTCCACCCTCCGCTCTGCTCTACCCTCTATACGAGCCTACTAGCCCACGCTGGCCTCCCCTCTGGCCTCCTCTCCGGCCCAGTCCTGCCCCACTCTCTAGCCTTGTCATTACGACCACATCACCATGTCATTCCCATTACCACACCCAGCTCTGCATCACACCCATTATGTGTTATATTATGTTATGTGTAATATTATATTATAAATATTACAGTTGAACACAGGTTGAAGCTTGCAATTGAGGTACTCACCTATTCAAGGTCGACATGAGACTAAGTATCTACACTACAATCATGGTTAAATGAGCTGGCAGCAGAAGACCCAAAAGAATGTTCTACAGATAAACAGCTCTTGCCTCAGGACCAAGATCCTTTCCATCAGGGAGTCACCTCTTTTTTTTTTATAATACTCTATGGCCTTACTTTAAACACAGATATGAAGGTGGACTGAACTGACGTCCGGCTTACTCTCTGGAGGCTTCAAAGGTGACAGTTCCTTGTTTCAATATTTCATATAAAACTAAAGGAAAAAATAAAATAACCTTCTACTGAAGAATTCTCTACCTGATTGGAAAGAAGCACTAACAAATCAGAAAATGCATGCACTGAACAAGTACACATTAGCAAAAGAGTGTACTAGACAAGCAGGCTTCCATCTTCAATTTGAGAGGGCTATTTTCCATGAATGGCTTTTCTTGAAAACTTTTTCATAGAGCCATTCCTCAAAGAAGTATTAGATGAAGTACTTCATATCAGATAAGCAAGTAATACTGCTTGGCAGAGCATGTTAATAATTCAAGTTACAGTACGATTGGATCAAAGTAAAACAATTTCAATAATTAGATTAGTATTATAGCTTGTGAGTTTCAAATTAAAGTAAGAGAGATGGCAAAGATGCTTGCTATGAAGCACGGTGTCACAGGAAAGTCTTCTTTGAAAATACTTTAAGTCCAGTACAGAAAAAAAATCTGCTTTAGTCACTTGAAGACCTCTGTGGATATGCCCATGTAGGCACCCACTCAGCCACAGCGGGATAGGCTAAGCCCTTTTTTCCTCTCAACTGTGACAGAATGCTGAACAGAAGCATACACAATAAGCCCAAATATTAGTCAGCTCACTGAGTATCATTTGTTTAAGGCCAGTTTGTTAAAACTACAAACCCTTAATTCCAAAAAAATATTAGGATTCCATATGCCACATTATAAATCAGGAGCATATCAGAATAGAGGGAAAAATTACAAAATCAGACTTACAAGTCAGGCAAGACTAGACTCACAGACACAGACTCACTGGACTCACAGACATTTTGACAGTGCTGCTTCCCCGTTCAAGGGTTCAGCAAGGCAAGATTGCTGTAAAATAACCCTCAGTGGAATGGGAGTTGCTGCCCATGGTGTTTAAAGGCTATTGAAACTGAACTTACAGGTGCCAATTACATTCTCAAATATTAGAAAGTTGTAAAAGATTGATGGGAGCCTCAGAAGAATAAGGCATGTTTGTGAGTCCTCGGTCTTCCAGGATTTCATACCATGACAAAGACAATAGACTCATCATTATACACTGCATTTGTTCTCGAGCCTGTCAGTGGCTCACACCAAGGCACACAGCCAATCACTCTGCATGCACTAGTGTATCTACAGCTAGCAACAGCACTGCTTTCAAAGAACTGATTTATCTATTTTGTGTTATGCCCTCATTAGGCTTACACTGAGGTCAACAGCAGAACAGTTATCCACAATCCTCCTGAAGTAACTGTGCAAGCTATTAGATTTTTTTTCCCCAAAATCAACCAGCAGAAAGCCAAAAAGTTATCTCAACTATGCTATATGTTGCTCATGCAAATGGCAGGGGGAAAAAGGAAAAACAAACAAACAAACAAACAAACAGCAACAATAACTTCCTCCCACACACACACCTGTGTCTCTTGGATCCAGGATTAAGTCTTGAAAAAGCCAGTATGAACAAGGTATCTCCCCCTCCAGTGAAAGAACATTAAATAAGAAAACAAATATCCAGATAGAAGAAGAGTATTTTGTTCTCTACCTTCAAAAGGAAAAAAATCTGAAGTCTTTCTATAGATATGCAATATTAATCATCAGTTAACAGGTTCAGTACCTGTAACTCCCATATTTGTCTACAGATGAACAACATGCATTCTCTTGACCATGCTTCCATAATAATATATTATCAAGCTTTAATGTAAGGGTGGGTAGGAACCATTTCATAGGTACTTTCTCTTTTAATGAAATGCTGTTTTCACTCATTATTGCACTTATTATGCATTCTTGAGTTTCCCCAGTTTCTCGTGCCTGTTAGAAGAAAAAAGTATGTTGCAGAAAAAAAGTAGTTTCAGGTCATACAGATACTCCTTTAATTGTCCAGCTGAAGCCCTTTGATTTTTTCCTTATACAACAAAACAGATTCATATAACACTCATAAATGAGGTGCTGAACGATGCACCATTGGCTACGTAAAGATCATGAAGGATTCCTAAAGAAGCAGCACCTGTTCTCAGCTATTTCTTTCTACCATATAACATTTATTACAAAAAAGGCAATAAATTTTAGATGGATTTCAGAAAACACATTCTTCCTTTCCACTTTTTATGTAGTATGAGTTATTCTGTTTTACAGGACAGCAAAGACATCAGCAGGATGAGTCTCCACAAATAAAGTATCTGCAGCCTAAACCCGAAATATCTTTTCTGGGTTGAAGAAATGAAGGGAAAGATGACTTAAAATAGACTAACGTGTGTGTGTGTGTTTGTGTGCATGTGTGTGCTTCTTTTCCTATGCTTCTTTTCCTTGCCTTTTGCTCCAAGTTAAATATAGGTATACACCAATACACTAATATAGGTAACACCTATATTCTTTCATTTGTAATTCTACATAGTAACCTCGAATCAAAGAAGCTTTTCACTCAGAGCTATGTTTTCCACAAATACACAACTAACTTTCTGTACAGATTATCAAAAAAATCTAAGGTTATGAAAGATTATTTAAAAATATTCCACATTGTGGATACTAACTCTGAATGCATGTGTGCAGACCATAGCAAAGGAGAAAAAAATCCCCATTTTCCTGTCCTGTACAATACACAAGATCATCTTGAACATGATTCGGGGCACTAGCAAAGCAATTTACTCATATAGGCAGCTGAGTTTATAAATCTGAAAAAGCAGCTGACTAGGATTTAAAAAGGAAAACAGAACTGCACAAACTAGCACTCAGGCACACCACAGATGGGAGCATTTTCTGAGTCAGCTGCACAGCAGATTGACTTGAACTGGAGAGAGCAGCTCAGACCTAAGACGAGCTTCATAAATTCAGAATAGTTGCAGAGAACTGGATTTCTAGCTTCAGATGTCTCATCCTGGGCACCTAAACAAAAGCACTTATCTTTACTGTGACTATTTGATGTATGTTTTAGTTTACCCAGGACCAGTTGACAAATATATTACAAAGCATTGGCATTATAATTTGTTCTTCTCTTCCCTGCTCTTATGCAGATGCTCTACTGCCATACATTCTTGCTGGGACCAAACTACAGTTAATACCAATGGACCAGCATGGCTTCAGCAACAGGACACAAACATCCTTTCTTTCAACAGCAGATGTGTCAAGTTCTGAAAAACAAATGCCCTCAAATTTTCTCAGAGTTTCAGAAGTAGTGTTTCCTGCAATTGTGTCCAATAATTTGAAATACATTTTTATATAAAGCAACTCAAGCATATTTTTGTTTGTGCTAAAGAAGTTCCTACAGTCATGCTAATATCTTCCTTCTGGAAGACATAAAGCCATACAGATCTTTCAGTCCTGATGATAAATATAGTACAGAATAGACTATTGGAACCATACCCTTGGCTTGGAAACAGACATGACTGATAAATATTTTGTTTTTAATAGGTATACTCCTACGTTTTTCTCCTTTTCATATAGTCTTAGTTTTCCCAGGTCTTAGGCAGTAATCCAGCAACATCTGTTTATTTCCAGTATATCACGAAATCCAAAGACCAGATAAGAGCTCTACTTCTAAAAAGATCCAGAGCAACTTAAAGGTATGATTCCTAAATAATGTTTAAATCCAGCAGTAGTTAAATACAATGAAATATGGTGTCTGTTAATGCTTTTTATTTCATATACATATATTTTTCAGTTTGTTCAAAAATTTGGGGAGGAATTGTGCCAAAGAGAAGGAAGATCATGAAAGCCATCACATAAACCTGAGAGCATCCTCGTGCTTATGAGATTTTTATTGTAAGTTGTAGAATTTTCATATCTGTGTTACCCTACAGGACAGGGGAAGCTACCAACTCCTCACTCTTCAATGATAAAATACAAATTGAAGATGCTAAGACACATTTCAAGACGGCAGACACTGACTGTGGACACTAAATTGTTACGTAGTTGCTCATTCTTGTTTTTTGGGAATACCACAGAATACCATGGAAACACAAATGGATTATTCATGTTCAGTAGCTCATCTGAACAGTAAGCATACAAAAGAGATAGCTGAGGGAGCAAAAAAGCAACTTCTGCTTCTACTCGTATTCTATCACACAGATTACTGGCAGTAGACACTGGCATTACAAGTCATCTTCTGCAGGAGTATCAGCTGGCTATTCGAACATAGACCAGTCTCCTCCTGCTACCTATTTTTTAGTAGGCCGATGAAGCACTAGCCGTATGTTTCAACGCGTACATTATAGTGCTCAAGTCCTCAGTGAAATATTATTAGCCATCTAAAATCTCTCTTATTCATCCTGATACATAAGAGTGAAAGCAAAATACAAATGCAGAGAGAAGCACTGCTTAGTGCATTTTATTGTAACTTACACTCCTAGTTATGAGAGAGAGCAGCCGGTCTTTAAGAGTAATTTGTGCATATCAAGTTGACATAAAGAATTCAATAGGTTCAAATGGATTTTTGCAAAACTACTATTTGGTAACGGCCATAAAACCCAAAAGTACTAATGGGTCTCCCAGATAAAAAGCTTCATTCCTCATACACAGATCTGCACAGCAGAATGATAAACCCTGGGAATCTAGCCTAGCTTTTGACTATTGAGTAGAATCCATGCGACATCCCAAGCAGTTCTTCAAATGTGGAGAACTCAGTAACATTTGCACACCTTTTCCTAATCCAAGGTCAAAGTCTAGATTGCCTATGTAGACATGCAGTTGTCACTGCAGTAACTCTTTTGATGTGGTACTATTTTTCTATAAAAACTCCTTCCTATTGCCTATTGTTTTTTCCTTTATTATATATGGGCTAAGCAGCCCCCAATTCATCTTTCTGAAAAGATTAGTACCAAATTTCAATACAGAGTTTTAGGATTGTCCTTAGCAAAGACATCCCAAGAACTTATCTACCTTTCTCGCTCACCTCAGAATAAGCCGTGTTTATTACAAGTCTTGACTTCCTACTGAAATGTGGAAAAATTCAAATTCATTGTCACATTTCACAGAAAGTCATTGGATTGATTTTTTGGGTTGTTTTTTTATCTTCAAAGCCATTGATATTGTTTTTTTGAGATAGCTATTTGTACACTAGAGAATTCAATGATTTACATAAAAAGCAATGTCACAACATTGGTTATTTTGCCTGTTCACTAAAGTGATAAACAAAAGCTTCAACTACTGTAAGAAATAGCTGAACGAATAGGTCAACTTTACATAATTGGCTAGGTTTCATTTTTAACGAGTGATCAGAATATTCAATAAGTTATAAGTTATATTTATCTAGCATCTATATATATTTATCTAATTTTAACCAGTCTCAACTCATCTTCAAAAGAGATTTAATCACCACAATTTCTACAGCGGTCCGTTGTCAGCGCAGCACAGTAAGTAGCCTTTATCTTTAGTGCAGATCAGAACAGTAGCATCCACTAAAAACTAATTACATCTGTGATCTTCACTCACCCAGCCCTGAAGCAAAGCCTCTGAGCTGGGCTTTCCCTGTCCCAGGGTGCCGCCTTTGCTTCCCATCCCCTCTTTCTACTCACAATTGTGGGTTAATGAATAACCCTCCTGAGGACACCAGTCATTAGCAAGTATTGCTCTTCTCTGCCTTGCTTGCAATTCCTCACACCATGAAGTATTTCCCTATAATGCTCTTTTGCTGCTCTTTTCTACCTTCCTGTGCTTACCAGAAATTACACCTATGAAACACCATAGAACAGGTCTCCATTTGCAGATTGTAGATGTTAATCATCTATCTGATCAATCAATCAATAAAACGCATGTGTACTAGGAGAAACATTATCACTAAGAATTACACCAAGGTAGTAATACTCTCAACAAACATCTAGCTTTAAATGGGTGCTCCAAACAATTCCTCTGATTTGCTCATTTAATTGCTATTTAGATCTTCATAACCACTAATCGAACACCAGCTGGGAGCTGCACATGTATTCTCAAGGACACTTATTCACCTAAGTAGCTTCATTTGTGTGAGCAGAACTACTTTACAGCAGAAGACTCCCCAGTTTTAGAACCGAATCACCCAGTTATACCCAAACTCGGTGTAAGAGCTAATTGATATAGTTCCCAGCTCTTCTTTCCTTGAAGGGGAAAAACATTTCTCAACTATAATACCCAGTTATCTCAGGCTCTTCAGGGCCTCTCCTTGGGTGATACCTCCTGATATCTCTCCTTTAGCTTTCCCTTCCATTTCTCTCACACAATTCCACATCTGCAAGACCCAAACAAAAGAAATTTGTTCAGATTAAGAGCAACACAATAAGATTTTGTGGTGTTTCCAGTTTAATGAAACAGAATCCATGAAGTACACACTCAAAGTAAAGCTAGTAACTCTAATATTTTCACAAAAAAAGGTAGAAAAAATAAGCTTTATAAGCTTTAATAAGAGAAAGAAAGAATGTATGTGTGTGCATGCAATTTTAAATCTACCAGGGATAAACATTTGCAGATTATTATGCTAAATTTCTGGAGTTCAGTTGAATCAAGCTAGGGATTACTGTTTTCTATTCCCTGTAGTTTTCTGAAGAGAACAGAAATGATTGATTTTTCCCTCAACTGCATGATTTAGAAAAAAATTAGCTATCAAAAACAAGTAGAGACAGTTGTTCGATCACATCTCACCTGCTGCTGCATGCCAAGGAGCAGAAGGGGAAAAAAAGTCACACCAAGGGGAAAAGGTATCAATATTTAAAGGCTTTAAGATCAACTTGGACCTTGTAAAAATTCATGTTTAGAATTAATGGATTTCAGAGGTGGAATGCATTAAATATAATATTAAGAATTCCAGTGCAAGAATCTCGTATTGATACATTTTAGGGTAAGATGGGAAAAGTTATCATTTCTGCCATAGATATAACCTACCAAGTAAGTATTACTATTGAGACATCCACATTAAAAATTAACAATAAGACAAATACTTTAAAATTACAAGAACCAGTGGTAATTTTTAAAAAGCACGTAAAAATTTATTACATTTATTTAGATTTACAGAAAGATGTACTCTATATTAACTACATTAGTGATAAGTGTTGGATTATGAGAAAAAAAACATAAAATTGCTTTGATTTAAAAAAATCAAGATTACTAAGAGAAAGTATTTTTTGATACAACAATTCAGAAGCTCCGTAAGAACTCCATTTGCTATTCTGCTTTAGAAAAGCAGTTTGTCATCTGAGCTAAAGGATCACAGTCACCTTCAGTATTAGGCATGTCTTCCTGACATGCCATGTAATCACCAGCTTTCTTGACTTTCAAGACCAGCAGCTACCACCTTCCTGAGGGCTTCATTAGTCTCAATGCTTTCTAAAAAACTTCTGATAATGTCTAAATTTATGGCTAGTTTTCATAAACAGTCTTCTGCTAAAATCTATCCACTTACTAGTGTCTTATGAAGTGCTCTGCATTCCTCAACATATTATCAGGCGTACTTATGTTTTACAGGCTAATTCAAGTGTAAGATTTGTAGTTAATGCTGAAACATTACAAGAATACTGACATGTGGTATATCTGAAGCAAGTTCCCAACTTTGCACAGGGGAATGTTTTCTAACAACCACCACTTTCCAAACTCCAATCACTCCAAAAGCAGTCATGACCCTTTCCTTACAGCCTCAGCCAAAGACATGTACAGCTAAGATTAAGTTTGTCATCTTCAAATCTTGTTTATCTCAAGTCACAGGATCAGAAGAGAGGTTAAAAAAGTTTTTAATTACCAACTTTAGATGATATTATTTCAAAGTAGTAAGGCTACACAAAGGAGAAGCATGAAAATTAAAGACTCCAATCTTTTACGCTTTTTAGAGCTGCTGTAGTGTCAGCTCATATATTTTTGGTTCATGAAAGAGAAACCAGAAGGATTCAGCTAAAATTAAAAGGTGAGGAAGAAATATTGCTATGCACAGATTGTTCCCCTTTACTGTTTCTTCCCTCTCCCCACTCTCCCCCTCACCATATTATCATTTGCACCAGACACCCCGTAACATTAATTTGCCAAGGCAAATCTTTAGCAGAGTTCTGCAAAGTATCTTAAACACTTTGCAAGAGTGAATCCTTTAGCAGGTGTACTCTGATCCTAGCAATCAAGCTTCAAAAGTTATTATCATCTTACATGTTGAAGGCCAACTCAGGATTTAAGGTACTCAGTACAATATGACCTCTATGCAACAGTGCAATGCCAAATTAAAACCAGAAGGCTAAGAGCAGCTGCTGCTCTCCCTATGCCACACAGCTCCTCACTCATTTAGGTAGTGGGAGGCAGTGGCTGGGAAGTGAGGGACAGGGAAGATTCCCTTCTTTTATCTAGGGATTTCAAGATAGTCCTACTTGAGATCTGATTAGACATTTCTTATGTATGCTGGTAGACACTGGTCTAAACAAGTAAAGGGAAGAGAGGTTTTATTCTACATTAAACTATATTTTATTAGGATGCCTTTCTACTTCATTCTCCAGCTGACCCACATGATCAGAGACATACAAAATGCGCCGTGTTACTAGTGTGCTAAGCCATGATCTCATACTTCATAGGTGTAACAAACTGTTTGAATTTGAGGAACAGATCCATTTTAATAGGACAATATTCTGTACAGTCAGCTAGTCTCCCATCCCTGCTTGCTCTTTTAACACCAGCACAGAACCCTATTTTTTTCCTTTTAAAAAGAGACCTCTTATGCCTTTCTATCCATCATTTTCCTGTATTGAGATAGCAGGAGATCTCAGTAATATTTTCATTTATTTTACACGTGAGACACACTGTCATGAAATTCATCTGTCAGTACGTACCCTGACTGGCGTGGATTCGTAACTGAGACCACTTGTTAAGTACATCTGCCAACACTTCTATATAGGTTTATGCCACAACGTTAAGAGGACAGATCAATATTTAAAAGTTTTTAAAGTTCTGATTTATCTGAAATATATTATCTTAAACCATAAAGTCTGAGATGACTTTAAATCCTTTTAGACCGTCAATCCATTCAGATTCCCAGCTTATTGCCCTGTTTGCCTTTTTCTTTTCCTCCCCATCCCTCTTTAGTTATTACTCATTTTCTCCTTTCTAGAATATCTGATTACAAGGTCTCATTTCTCTTTGCAACTAAAGCCAGGTTAAGATCCAGGAGATTAGCTTTAATTTTGGGGGTACAACAACAGTAGTAGTATAATGTTCTACATTCAGTTTTCTAGAGGTGTCTACACACTTCAGGCCCAAATCTGAAGCACAGTGTTTCCCTGTTGCACTGCTCTGCTTTAGGCAGCTTTAGTGTCTCCTCTTCATCTATCTGTGCTGGAAACAGGAATAGCAAAGCAGCTCCTCATATTTTTCAGTGCATTTTTCTGCTCCCCATTATTGAAGTTCCATCAAGTGAAGCATGCAGAGCCTCATGTTCCCTCCTCACTCGCTTGCCCTTTGGAATGCTCTCTCTTTTAGGTCTAGTACTTGGCCCTTCTTTACAGAAGTATATAGAAGTGTAGATAGATAGATACAAAAAATATATAGTTTTTTTTTTATATATATATATTTATATATAAAGAAAAGGTATCCCAAGGCAAGCAGCTGACTCAGAAAGAAGATCTCGATAATGGAGCAGGGAGAGTGCCAACTCTGCTGCTCTCTAACCTGCTTACCTAGCCTGCCATTTACAGAACAAGCTGAAAGAGCTGTGGTCGTAATGAGTTCCTGATAGTGCAGTATTTTTATACCAAGTAGGACTTACTGAATCAAAAGTGGCCACATGTCTTCATTTCTCATGTTTCAAGTCAAGAATTGAAGACTCCTGTTTCAGTGCAAGGTGCTTACTGTGAACTGGAACTACTTGCAGGATAAGGAAATCTTCCTAAAAGTGCCATATCTGCTCTACAGCATCAGATATCTTGACCTTGACCCTCAAATCACATGAAAGAAAGAATCCCAATTCCATTAAGACTATTTAACAGAACATATTTAAAAATAGCAAGATACAAGTTGAAAGACTATGAGTATGATTGGCTATTGCATCCTGTACTCTCACACTGCCAAGAAACGTGAGGTTGCACTGTGCAATTTAACAAGATAGTCCAGAAACTGCAAAAGCAAGGACAGCAGGAATGTCTGAAAGTGCTGAAGCCTCTTGATGAAGTCTACTTCATTTATAAAGCAGATGTCTAAGAGGTATCCAGAGACTCTCTGGGAACTCCTGCAACCCAGTGGACTAGATCACCAGGCCATGGGACGCCAGAATCTCATACAAAGAACCTGGGAGTCTGAACCAAAAACACTGACAAAGTTCCTGTTAACTAAGTTGCTCAGAAGCAACTAGAAAGCCACAGCTTACCAGGTGACCACACCACAACAGCAGCGTCCCTGTTCTACCAGGATTTCTGCTTTCCAATCCCGCTGATACTAAAACATGGGCTCTGCCTCTCCTGTATTCCTCTGTCCTAAAAACACCCCTAATGGCAATCGGATCTTTAAGTGATATCAAGGTCTGATATTGATGATGAAACAAACTGAAGTACATGTATCTTCCCAGCATAAGACGAAGTAAGTTTTTCTAGATTATTTTTGTGCATGCCTAAGGAAAATGTCTATCACTGATGGATCATTTTCAGTTCTTAGATCTTAAAGGCTACATACCCATGACTTCACAATACACGTTTGCTTAGGCAAAGTGTTTCAGTGTTGTTTGAAACAAAAGTGAAATACAGTGTTACTGCAGGAAGACTCATTTCAAAACAGGATTATTTTAGCTTGTTTTCCTGCTTTTCAAAGATGCTATTCCTATACCAAAAAAAATGTAAATTGTAACCATAGGTTTGACAGTGCACTGCACATATCTACTTTGCAACAAATTCCAACTCATGGACATAACTGGTTGTTTCTTCTGATACTTTAATTTTAGTTTGGTAATCAGAGACCACAGAAATATACTTTCCACAATCTACCACTGTTTAGCATGCCTCAAATCTGATGAGCGATAAATTTCTATAAAAACATTTTTGAGCCTAAAGCAAAGTGAGACAAACAAATGAGAAAGTCCTAAAGCGTTTGTTTTCTTCAGCACCGCCCTCTCCTGCCAAGGACACCAGAATTTGCTGCTACTTACGTCTAAAGAATCTTCATTGACCAGGATGAGAGACATGCTCTGTGAAATGAGTCTGCAAGAGTATCCTGTAAGAGAAAAAAGAAAATATCCTTTTTTAAAAAGAATATTACACTTGAGCTAAACTTCAAAGCGGGCATCTGTCAATCAGATTAGGATATACATTTTGAGCAGTTACTTCCATCAGGCAGGCCTCTGGAAGGGTTGCTGTGTAGGACACACTCCAACTTGACAACATTTATTAGCACAGGTTGCATTTTAATCTGCAATTCCAAGTACATGGCTTAAAAAAAAGGTTTTACCTGAATAAAACCAGTATTAACTAAAGCACAAAAGTAAACATCTGTATATCTACAACTCTGTTTTTACCTACGTGAAGGCAGAGCTTCCCTGCTTCACAGGAGCAGATATGAGTGTGCAGCTCTAGCTATGTCCCATGCCTGGGAGCACACACATGGCATCCTCTGTCCTCTAGGCCCCATACATTTGGTCCTATATGTTTGTTTGCTAAGCGTTTGTGTTGTACAAGCATTTCACTCCTAAGAGTGAAGGTCCTGAACTTCACCAAGAACTGCAGACCATGTACCACACGGCCTCCAACTCCTGCAGGCATCCTGCAGCTCCACAGCCTTGTCCCTCGGGTAGACCTGGGACATGAGGGAGGACAAAAGCAAGTTGCTTTTGGACTAGGGCAGATGAAAGCACTCACCAGGCAGCTGTATATCTCCACCAGGGGAGCAAAACCCAAGGCAAAAATGCCAACAGAGAAGATTCTCTTTTTAAATTTATTTTTAGCAGTAAGAACCAAAGACTACTGCTCAATATCATTATACTGGCAATTCCTCTAGCACAGGATTGTCACCAGCATTCGACAAAGTGACATGCAAGAAAGCCATGTGGCATTTTCAGGACAAACACTTGACTTCCCAGCTCATCTTACTGGCAAGAGGCAAGTCGTAACTCTTGTCAGAGTGGCCCTCCTGCACCATCCCAAGAGCTCCTGCGACTTCTCCTGGGGATGGCACAGCCACGTGGCTTTCCTAAAGCAGCAGACACATCTACTGACATGAGGAACACGCACATCCTTTTTGTGGAAATTAATGGAAAAAGAAATCCAATGAAAGTATCTTGCATTCCTACTGTGCTTGCGCAGGAATGAATCACATAATGAATCATGGTAAGCCCAAGAACTGATTGTCCTCAAATGAGGCCTCAGGAAGTCAATTTCCCCATTTACTTAGGCTAAAGTGAATCTGGAGCCCATTACAGTATGAGAGCAACGTCCCCATGGAGAACCGCTGCAGGGCGAGCAGGGTCAAAAGCAGAACAAGAGCACAGTCAATATAACAACATTAACACACTTCACAACAGCAAGAGCACAACTGGAGCATGAGTTTGTTTGCTGTGGGATTTTTGGTTCCTTAGGAAGGCCATAGAGGCTCATCAACTGCTGAGTAAATCATTTCCTCAAGCTACAGAATTTTGCAATTGGTCTAGCGCTATGTGTACTATCCAGAGGCAACAAGATGCATGAGTGACTTCTGTCAGCAAACAGAATCCTCTGTCTTTCTTGGTGGAAGTCATACCCACCTCACAGCAAAGCACCTTTAGGTAGCAAGCTGGACTATTTGCAGAGGTTTTGTTTCTGCTCATTTTCAGAGCTGCTGGGGAGTATGACGGTACCAGAAGCAATCTTGTGGAACCATTTTGATATTTTTTTTTATGTTAACGAACTACAATTTACTTGCTGCTTTAGAAGAGGATACTGAATGATATTCAGCTAATACACACCTCTGGAGAAGGTGATGAAATATAACCTAACGAAATGCAGCCTGTAACGTGAAAGCTTTGCAGACTTTATGATTTCTGCCAGGGAACACGTCTTTAACTGACATGGTACAAACTGAGTCAGAAAGCTTCAGCAGGTACTGACAAAACATTGTCTTCAGAAAAAAAATCAACTCAAAGTTTGCTATTTTTAAAAATTAGTCCCGGACTGAAAAAGCACTTTCTTCTTACTGAGGAGAAAAAGGGGACATCGCAAATGTAATCATTCCCCTCTATTCCAGGACTATTCTTTCCCTAGGGAATGGCAGCAGCTTTGTGCAGCAAGCTGTTACAAATTCAGTATAACTAATTCAAAAGGATTTTCTAGTAGGGTTTGATTGGAACAGCAGCTGCAACAGCTAGCTATAATTTCTAAACTGCTGCTCACTGTTTCATTTTACATCTTTCAAATCAAGCAAGACGCCATTTGACAACTGGAGCTGGACAAAAACATGCTGTGGAAAATGCTAAGTAGCTCTTTGGTGTGTTCTGGAAATCATGGAGTCAGAAGAAACCAATCCTGTAACTTGAGGTTATTTTGTATTTTATCATCACATTAAACAGGTATGAAATTGAGCTTAGAATAGGAGGGTAAAAGTCAAGCCTATCACCATTTTATAGGTTATTTATACATCATGCATAGTTTTGGGACTAGGAAGGTGTTAAAATCCAGCATTAGTGTAAAATAAAGTACTATCAACTGTGACACTAGAAGTGAAGTTTTTAGGCACTATTTTATGCACAAAACCTTATAATAGCTAGTTCTGGCAGCCCCAACTGCAATTGAAAATACAGACTTTATGATCAGTGCCTATTTTTTATCCATGCTTTTGACTAGAATGAGATCAACCCCTGGCTCAAAGTCAGACAGAAGATGTCAATCTGCACTTGCAAATTGATGTCTAGGTCTTTAGCTTAAAATCTGACTGAGAGTCCACAAGGCAGCCAAATGAGCTACTTCTGGGACTTGCTTCCTTTCAGGTGCCCAGGGAAAAGGATCACTCGTATCGGAGCTGAAGATCACAGTCCCTAGGTCCATCCATAGCCCAGGCATACGGAAGCCCCTGCGTGAAGCAAGCTGCCCATCCTACCTGTTTATGAACAGCCCACAGGCCCTGCTTGAGCTCTGCCAGGGACACAAGTGAGAACCCTGGCACCAGATACACACACGTGCCCAAGCTGCAAGCAAGGGTCCATGAGCATAAGTTCCGCACACTGTGCGAAGATAAAAGCATTCCTAAACCCACAGAGCGTATTTATACCTGAAGCACAAACGTATATGGGGATTGAATCTTAAGCTGAGTGTTTATTACAGTTTTAATAGGTTGTGTAACACAAACTGGACAGGTACTAAACATTTGTACTTACATCTTGAATACAAAGCTAAAGAGTGACACCCACAGTGTTACTGAGTTATACACTACTTAAAGGAAGTGATAATTTACAAGTTGAGAGCCTTAATCTTAAATTGTCATTATACCCAAAATAAAAGCAGTTTCAGAGTCACAGGTTGGTGGAAATGACTTCCATTTACAGCATCATTTCTGTAAGGCTTTGACTATCTGCTATCAATTAATATATTAATTTCAGATATTTATATAGAAGCCTGAGTGGGTTGGGCTAGGTGATCTCTAGAGGTCCCTTCTAATCTCAACCATTCTGTGATTCTGTGACATGCAATTCAAACCAGATATAATTGACATTTAAATCTACTGGCTACCCTAAGCTATCCACCTTATTCATACTAGAGTTGCAGCAGTTCAGAAAACTATTTCACCTTTTTTGTACCAAACTTGAAATCCACAGGTACATGAAAGTTAATTCAATGATGGTAAGTGAACAATAACTATAACCAGCCATGTAGATTACATGCTGAAATTCCACTCTGTTTAATATAAGTGCATGGAAAGGGGGGACTAAAATATCTGCCACCTCCAAACTCTACCTTCTCTCCCTCCCCTGCCAAAAGCAGCAAGCCTTAAATCATACTAAAAAAAATGTAATTTCATTTACAGAGCACCATATCTCTTCCAAGAGAAGTCTGAAATACAGCCAGAGCCATCCCCATGCATTTCTATATACAAAAAGTTTCACTGGTCATCTTTGTCCATAGAGGTGGAGAATCTTCAAGACAATGTTAGCTTAAATAGGCTAAAGAAATATCTATTTCAACAAAAGCAGCCTATGCTGTTAAGGATTCACATACCCTACAAATGCGCATCTAAACAAACTCATTCGCAAAACAGCAGGCAGTTGTGGATGGCATTTTATGTGGGTTAATTTGAAGCAGCTTGGATAGGCAGTGTTCTAGACTTTAGAAAACTCTATACAAGCGTGTACTTAGTTCACGGTGCATTTTTTTTGCATTGCAAATGGTGTAGATTGTCAGCTAAGATGCATGAACAAGCTTGAGACATAAGAATATCCACCCTGTGCCTTGTCATAAACAACACATACTAAACATCATTCATGTACTCAAGAAGAGCAGCTCCACATGCCAAGTTAAACACGACATACTTGACTAACAAACAGATGTGTTATATAGGGTGACAGTAAAAGTAGTTATTGAAGCATCCATCTACTAGCACAAACAAGGACCACAAGTTGTAAGCTGTATGCTTTGTATAATCCCATATCCCACCACAGTCCAAACACCACAAAAATCTAGAATAGACAGTCAGGATAAGGATGTAACAGACAGCGAAAACTGTTAAGACAGTTCTAAAACATAACATTTACGGGTACAAATTGAAACATACGAAGTTTAATCTCCATGTGAGGAAGAACTTCTTTCCTGTGAGGGTGAAAGAATCCTGGGAGGTTGTGGAGTCTCCTTCTCTGGAGATCTTCCAAACCCACCTGGATGCCACCCTGTGCCCCGTGCTCTAGGTGTCCCTGCTGGAGTAGGGGGTTGGACTAGATGATCTCTAGAGGTCCCTGCCAACCTCAACCATTCTGAGATTCTGTGATTCTGTGAACACACAGTAAAGCTGAGACATTACAAATGTGTTGAGACTCTACAATTTCCAACAGAATGTCAAAAGTCACCACTTCCCTACAAGAATTATATTTAAGCCCAAAAAACTAGTTAAGTGTTCATTTTTCCTTAAAATCAGCAGAATACAACCTGACATTCAGCATAAAGGTTTTCTCCAAAAACATCATTTCTCTAAACTAAAGGCTAACATACCTGTTTGCTACCTAGGAACCACTCTGTCAGAAACAGGCTTGTTTTTGTGGATGGCAAAGATCTAATATGTGACCATATTACTACATATTACGTCCAAAGTAATCTGAAAAACAGATACCTATGTTGAGAGCTGTTTCCTGTTTGTCCCCTGTCAGAACCCATATCTTAATTTCTGCCTTCATTAGTGTTGCTATTGTTTCTGGAACACCTGCTTGCAGGCGGTCTTCAATGGCTGTAGCTCCAAGTAGCAGCAAGTCCTGGAAAGAAGAATAAAAGAAGGGATTGGTTTTTTTTAGATAAACCTCTGCTTGGAACACACTCAAAAGGGGGATTAAAGGCAACATATTGCTAACGCAGCATTTTGACAAGCAGTATACAGCACAGTAAATTTTTGGTGTGGCTATTCCACTTCCTGTACGTAAAATTCACATTTCAAAAGTTACAGAATGGAACCAAGTGTTTCTGATCAGAAAGATGGCAGTGTTTCAAGAGTAATTAATTGACGTTATACAGCTCCAGAGCTAGCCTATATGGATGAACATATATATTATGTTCATTCACTAATCACCATAGCAACATGATGAGTGGTCACAGTTTATGTATTTCTTAAGCTCACAAAACAAAAGTCACCTGGCATCACATCATTTAAACTAATTTCCATCTCATAAAATGTATACACAGACTGGATACAATCACTCAAAGCAGAAATTATTGCAACTATTTATGGATATAATCACGACATCTATGTAATAGAAGTGGAATGAACATTAATCAGTCCAAGTATCTCTAGTCTACATACAGATGTCTGCCAGAAAAAAATAAGAATGTCTCATAGAACAATTTAATATTACAGAGTTACACATTCTTATACAATTCTAGAGCATGTGATTGAAGACACTTGGCCATGTTACAAAACAGAAAACCAGGCAGACAAAAATATCTACGAAATAAGCTTCCTCCAAAGATACCATCTAGTCAGTCAATTCTAACTTGAGAAATATCTTAACGATTCCTCAGGCAATGAAGGATGCTCAGTTTAAGAAAAACTGATATAACTTTGGTTCAGTTACATGCCACATTTCAGGCAATATACAGAAAAAGTAACAAATTCTATTCTTTGTATGGACAATAATTACTTAAAACAAAACAAACATGAAAACTGAAGGAGACGTTAGAATTAATGGCAGCCTACAAAGCTTGATGAATAACAGACCTTGACAAAACCAACTTTTGTTACAAGAAGTTTAGATGGTAAAGGAAAGAGAATAGACTTCAGTAATTTGTTTGCTTTAGTACCCTATTACCTTCTGATAAAACATCAACCTCATCAGGACTGACAGATTTAGTAGGCAGCAGTATACACTGCTTTTCAAGTGTCAAACGAGTGCCCTCGCTTTGAGGAGCAGCGAAATCCATTTTTCAAGATGATATTAAAATGGGAAAATTGGTACAAAGCTTAGAGCCAAAGATTATTCAAGGACTGAGAAAACAGCTTAAATTGAGACTCAACCCATGCTGAGCTGATCATTTTTCACTTCACTGTAAACAAAGAGAGGGGAAGTACAGTGTAGAAATCAGAATGAAACTAAACAAATCTCCAAAATCAAAGATTAGACAACCATATGACTGAGTAACCAGCATGAGTGACCATGAGTGTCCCATGATGGGTACAAAACGAGATGTTAGAGTTTGGCTCTTCACCTTGAAGATTCTTTGGCGAGTTTTGACTCCCCTGTGAAAGCTACATCCCATCCTAGTCTCAACCTCCTCCTCTCTCGTGTCACAACAGTGCTACCGAAGGTTAACAGTAGCAATTCAAGGAAGTGTTCAAAGTTCAAAGAATGTTTAAAATAAACCACTAAACAAAATCAGGGTGAAGTTAGAGGAAGAGGTAATAGAAAAAGCAAAAATAGGTGCAACTACTAGCATTTCAGAGAGCAAAAGAAACCAAAGGCATCACAGAAAGATCAGTTCATGGTGTTGAAATTGCAACATTCTTTAATACCTCTGATTTCTTTATTATCTACTGTCCCCTTGCAAAATTACAAAAATTACAACTTACAGGAAAAGATCAGCTTTTAATATTACTTCAGTGTATGTGACTACAGGCCTCACATCATTCCTTTTCAAAAGCTATTTTAGATACTCTAGATATGATCATTTTATCTTCATATATTAGGCACAGAGGAACATGGTAAAATACACTGATGATGTAAACTATCTTCTATCAAATTACATGAAGCTTATTCAAGACAGCAAGAAAAAAATAAGATGGAAAGTAGTAATGACAGTTTTAAAGAAGTCTGTCTCAAAGACTTCAAAACCAAACACCTGAGAAGTCTATGGACTGAACTTGCTCCTGAGTAGAAATGACTTTCCCTCTACCACAGCCCAGTAAAATTAACACTTTATTGTCCTGTAATCTGGCTGAATTCCTTGGAAAAACATATGTAAAAGAATCAGTATCTGATGCTCAGAAACATCTGTATCTTACCTTTTCAATGATCTCATAGCATTCCTCCAGCTTCTGTGTTCTGTCTTTCAAAATTGTACTGGCTTCGTTGTAGGCAGTCAGCCACTCTCTGTAAGCATTTTCTGACAGATCTGCATAAGCAATGCACAAAGTCCTCAGACCTGCAAACCAGAATATAGTCACTTCACACAGTAAAATTACACTGAGTTTCAGCAAACCCCTAATGAATGCCAAGTTCTCAGTCCTTTCACTGCAGAAATCAGAAGCTTTTAATGCACAGATAGCATTAGACTTTGGATTCCAGGCAATCTCCCCATACCTTTTAAAAGCATTCAGGTTTTCATACATTCAAAGCTAGAATGACTCACTTAAGTCACTAATGGTCACAAGTCAAGACCATTCTAACGGTCACAAACTTCTACCTCATTTTTAAAGTAATCTAGCAATTTTGGAGCAACAAGAGTGTCAATTTTAAGTTGTTCCATTAAAGTTTAGAAGCTAGTTTGGTCTTTTTGATTAAAAAAATAAACCAAATTAAACTGGCTACATATGATTGAGACATTTATCTCTGAGCCAAATACACTACTCAACCCAATAATTCCTTTTGGAAATATTTTTCTATATCAGCATGTGCACATAACTTGCATTAATAATTGGAGTTACACATACACCAAAGAATACAGAATAGGTCCCATGAAGTATCAAAAATATTTTACTAGACCACTGACAAAATTAACAAACATAAGTAATGATTTTTCTTCTGGCAGGAGTCAACCAGAAAGGAATGTGTGTGCCATAAAAAAAATACAAAGAATGAATTACTAGAAATCTGGGAGTTAGCAGCCACCCCCTCCTGCCATTTTTTAGGCTGAATAAAATAGTTTCAGATTTAGGAAGAAAATAACCATAAAAGTTCATGTTTTACTATAATGCCAAGTTTTATGTTATTTTAAGAGGGAACAAAACCAAGCAGTTCCTGTAAATGTGTATGTTGTCATACAGGTCTTAATTAAGGGTCCCTTTCAGGTGATCTTTGAAGTCTGGATCACTTGTGCTTCTCAGCATGTCCAAGTTGTCACCGTTTCATACAGCTAGGACCTTTGAGTCATCTGACTTCTAAACTGGTAAAAATACTACCAGCTCCAATGAAATTGGGCTGTCCAAGCCCCTTCCTTTCATCAGCCATATACTGAGCTTCATCCTACTTCTTGCAAATTCAATTCCTGAAATTCACTGAATTTCAGAGAAGCAGAAGTAGGTCATGCATTTCCTCAGGCCTTAATTTATCCCAGGGTTGCTAATTTGTTGATCACACATCACTTCTGAAATAATCTTCATAGCCATCTTATTTGGTACTGCAAAGTTTCCACAACACAGAAAATACTGCAAATAAATTGGTAACTCAACTCTTACCACATGCTGTTTCTCTTACCTTCAGTGGCGAAGTATTCAAGATGGCACAGTGTTTGCTCCATATACTGGGAATCTTTTGAAAGCCTCTCAAAAATTACATTATCCTATTAAAACAAAATTCATTACAAAAGAGTAAGCCTACATACGAAGTCTCCACTTGTATATCAACAAACTTAAGCGACGTAACCCAAGTGGCGTTGGGTCATCATGACCCCAAACTAAATGTACCAGTGACGCCCTTGGCTTTGGACACACACATCTGAGTGCATCGTGTGGGTTGTGCACCATGAAAGAGAGAATCCAAATTTAAATAAAGGAAAACAGAAGTACTCTTCCCTCCTCCCTGCCTTCCATAAGGGGTCCTATTATTGAAGAGAAGGGGATGCTCCTCTTTATTAAACTGAGTAGAATATGCTTATTTTCAGAGAATAAAAGCATGTGATCTTAGTACTCATTGTTCTATAGAAAAGGGTTGCTTCTTGCAGTCCTTTCTACATAAGACTCTCTTCCATGAATGACAAAAGGAGAATAAGAAGCGAAAGGAAAGAAGCGAAGGATAAGAAGCGAAAACTGGTTCTACTACAGAATCATCCTGGAAATCAGCTTGCTCCTACAAAAAAATGTTTATTTATCACTGAAGTAAAACACAATATAAATATGAATAGCAGCATCACCTGTACACCCAGAGCTCCTAGATTTTCTTCTGTGGCTTTCAGAACAGTTGCTGCATACATGAAAAATAAGAATATCTGCCTTTTCCTTGAATATGTACTGTTGTTGGAATCACTTCTTTCCTGTGAGGTGACAGAGCCTTGGAACAGGCCCACCCCTATCACCAAAGGCAGACCACACAGATGATTTATAATCATAGCATCGGGATGGAAGGCAACTCCATGCAAGAGTTCGTGTAGAGCAGACAATTTCCTTAAAAATTTAAATGAGCGTCAGATGTAGCAGAACATAAGTGGCGGTCCCTCTGTCACAGGTCTGATCCTGCTCGTATTGAAAAAAGGATGAATTTTTTGACCACAACCTCTCTTGTTTTCCCCCACTTCCAGTGGGACACTGAGAACTGTGTGGACAGGCACGGCCATAGCAGTGACTGCAGACCAAGCTCCTGCTAGAGCCACAACTTTGCAGTACTACTAGTGACCATGGACCTAATTCCCCTCCCCTGCACTCACATGAGATCAGCAAATCTTAACCAAAACAGTGCAGTTAAATCGAAACAGAGTAGTGCACCCAGGCCTATCTGTCAGGCCCAAGTCAAGTAAACCAGATCCCTACAGAAGTCAGAAAGAGTTCCCCCAGTTGTAAAAAGCAATTTCCATAATTTTCCATTGAAATTAGACCCACTCTCTGGCTGTGGCCAATACTAGTTTTATAGTCTTTGCATTTGTGTAAGTTATTGCTCTCGTCAGCGAAGACAGAAGCACAACATGGTGCAAGCCACGATGACAAATAACAGCAGGTGCAGGGAGGCAGGAGAGCCAAATACTTGAGAGCAGATTTTAGCATCACAGGTTCAGGCCAGAGCATTTAGTCTAGCTCCTGAACTGCTGCTGCACAGCTGGGTGAAACCCTGCCGCTGCTGAGGCCCAGGGCACTAAGCACATCAGTTTCAGGATTTCAGCTCGGTGGCGAGAAGGCAGGAGCAGTCCCTCTTGTCTGCAAAAGTAGTCTGTCCCAGGAGGAATTACAGATCTCCTAAATCTTCTAAACAGAGAGCCAACAGGTATTTTGTCTAAGAAAAGAAATGCCAGCATCTTAAAGCCATTGCTGTTGAAACAATAAATCAAAGTAGCTTAACTACTCACAGCCCCCTTGCAGTAGAGACGCAGTTGTCCTGCTGGAGTCCGAACGATTACTGACATTCGCTTTCTGTTACTGTGGAAAGAGAAATATTTGGGTTTGTCTCCAGCTGTATTGATCAAGAGTTAAGTGCTGTTCTAGTCAGTGAATTTTCTCTGATGTGCTCAGCACAGCTGAGATCAGGTGAGACGAAACAGTAGTAACTTAAGATCTAGATGGCTAAAAGAAATATTAAATTGTCCGTTTCCTGCTTGGTAATGCAAGAAATCATTCTAATCTGATTCTGTTCAAGTTCACAGATAGGGTTCCTACCGACTTGCACCCAAATACATACAAAAATTTGGATAAAGACAAGACTGTTCAAACACCCTTTTAAAATGAAAGAAAAGGAAGCTTGTTTACTCTCAGCTTTTTGTTAAATGAAGGAAACTGGGGAACTTCCAGGCTAGAACTGGAAGTCCTGTAGTTGAATGTGTATTAGGTTGAGGCTTAATAGACTCCAAAATAGCCACTCATGGACACAGTGGTAATTATTTGACTTTCTAACTTGAAGGAATTAAGAACATGCAGAAATATGTCATAAAGACGAGTCATGGATTCCTAGGTATTTAATCTTAAGGCAACCTAAGCAGAACTCCCATGAAGAGATGCCATTGTAAACACCAAGTGGCAGTTCTGAAGAGGCTAGAATTTATCTTAGAAACAAAAATCCCCTACTCTAGGATAAACACTTGGTACTAACCAACACAGCAGTGGACCACAAATCCAGGCTACATCTTGTCAGATGCTCTTGGTGCTTCACCCAGCATGAACTTAATGGACTATTTCTTCTCACACTATGTACATAAGTAGACAAATTTCCCCTTCCTGTTAGTCTCTGACAGTTGAAAGATTGTCAGACTTTTCTAGCATGCAGCTAACTTCGGACTTCACTTCCCTTATGACACAGGAGCATGGATGCAAAGACCACCCTCCTAAATGGCAGTAAATGTTTGCTCACACAACTTTAACTCTGCCTTTTTGGATATTATACAAAGCAGCTCCCTGCTTCTCTACAAGTTCTTTATGTTGATATTATCAGATATATAGTTGGGATGACCAAGAACAACAGAAAGTCAGCAACCAAGCTTATAAAACTGTATTTATGAGAAGGAGAAATTGTCATGATTGCCAAAGATTCGGAGGTTCAATTTGCCAGAGGTTCAATTTGCCTCGCAAAGCTTCTCACTACACAAACAGTGCCTCTCATAAATCGCCTGACTCCTTTCAAGTATTTAGAAGACTGGGATGCTTCTTAGGGCATCAAACCACCCTGCAACCTGTACCAAACATCCCACTTACCCAAATAACAGTAGGTCACAAGAGTGCTAGAAAAACTACAGACTCCAAGAGTGCTCTTGAAGCAGACCGGTGACACTTTCTCTGCTGGTACATCAGGAAGCAAGTGAGGCACAGAACAACTCATCCAGGGCAACAAGTTCACATTAAACCTATGGAGCTGGAGTGGCAGAGATCTCCAGGCTCAGACTTGAACAATTGACACCCAGTTGTGATACGTTCTGTATTAACCTCACATTGGGACCATGTGAAAACAGAGTAAAACTAAAGTGCAGCTCTTCTACTGCGTTAGCTGAATTTTTCTATTCCTAACATGTATTTATTAAAAAAATCTCCTATTATCCTGCATTGAGCATACAAACTTACCTGGAAAATTCCAGCACATTAAGAATTTCAAAAGTTTCTTCTTTTCCCAGCTATGAAAGAAAATAAGTATATATTTAATCTTTATTGCAAGATATCCTTCTATGTGTAAACATGTAATATCATTTCCAAAGCCCAGTGTAAATAGTATAATGTGGTAATAGCGCCCTCTCATGGGAAAAGTAAGGTAGAGCCCTGTTTAACAGAATTGCTCTAAGCTCGTTTGAATGTCTAAGACGGTGGCATTTTCTATTTATTTACTCTTTTATGGACCTACAGGCACCATTTCAAGAAAACTAACTTTTACAGTAGGATAAGCATGCTCTGAATATTAAGCTCTTTGCTTACTTTTTAAAGGTTATCACATATACCTACTTAACAAGCTTTCTGCATCTTATACAGAAGATTTTAGTGAAAGGGAGAACTCTTCAAAATTGAATTGCAAGAATTCAAGCATTTAACACAGTAGTTGCTAAATAGGGTTATAAAAGACCTTTCAGACCCATACATTTCTTCCAAGGAAAATGTGTTCATCCAGGCTGCCCAGATAAAGGAAGAAAAACATTCTTCAGGCACAACTTTTCCCTTATAGGCTTGCAAATTCTTAGGGTCCATTCCACACAGAAAAAAAGACAGGTAATGAATTTGTATCTAAAACAGACTGAGCCAGCTCTTGTCAATTCTGCAAAAGCCTCCTGCATGCAGCCTCCTGAAGTGCCTGCAATGGGGAATGCAGGGGAGCAGCCAGGACACCCTGGTGTGGTGCATGACACCGGCCGCTGCCGCGCCACGCGTGTCCTACTCACCGCGTCGATAATGACGGAATGCGGAGTCCTTGCTGTGAAGACATAACCCAGCCTTTTTGCTCCTTTCACTAATGCCCCTTCATCTGCCAGGACAAGAAAAAGCTGAATTTAATATGGTGTGCAGAGGAAGAGGCAGCAAAGCCTGTACCCATATATGCCACATGGCCAAGGCACAGCTGCCTGCTCCCCCATGCAGTGGAGCTCCCACATCTGTAGCAGGTAAGGGACAGCTAAAGTAGCTCCCTTCCACAAGAGCATTTATATTTTCATTCCTACAAAGGCCAAATAAGATCTACAACACACACTTGGTACCCAATCTGTATAAAACATCCTGTAACTACTGAAACATTAAGCTCCATTGTTGTGGAAGAACCGTATTTACTTCTTTATAAAGAAAATGAGAGAAAGCCAATTCTGAAGGTGACTAGGATCAAAGCAATGTTGCTCTACTCTTAAATGTATGTTTCGCAACATACATTTAATCCAGTTTCTGCCATAAAAACACTAAGTTCTTCTCAAATAAATTCAGCATGGTCTCCTGAAAACGGAACTGGGTACTACCACTAAAAGCTTAAATAACTGAGCTGGAGCCAGAGGCAGCACCTCTAGCAGCACCAAACACATTTAGCGCTCAGCACCAGTGACCCCTGTTTGGCACTATGACCAGAGCTGTCACAAAGGGGCTCTTCATCCCACTCCTCAGCCCTTCATGGGGATGTAGATAGTAAATGATCCTACTTTATCACTAAATACATCCCAACAACAAAAATCTAGAAACACCACCATTAGTTGACGCAATTTGATGGGGAGCAGGGTCCCACTATTTTGCATTTTGTCCCTGCCCAACCCTTCCAGTGCCTCTGTAGTTCTTCCTAGCAGTGTCCCACATGGACATTTTGTATGTGCATAAAGCAACATGGCTACTAAATCAAGAGGAGACCAAAAACAGTGCAAAGAATTTGCCTTCAGATCAAGTAGAGCCAACAACTGTATATGCAGAGACAAGGCAGTATTTCCATATATCAGCTTTATATGAGGGAAACAAGGCACAGAAGCCTTAATTTTCCTTGTCACCCCTGCAGTAAGACACTAAAATAGAAACATTCTGAGAATAGTAGGGATCATGAGTCCAGCTTAGCTCTATATAAACATCAGATACATCAGCAGTTTTGCAGGAAACATGCATCAACATTAAAAGATGCCAGATCTAGCACTAGCAATTAAATCAAAACATGTTTCAGCTCTAAAAACAACAGTCTTTCCAAAAGATTTTTTTCTCATCTAATTCTACTCCCTTGCTCCTTAACTCCTAGAGAAGGAATTAAAAAACCAACCTGGAGAGGAGGCCTGGTAGATGATTTTATTTCCTTGTCTCTCAGGAACAACAGTGTGACACACTGCCAGCAGGGTGAGGAACTCCTGTATGTGCACAGCTGTGGGCTACACAGGACAGCAAGTCATCATGCAGTTTTAACATCACATGCAGTTGTTTTTTGTTGTTGTTTTTACTATAATATGCATAGCCTACATATTTCTACGATGGAAAAATGCACTGGCAATTGCAAGATTCAATTAGTAAAATAAACTACCATGCAAACTATGAAACAATACTAGCTAGTACATGGCATGTTAACATTAATTAAAGCAAGCAGTAAGCACAACACAGAACAAAAAAAAAGACTATAGATTCAATGCCTGCATTGCTGCTTTACTTCATGCACTGCCTTGTTGTTATGAATATTTTCAAAAGGTAACTTGTTTTACACACTGCATTTGTCTTTGCATGTAGGAACTTAAACTGCATGGGCACATCCCACTGTCAACTTTACACATGCTGGGGTGCATAGGTTCTTTTCAAGAAAACAAATAAATGATATATAATCAAACAGAAGCACAAGAAATGTTAAGTCAACTGCAAGTTATTGGCCAAAAGGTTGTGCTCTGCTGCCATGTTGTTCCTGTGAAAGCCGCATGTCCCATGACAGCTGAACCTCTCGCTCTACAAAAACCCAGGCCTGACACGTTCATATTCCAGCACCCGCTGCTGCCGACCGCAGATGGTTGTATGAGAAGAGGCCAGGTGAGACACTCACTTTTTAAGCATGTGAAAGTGGACATGACCCACCTCTGACAATTACAGGTTTTAATTCTTCCTAATTACAGGTTTTAATTCTTCCTATATGTTTCTGCTTTCAAGCCAATTACATAAATTGTTGCTGTCTTGATATTTTCACATCTTACAGTGGATTATGTAGCAACCTCTCAAGTCTGTAAGAGACGACCAGAGGCGCAGCTTCTCAGGTCAGCTCCTCCACACAGCCGTCAGTCGTCTCCTTGATATACTTTTCCAACATCAACACAGTATTTACTGCACTGACAAGAACTGGAACAGAGCGTTCAAATCCTACTTCCAAGCTGAGCACAGGATCCTCCTGCTTATTTTCTTACAGTGAGGGTGACAGAGCCCTGGAACAGGCTGCCCAGAGAGGTTGTGGAGTCTCCTTCTCTGGAGATCTT
>JAWLRI010000837.1:3937761-3962370 GCA_034781795.1 Crypturellus tataupa | reverse complement strand
GCGTGTGCAGGGGGGTTGGACTAGATGACCTCTAGAGGTCCCTTCCAACCTTAGGCATTCTGTGATTCTATGATTGCTGGTGCCTGTGGCCACAGAACCCATGCTTCACTCCAAGCTTAACCTCGCCTGTTTCTAGTCCCACTCATTCTGCACTGTTACTTATTTTCTTCTATTACAACAGATCTCAGCCATTTTCCTACTAAATTACTTACTGGTCTCTGTGTAGCATTGCTCACCTGCTCATTTTTTAAGCTCAGCTCTTTTTCTTCCCACTTGTTTTGTTTCTCCTTCATCCCCAGTTGCCAAAATCTTTGTGCCAAAACTGTCACTTCTTTTTAGAGCAGGTCTGTCCCTTTTCTAAAGCTTCATCACAATCCACTAGACACCCATATGGCTATATAATCATCCATGACAGCAATACAACCCACTTGCTGAACTCATCTTGTACAACAGCCTCACCAGCTTAAATCTACAAACACACGGCTGCAGAGGTTCTCAAGACTTCTAGGAACATTCCCTGAATTGTTGTCTACAAAGTATTATCTACAACAAGCGTAGAGTTGCCTTGTCTAGAAGGCACAACACTATTACCTATCAAGCAGGGCACGGACCACTGGTCACAAAGTTATATTTGAATTTTTCATCCCTTCCATTCATCTCTCCTCCATTTAAAGGGAAGGGGAAAAAAACACTGGTTAGAATTCCATGTGTTCTGGGAGCAAGCTGCAAGGAAAGCTAACAGTTCTCCATCCATCATATCAGTATCAGATCCACACCTCCATTCACAATTCAGACCAGCAAGACTGACTAGCTATTTCCAGGCCATCTGTTCAGAGATTTATGGGACATCTACCAAACTTGTCACTTTGCACATAGTCCTGCCAAGGACTCCTAGTAAAATAGGTGTTCATTTTATTACCAGGAGGGATTATGACTCATCATCCTAAAAATACTTTAAATGAACATAAGACTAGGATGTTCACACTGTATCCGCAGGACAACAATATGAGAATCCACCCATGCTGGACATCTCAAATAAGGAAGCTGGTGAGACTGGAGGATGTTGTAAAGATCTAAACAAACTTCCACGCAGGGAGAGGCTCACCATGAGCAGAGGGTTGTCCATGTCTGTACAACTCCTAAACCATCTTTACCCACACCCCCTGCATCCATCTGTGTGTACCTGGCTATGCCACGTGCCTGTATTTTGCCCAAGTGGCAACTGGGGCATAGAAGGGAGGCCAGGCAGAAAGTGGAGTGGGAGCCATTAAGGAGAGAATCTAAAAAGGTGAAACAGAGACCTGGAAGAAATTCAGGCTTATTAGTTCTTTTGCTCCTTCATCTTCTCCCCCCTATTCATATTATCACATGTATAGCCAGAATTCAAAAAAGTCAACTGAGTTTATTCATTGTGCATGTGCAACTTGAAAGCACCAAGATAAGAACCATTTAGCACGTTTAGCAAATATTCTTTCAAATTTTTGAAAATAGCTGATCTTTCCTCATTCTTATAATTACAGTGTAAGACATTTTCTCTATGGCAGCAAGTTTGTTTTATATCCATGGCTCAACTGCAGGATTCATCCAGTGAGCATAGCTACAGAAACAAGGACAGTCAAATAGACTTAGGCACTGATGTTAAACTCCCAGAAAAGTCTGGAAAAACCTACACACATATTAAAGACGAATTATTTTTCCTTAGTACTCTTTATACAAGGTTGTAATTCTTTGGACGTAAATCAAGAATAGACTTGGCCAACAGTTAATCCTTACAATCATGGCCCAAAGAGCTGCAAAATACAGAGGTGATATGGGATACTAAAAATTTTCTTAGCAGATGGAAAATAGTCCCATGAGGAGAAGAGTAATATTTTTTTTTCAGCCTGAAAAGAAAGTTACTTGGCACTGAGACAGCCTTAAACTAATTCTTGTGACTGAACTGAAGATTCCTTCAAGACCAGGGATCACATTTGCAAGCAGCCTACATTTAGGTAGTGCCTAAAAGATACCCCATTGACAGCTCCAGATAGAAAAGGATCCAATATTTAGAAAAAAATTATTTCCCAACAAAGCATAGCAGCATCTGAATGCCCAGGGCAGCTTGCGCTATTAGACTTCAGTTTCATTACCTCATTTTCCTAAATGAATGGGGATTGTAAGATACCTGCAAATGGCATTTGCTGATACCAGCTAGTGATGAAAACCATGACCCTAAAGAGATTTAGGTAGAAGTAAGAAGTTTATGCACCTTAACAGCTGACACTGCACAGAGTCAATGTCCTAGAAACAAGTGATCCCTTCCTGTCCCACTCTTCTGTAATCCAGCCCCACATCTCACCACTTTAAAAGCACAGCCCTATCTAACCAAACTGCAGACTGTGACACGCAGTTCTGGCACCCTGCATGCCTGGTGCTAAACCAGCACTTGTCACTGGGTTGCATCCACCTGTCCAGGACAGGCAGGCTCCAAAAGACCTCTCATCAGCAAGGAGTTTCCCCACTGCTTATGTGGTGACTCAGCCCATGCAGTGAGGAATTTCACTGTGTGGTAACACTTACCTGCTCTCTGAGAGTCAAAGGAAACAAAATTTCTACCTGAGCTGTATTTAGAATAAGTGATGCCTAACCTTGGCAAGCTACCTCAATCCTCTATTTGCCTGCTACGACAGCACATTTTCTGTCCATCTCCTAGGGCAGAAGCGTTACACAGACAGGAGTGAACAATACAAGATACCCCAACATTAAAAAGTCATCTGAAAGGTAGAATAGCAAGTCCATCTACATACAGCCCATCCAGCATCTTTCTTTTCTGTAACATCTACTAAAATTCACTAAATAAAAATAAAAATACAAACATAATTTTCACTAGTGAATTAGATCCACAGTGTCCAGTCATAACCTTCATAGGTGCATATTTTCTGAATAAGTAGTGAATTGACAATCCCGCAGAGTAGGCCCCTTTAAGGCCAATTAAGGACCTAAAATTATCAGTCACTAAAATCTCAGCCTAATTTTAGGCATGGGATTAGGACTCCTATTTCCTACACAGTAATTTTCACTGTTTGCAGTATTGAAAGCAGGACAAAGAAAGCAGCTTGCAATATTCTGGATTACTGATAAAACCAGCATTTTAACAGTATGGATGTTAAGACTACTCTTAAGACACTGTCTTTCACATGGATTTGTGCCTATAAAGCTATTTTAGAGATATGTGGTACCCATAAAAATGCCATTGTTCAATTCAACAGGGAGACAGGTAGGCAGGAAGGTTGGGAGGGACTACTGCACTTCCTTTTCTCTCCGAGCTTGTATCTATCTGTTGTATAATTTCCTACTAGGATAGACTTGATAACACCAGCAGATTTGTTTACCATTCTACTCCAGAGAGGTCTAGAATAGGCTGTTTAAAAGGCATGTGATATTCTAAAAGTAGACTTACGTGGTCATTTTCAATGTTTTGCAGCAGTCTTGGGTCATCAAATTCACATGATTCACTGGTGGAAGGAGGTAGCTGGCTGCAGAGCAAGAAATAAACTGTTTTTTCAAGCATCACTGGCAACATTTCCATTCTTATCAGTTCATTTATCTTGTTGAGAAGTTGAAAGAAGTTAAAATAAAACTACACTGTTCTTGAAAATATATGATTAAGTCATATGTATGCAGCTCATTTCAGCATTTTGTGCATCAGGTTCTTCAGACACCAACAAGAAACTCAAAGTGATCATGCTTGAAAGTGAAGGTTGAGAAGTTTTAAGTGTCCACCCACCTCCTAGGACAGATTTAGTAGAAGCTACTTTCGAGTGTACTCAAAACACATTCATTTCAAGGTGACTTGCTCTGGTCAAAGATGAAAATCCCTACGTTTCTGCTCTTTCATCAGAGTGGGTTCTACTCTGAATTGAACCCTGGAAGAACAGTACTACCTTCCAGGTAAAGCCTGGAAGAACTCTTGCACTGACTAGGAAGGATGTAAGAAGAGAAAAGATGGCAACTGCAGAAGTAGAAATATGAAATAAAGAAATAGAGCGGTATCTACTGAAATTCCACCACAATGGAAGTTGCAACAGGTTATACAGGAATATTTCATCTAAGAGGTGACCATGAATATTACGAGGCTTAACAAGAGAACCTTATTTCGACAGGAAGTGACTTCCCAAGAGCACTCGGTGTCTGCCAGTTTTTTGGGTGGGAGCTCACCTCTTACCTCTACTTGCCATTGAAAGCCACTTTAGCCCTCTAGCTTTTCCCCACTTCCTACCAACAAGAATATGCTACAGTCACACTTCCCCCACAACTCTTCCTTCTAGGTTTTCACTCCCTTCTGTAGGACAAGTGAGTCCCCACTCACTCCATTCACTAGTCTCTGAACAACAAGTGGTTCTTTTGACATGAGACACCTCCATATTCAGCTCTTCTCCAGTTTTCACATATTAAAACACAGTATTTTAGTAAGAAAAATGCTTTCCATTTATTAGCAGGCTTGCACTTAGTGACTGCAAAGCGTAACATTCAATTTTTAGTTAGAGAAGTAAGTGTACCATAAGGGAGGTTACTCTACTTGCAGCGTGGCTGTCTGCAACTACCAAGAAGTGCTGGCAGGCATCCAAGCTGGCCTAGCCACAGCGTATTCTCCACGCCTTGCCCCTCTCCTGTCCTTCCTCCAGGTAAAAGAGAAGTTGCATCATCACTGACCAGCTCTGTATGAATCAGCCACCCACTAGTTCTTCCATCAGCAGCCTATTCTTAAACAACATTATTCCATTGGGCTTGTTTCCGTCCCAAATTTGAGAATGGTCTGTTCATAGAGGTTGTTCTCACTCTGCCATACAGAACACAAACCTCTTAGAATAAATTTACCTGAAGTCTTCTGATGAACGCTCTGTTTCCAACTCTGGAAAGTGACTAAGGAGTAGGAAGAGAAAAAGAAAACACATTTATTGCATTTTGAAAGCTAGAAAATAAGTAGAAGACAGGAATCAATGACTCATCATACATATAAGCATATGCTGGCACCATGGTTTCAGATAAACCAAGCTTTCTGCCTTTCCAGACACCTAAATAAAAATATCATACAACTCAAAAGCCAATTTGTATGGAAATCTTAAGTCTATCCCACTAAAACTAAGTACAGTCAAAAGCAATGTTCAAGACTCAAAAGCCCAACTGATATGAAATCAAAAGGGAGCTTTTCTGACAAAAACAAACAAAACAGTAAGTGGTGTCCCTTCTGTTCAGCCTGGAACCCTTCACAGCTATGACTACAGTTAATGTTTGTGGTGAAATCTTCATTTATTTGAAGAAGCCACAAAATGGAGTTTGCTGTCCTTAGGTTGGATATGCTTGCTTCTGAAGCAGACCAAAAGTTACTCAGCACTTAACACTTCTGCATGACTGGCACATTAAGCAGCAGATCCATTCAATCCTCCTTTCATTTCAAGTATTTCCCAGGTTTGCACTTGAAAATTTGTGTTGCAAGACATTAAAAGAAAACTGTGAGCTGTGACCACAAAATATAGTAATATACAAATAATCAAAGAATAGAATATTCTAATCCTGTTTCTGATAAAGAACAATGTACCATTAATAAACATTAATTAAGCTACAGAGCTTCTAAAGATATGCTTACCCATAAGTCACTCCAGCAATACTACATTTCTTAAAGGTCATAATATTGCATGTTAAAGTACCTGTTTTATCAGAAAACAGGTATTTTACCTGTAAGGAGTGAAAAAAAAAAAAAAAAAAGATCAGCCTTCATCTTGCAAAATAACAAAATTAAAGCAAGTAGAGAACAGATTAAGTACAGGAAAAAAAAGAACTTCTAAAGTCTGACAAAAACTTCAGTGTAGGAGCAGAACAATGTCTAAAAACACATCTGTGAACAAGCAATTAAATTAATGAACCAACAATCTAGACTAATTCCTTGATGTAAACAGGAAAAAAACAGTGTGCAGGCCAGCAAAATATATTACACCACATAATATGACAGTATTTGTGTGTCTGAAGTAAACTGTGATTTAATGGCTGATGCTTTCATATCCAAACAAAGTATGAATCAGAGCTTCTTAATAATCCTAAGGAAAAGACTGATCTGAATAAGCAGGAAGAACACTGAAAATCAAGCTGCTGAGCAGCACAAGTCAATATATATTTTGCGTATATATAAATTGTCACCCTGACTAAAAAGCATAGCAAATATGAGGTTCATGTGAATAAGTTACATACCTCTGATTAAACTCAGGGATAAAAAAAAAAAAAAGAAATGGTTATCTTAATGTGAATGGAAAATAGAAATGCTTGAAGGGACACAAACCAATTAGGAACAAAACTGAAGATTTTTTTGACTTTCATTTCTTGGACATTAGCAAGGAGAATGAAGAACATGGGCTTTTGGCCTGTCCTTCAGCCAAGATAGGTCAGATATAATCATTTCTGGTATACAGACTCACAAACCCAGAGCAACTCCCCAAAACACTTAAGAACAAAATCAGTTTAGAGTTGAGGCACAGACCTTAATGTAGGAACTAAGAGTTCAACTCCCAGGTTTTAAAATGCCTGTATAACCTTGTATTTATTCCTGTGATACCTTATCACTCAGTGCTGGTGAGACTTGGACTAATGAAAGTACAGAAGTTCCTTTAATGTGGGCCACAGAACAAAACAGAATAAAGAGCATCTTCTGACAACATGTTTTCATGCTTCCTGTCTTCTGAGATCATGTCACAGATATAAATTTCTCTTGACAGGTTCTCTTACCTGTCCAAGTTCCTCATTAAGGTTTGAAGTTCTGGCCATTGCAGGTGTATCTGTTTCAGGATAATACATATCTATATCCTGAAAGAAGAGCAAAATTACACCTAAACACCATCCCTGACAAGAATGGGATCTCCTTTCCTTCATAATATGTAAAAAGCCTAATTAAGTTGGAGGTACATCATCTTTTTAAGACTTTAGTACAGTAAGTAGTAGTTCTAGCAGGCATTAGCTATTCAAAGTTTTTGGAGTTTTCTTTTCTTTTTTTTTTTTATTTTAATTAAAGTCACAGAAACGATGCAATTTACTCAAGTGACAGCCACAATTAAAGACAAAATGCCCCACTCGGTGAAATGGACTCTGCTACTGCATTTAATTGGGAGAGGCAACATTATAACCCCTAAATGAACCAGCAAAGTAATTTCTGATAAAAAAAAAAATCAACTGAAATGTCTCCAATACACTATAAGCAACTCAGAGAATATCCACAAAATCCTTGTTTACGCGATTTTAGACAAACCCCTGCAACTTTACAGAAAGCTGTAGGATGAATGCCTATCAAGATAAACAACATTTCCTTTCTTCTGACTGTTCAGCTTTTAAGAGACATCACAATCATTTCTCTTCATAACTGAAATGCACTTTGAAGCCAAAGCTCCACTGAATAGAATCACTTTCTTTTTGTAGAATGAGGCACCAGCTAACTTGATCTCTTTAGAGAAATACCATGTCTCGGATCAACAGAAATGACCTGAAGGTCAGGCAGGTTCAGGAAAAACAAGAAAAGAATCTAGTCTTTCCATCTGCTATGGCTGAAAAAAGCTATACGCTACAAAAGAGTCTTCAAAATGTTATCAAGTACGAATTAGCTGAAAGACTTCTCTTAACCAATAAAGATGAACACTACTTCTACCCAGAAAGTCTGATACACAAAAAACAGTACTTATACAGGAGAATTCCCTACAATTTTTTAAAGTTTCCTGTGAAACACAGAATATACTAATACAGTCTTTCACAGAAGTTACCTCATAAACATCACCAGAAAACCTGGTAATGACCTCAGTTTGAATATTTTTTTTGCAATTTCACTTTCAAAGGTGATGTTAACCTGTCCATTCTCATTACTTACCCAATTTATAAAAAGAGCCTGAGTAAATTTGACAACTTCCAGTGTCACCAGAAGACTAATTGGAATAAGGTTGTTGTACAAGATTATGAACGTCAGCAGATTGTATCCAAAGTTGACAGACAGCATTTCTGTGGACCAAAGAACATCAGACATTAGCATCCAAAAGCAGAAGTACGAGTACCAGAGTAGATTGCCAACCATATTTCTACAGTTGACCTGATGATATGTAGTAGCACTGAAAATACTCAATGAGTGTTAAGGCTGTTTGTACAAGGACTTTTTCAGTGTTGATCTCAGCATTACAGATCCAAAACATGTGCCTGGAGAGGCACCAGGTGAGAAGCACAAGGCTGGGAAAGCTGGATGTTAGAAAACAGAACGTGTGTTCTGCGGGGTGTGTGTTGAACAGGTGGCTTGAAGTATTCCACACTACAGCCCAAATGCAGAAATTTGTCTGATGTGTCAACTACCTGTCACTAAGTGTCAATTAAGAGCTACTAATTAAAATTAGCATAACCTTTCCGAAAGTCTTCTGTGTGTTTCAGTGGACAAGATGCAAAGGACAAGTGTATTCTAAAAGCTGCCAGGATTCGCAAAACTGAGATGCTACTCACATTAGACTAAGCTAAGAAATCTAAAGAAACAGGATGACTGCAGAACTAAACAAGGCATCCTGCTCCGGCAGAAGAGCTTTTATTAGTAGTGCCAACACTGGATAAATTGCTCAAATACATCTGCCAAGACAACTGGTACTAAGGGGAAGAAGAAAACATTTTGAAGCTCCTTCCATTTCTTTTCCTGCGGAAAAGTCTCAGGACAAAAATGGCTGTTTGTGGTGTTGAGCATCGTTGGGCTCTTCTGTGTCTGTCTGTAGTCTTGCACCTCTACTGAAGCTGGGGGAGGAACTTGGTTCAGCATCAGACCCAAGACAGGGACTCACTAAAGGGCCTCCAGCATTAACAAGAGGTTGGGAAGGAGGCAAAGGAGCGAATCTGAAGGAGGCAGAAGCCATCAAAGAAAAGTGCTGAATCTCAAGGATCAGAAATAGGCTTGAAATTTGAAGCTAGGTACCTTAGAGTCAAATGCATGAGTTGCATGCTGTGTCTTTATCTGGCTTTGGTCAGTTTGTGAAAAGAATAAAGGCACACTTGATCGTGGAAAAAAAATCTTTTACAATACAGTCTCTACAGAAATTAAAGATTAAGTTAAAAAATCAACTCTACCTGATTAATCTGAAGGACAAAAGTGTCTTTCCTATCTGTGACAGTTACAGAAGTGATAAAAACTGTGTTCAAGAATTTAACCTTGCTTCACACGTATTTGGTTACAAGTCATCAATCAACCTACACCTCTTCTACACTAGCACAAGTTCAACAGTCTCATGTTCTGGTAGTCTTCACCAATATTACTTCTTTCAGTCACTAGAAGCCACAAATTTAAGCTTTCTCAATAAAAACAAGGCGGAGTGTGAGGAACTGACTTTGAAAGTCATTGCTTCTGTTTCTGGAAGAGTATATTAGAACTACCAGCAGCCAGAGTCAAGTATGAGATACATCCTGGCTTCCACCAGAAGAGTTTTAATATTAATCATCTCACACTTGAAGTTTATCTGAAACAAAAGGCAGTCTTTGTGGTCTATGTTACCATCACCAGTAAAAAGAACACTTGCAGTTTCAGTGAGACCATTTTTAGATCTACCTCAGGATGCCTCTAACTCATTTTATAGTTAGCTAATATAAACTCTCTCTGTTGTGCAGCAATTTATATTTCATCCTCAAGTGTTTGCATAAGGCCCATATCTTCATCTAAGTTGATAAATGAAACCAAATAAAAACTCTTTTATAAGGACAGTTTTGTCCTTATCAGTTTTGTCTGCAAAGTGACATAAAAGAACCTAGAGTGTCTCTTGAAACAACGTAATACAGAACAGAGTCATATCTTCAGCATGCTTTTACCAGCATGCTTTTTTTGCACAACATCACTGAAGAAGGTCAGTGTGTCTAATTGCCACAGAAACCACAGAAAAGGACATAATTAGAAAAATTCTTTTCTCATGGAAGGTTTTATTAACAGAAACCTTAGTAATAAGCTAAAGTTATTCCAGTCTGTTCCCAAAATACACTAGGTCACCAGAAATTAGTGACAGGCTTTATGTTCTTTCCTTTCTTTCTTATTTTATGTATTTATTCAACAAAACTGAGAGCATAGTTAGCCCTGCAGCCTGTTACACTGTTTGCATACTGACCGTTTGAGCCAAGGTACCAGACGACTTCACCATGGGTTCTGTTCCATAATAAGGCACCTACAGAACTCACAAGGGCCATGACCAGGAGAATACAGAACAACACCAGAATTTGCATGTTGGTCACTTTCTCCACATTTGATCTCTTCAGAGGTGCTTTGGTTGAATTCTAAATAGCAACAACAACAAAAGGTTTAGTAATGACTTAAACAGGAGGAGGTTGCAGAAGCAAACTTGATCTAATTTTGAAGAGTCAGATATAGAATTTGTCATCTCTATCATCTAGTTCATATTGTAGGCAAAGTTCAACAAGACAACAACAGAATCATTAGGAACACTGACTCCTAAATTGACTGGAGATGGGATGAAAAGACCCATTGCTTCTACAGACCCAGTGTGCTCATCTTTTCTCTACCCGTCTCACTGATGGTCGGCAGGGGCAAGCAGCACATGCCTAGGCCCGGTCTCTCCAGGCACTTCTTGCCATTAAGGCAATGAAAAGATTGTAGCATTAGTCTAATTATCTCAAAGTTCTAAAATGGCAGGTAGTCACTACATCTCTTCAGCTGCAAAACTCCACAGAACTTTAGATGCTGTCCAGGTACCATACAAGTACCATACAAGTACCATACAAATTTGCCTACATATTGTACTTTTTTTATATGTATATGCATATATATGCCTACATGCATGCATATTAAAGAGGTATCTATAACTCCTGATATCCCTCGAGGCCGGTATTACTTAAACAGCTCTGAATCAAGTCTCTATTTTCATAAATTAGTTTTAAACACATATAAAATACATGAAAATACATCACTTCTCTGAGAACAAGCTTCGCACCTCCAGATTGAAGAGATCTTTACCTGCATGAGTTTTGTATCATGTCCTGTATACACAACAATACCCAAGACCCACTGAGTGTTCCTCAGTTGTGCACCTCTTAGCAAGATCTGGTCAGGTCCAACAGGAACTGGACTGGAAAGCAAGAAGTATATATTTAAAGTCTTCATAACACTTTAGGAAAGTATTTATCCTTTCAGCTGTACTCCCTCTCAAGAAAGAAAAGGCAAGAGGAGTAAAGCATTTTAATAAGCTAAAAAACTTACACTGTCCTTACAGGTTTCAGTGCTCTGAAAGCCTAATCCCTGTTAAGGGCAGCAAGGTTACACAAGAGAGCTCCTGCACTCTCCCCAGACTTAAAAACTTGCTTGGCAGCCCTAAGCCTCCTCTAAACTTCCTATTGGCTAATATGAGTTAGCACAAAAACAAGCACTACACAGGCAAATATATCATCCATTCCAAGCATACCTTAATCCCAAATAAGCCATTTAACGAACATTTTGGAAAGACGGAACAGCCCATGTGACTGTCAAGTGGAAGCAGGAGATCTTCTACTATTCTTACATCTGACGCTATTCAGCTGAGTTACCCAAGGAGTACAGATTTTACGCAGGATGATGAAGCCCATTACTCTTACTGACCCTTACAGTTCTACCAGTTGAAATACTAAGTACTATATTTTCAAAACTTTCTCTCTTATAATTATTTGAAATAGATCAAGGACTCTAACTGAGAAAGACTCCAGATTCTGCAATGACTTTTCTGTACAGATCTGAACATAGTCAAGTACTGGCTCCTGTTGGAGGGGAGAAGTTTCCAGCTTCTCCTACCCATCTCCTGCAATAAGACAACTCAAAAACAAAAATCCTATTCTTTCCTCCCATGTCACTTTTTGTTTAAAAAATACAATTCCAGAAAAGCCACCTCTTCCTCAACGAGCCAAGAGGGTTTGTAGACTTTCCATGAAAATCCAGTCCCTTAGCCATCAGGTTACAAACTGAAGCACACAGGAAAGACAAGCCAAACACAGGAAGACAAATCAAAGCCATCTAACATTAGGAGATGAACCAATTCACAGGTGACAATTATTAACTCTGAAACCATGCATATGCTCAGGATTGCAGACAGAAAGCAAACAAAATATTTTTCCTAACCAAAGAAATTCATGACTTTGCTGTCAAGTCGATACCTTTGACCATCTAAGCGCAAGGTTCCAACAAAGTCATAGAGATGTCGGTTGGGTCCTTCACATTCTATCCTTCCAGACACTTTCATCAATTCCTCTCTTGACTGGAGACTAGCAGTTTGAGACAATCCCTGTAGAAACCAGGCAAAGGGAGAAAGTTGAAAAAAAATGTTAGTAGAAGGATTCTTAAGGATTTTTGTTTGTTTGTTTGCTTTTTTCCCCAAGTCAATGCAGAACTTGTGCTCTGATCCTACTCAAGACTAATCGTCAGCTCACCATGCAACTGTAACACGGCATATAGCTTACTGCATCTCAACGACCACATATGCAACACTCCACTGCTTTTCATTTACGAACAGGCTCACTTGACTAAGCAAATGAGCTCTCAAAAGTTGGTAGAACTTTATTCTCACGTTTCATTTCTTTTGTCAGAGCTGGATTGCAACACTGTACAACAGTACTAGGTTTTTTTTTTAAAAAAACTTATTTTTCTATTTTAAACAGATTTTGTTCACTTCTGGATACACCATAATGGAAACTCAAGACCCGATCTACTGGACCTGAATTGGTTGAACAACTCATTTCTTCAAAGGCAGTAAATCAAGAGCACGCGAAAAGCTTTTCCAGACAAACCAGCCCATGCACTAACCCACCATGTCTCAACTAGGGACACACACAAAGTCCTTCCGAGCACTCAGAGGCAGACCACAGATCAACACTAATGACAGGAAAGCTACAACTTTGAGCACAGGCAAAGGTTTGTTTGTTTGTTTTAAATATGGAACTTCAAATCTTTTGTGAACACTTAAGTCTTGGGAAGTGCTATGTTGGAATATAACTTCTTTCAGAAGTTCTTAGACAAACTGATGGAGAAACACCTGAGCTTTTAAACAAAAATATAATATTAAAGTAATTATCTGATAAAAATATAATTACTAATGGGAAAAAAATGGCTCATATTACACCTACTATTTAAATGACCAATGGTGTTACACTTTAATTGAGTATACAAGAATTGCCTTTTCTTTTTTAAAATGGAAGAAAATGAAAAATAAATAATAATAGCAACACTAAAAGAGCAGTCATTTTTGTATTCAAGAAATGCTTTTGTATTGTTGGGCCAAAAAAGATGTTACACAAATGCACCAATATGGGAAAAAAAGAAACCTCCAGTTCCTGGTCTTTTAGCTATAATTTTGTGGCTTCTACATTGCCAGATAGTATGTACACAGGAGCAGCAGCAGTTAATTCTCAGATGAAGCAACCACAAGAAAATCCATTCCAGGCTTGTCCAGCCACAAAACACAGAGTAGGCCACCCACGCCTAAGAGTGGCTACCTGGACACCCCCGCAAGACACTATGCTCAGCTAATAAGGCGGAGGAAAACTGGCAGTGCTTGGAACGCCCTGCAGTTGTCTGATGGAAGTTACCACTTGAATCAGCAAGCAGAGAGATCACAGTCAAAGTCTACTTCGTTTGCTTTCATGGCCTTAAACTCCTCCTTCCAGATTAGCTCCTTAGATTTAAATGTGATGTATTATTGCACTTTTAATTTGTTGCAAGGAAGCAGTTTTATTAAACAGCATCTGTATTTTATCACACCAGCTAAGCTCTCTGCTCTGCAGTTAACACTGCATACCCAAAGCAACACTAAGATGTTTCATTTCTCACTTTACCTGTCGTATTTTGAGATTCGTCTCCCCATCAAGATTAGCGGTTTCAATATAGCACATTGCTTGAGGTTCACTGTAAGGAGGACAATAAGATTTTCAATATTGAAAACTTAAGACTATTACTTTTTTTTAACACTGTTTTTGCATTAAATGATCCACAATATATATCTTCAATACACTATGCAGAATAAAAAGTAAATATGGTGGTATACAATCATGAAAGTATCAGCTGAAAATATTCAATTTGCAAAGATACCTTAAAAACAGTCTCTTAAAATGGAGATTATGGATTATGAAGATAGACTTATCTAAACCAAAGGCTAAACAAGGATTTAATGCTCATGTTTCAACTACAGATGCCAGGAGGAGAATATTTTACATTACAGTTTGGAAAAAACACTTCAGCTTGTGTTTTATGCCCACAGAGCTACCACAAAGCAACAAAAAAAGGGACCATACTTGGGTGAAGAGTGGTTAATGTGCCCTCCATTGCTGAGTTCTTGTGGTTAACACAAGAGGTCACAGCCACAGAATCATGTTCAAGCTGTAATCTCTACACGTTCCTCACCTGAAGCTGCTACTAAGCAGCTTGTTGTAAGAATCGGAAGAGTTCAATGGGTTTGAAACTGAGGACTGCTGTCTGCATCTTGCAGAGATGAGGACAAACCTTTTGTCCTCAGGGAAGTGTGCATTCCTCATTAGCTGCATTCTTCGTTAGTCTTACCTACATCTAATGCGGCAGAGCTCAATGGTGGCAGCACCTCTGATAAGGAAAGACACTTCTATCTTGGCTCATTTCCCAGCATGTCCCTGAAGACTTTTAGCTGTTCTGTACAGCACCACAGTGGCTGCTTTCCACTGGTCTCACACTGGTAAGAAACAGTGATTTCCCACCCGGACCCAAATGTGTCCTTCATCAGCTCATCACTTTCCATACTCTTGAAACACTGCCATTTGCAGTATAAAATAAATAGTAAACTAATTTGCAGTAAAATAACTTATTAATTTATTATCAATAAAAGCAGTTGATCAGTAAAAGCATCAGTAACACAAGGACTCCTTAGCAAAACATTAAGTGATAGGTACGAGTACAACATAGGTTATTTTTTTCTCTCCAGAGAAATAAGTTCTTTTTTTTCTCCAATACTCCAAGAAGAAAGATGCAGAATTTGTTCTTGTCTCCTCCCACATGGGTAATCTGAAATCTCCCCCAAGGAGGTCATGAATTAAATTCAATCTGATTTTACTTTTATAACAAATCTCTTATCCAATACAATTAAGATAGTTAACTCATTAAGGAGAATTCACAATGCAGTTTCCCACTTTTCCCATATTTCTGCAGAAATGTTTCATGCCAAATGAAAGTTGTGTTTAAAAGAACATATTTTTATTATTATTTAGGTAAATTTACTCTGTACATAAAATTCATTTGATATCACCTTTCTTCTGTAGAAGTGGAAAAAGAGAAAAAACAAGATTTAAAAAAAAAGACTTTCAACTCTGGCAGCTAATCCAGACACAGAAAATTTATATATATAAATATATATAAAAGCAAAAAGCCACCCTTCCAGAGCATGCAAAGCCTTCTGGTGAACTGAGGACACTTAGTATTGCCATTCAAAAGGATCATAAGAATAACATCAATTGTAAATGCAGAACTGCCACAGAAATTGCTATTTACTTTAAGTCAAGCTTTTCCCAAATCAATATTTTGGGCTAAATACTTCATTTATTCTATATGGGTATGACAGATATCAATGGATTAGTACAGTAAAATGGAAAAAAATGACCCATGCAAGTTAAGAAACAAAACAGATGTTTTAGTGTAAAATATTAAAGGAATAGTTTAAGAAGAAGAAATATTCCTAAGTGTTGGAACAGGAAATTATTGATGTCAAAGCAGTTTCACTAATTGCACTTAAGGTTGACAGCTGCTCATTTAATAATTTGTTTTTTGTTTTGTATTTTAAAAATGCAACCTTGTACACCACGGGAGTGTAACTAGCTCTATCCTTGATCCCGTGACATAAATCTGAGCTTTCCCCTAGAGCCTTCAGTAGGACCAGCCCCATCAGCACAGTGTGTGCCAAAGAGTGATGTATCCAAAGAATGAAAGGGACAAAAGCAGAAAAGGACAAAGGGAGGAGCTTGGAAAACAAGTTTGCTTAGAAGCTGAGTCACCTGGGAAAACCTGACCTAGCACACAGAGCAGCACAGCAGCGGTTGTAGTTTAAGTGTGTGTGAAGTTTCCTGTGCATCTCTACTTGAGGAAAACAAAGCCACAAGCAGGAACCACTGTCACAAGCAGGAACATCACTCCTGTCTCCTGTTCACAGCTCTGCTCCCTCGCAACAGTGGAGTTGCCTTCATCCCCAAGATTAACAGCTGGTGCCCAAGGCTTAAGCTAATCAATCAGCCTCAGGAGCTGACTAGTGCTCCTGAGGGGCTCCCAGGACTCAACAACTGGCCAGCATTTTCTAGCATATTTTTATTAACAAAATTTCCCATATTTCACAAAGAAATCTGAGAAGTACCTAAGAGTTTTGGTTTTGCTATGGTGGTAGGGACTACTATGCAACACATACGGCCCAAGGAGCAAATTACTGAAATCCAAGTGCTATTTTGCAGTGTAGTTATTTAGATGCCAGCTGGGCTAAGCTTCTCTAATTACTATTTTGAGGTACTTTGAAAGCCAAAGGCAAAAAAATATACTGGTAATTTAGTGGAATTAACTGGAATAAAACAGAAGAGCAAATTTTCTTGATTATATGTTCCTTCGAAGGATCAACTTCACCAAGGCTGTGAAACAAATGTTTCTCTCTTTCAATACACCTTAATATTTTCTTGCATCACATTATGTTTTCTTGAAGCTATCAATCTTAATATCTTAGCTACAAAAAGAAGTCAATGACAAATGAGTCATTGACTAGCAAAACCCTATTTTGACTTTATTGAAGTTTGATTTCCTATGTGGAAAAGAAAGAAGTGCCATCTGATATCTGTTTTTATTAATAGCAGCTAGAGAGTTTAGAGTCCTCTGCACCTCAGTTCATCAGACACCTCATTTCACCCCCACTCGGGATACCTGGAAGATACAATGATCATGTCTGCTGGAAGATGTTGCCCATTGGTGACCTTCACAATATCGCCTACTGCCACCTATTGAATCAGGGGCAGGAGCACAGTAGCATGAAAGAGAAAAAAACAAACAGTTTGCTTGTCTGGAAGGTTAGTTTGTTATTTTCCTTCACCCAGCCAAAAGAACAGCATCATGCACACAACACCTAGAGACACAGTGCCTCTCAAGATCAGGGTGCTTTCCACAGCAAGCGCGCGGAAGCCTAACGCCAAAATGTTCCCTGCTCTTAGTATGAAATTAGCCATTCCATATAGACAAAAAGTTATGCGCTCCATTGGAAAGTGTGAACTTCCCCAGATTATCTTTAAGGAGTTTTTTTTCTCTTCTATATTCCTGCTTTTATCCAAATCAGAGTTTATTTTTCTTTAAGCATAGTCTTATCTCACTTAAGGCAAGATTTTTCTCTGCAAATGAGTTTTTAATCTTTAAACTTATTAATCTTCCTCAAAGTCAAGAGTTTCTCCTCTTCCTTATTTCTCACCTTTCCATCAATCCCTGTGTGTTATTTACCTATCATCTGTCATCAGCATCTTCCTCTAGCCTTCTACTCGCATTTATGACTCACAAAATATTATTTCTCTTCAGACAAAACCAACTAGCTGTTCCTTGACTTTTAGTCATTTGAAGTGTAAAAAGTCCCAATTTCTGGAATACTGTAAACAAGGGGGTCTCCATCACCCTTAGTAATAGTCACATTCTTGATGCTTTTCAGGATGTAAATCCCACCCAGTTCCCTCAGGGCAGCAGGCCACGACCATACTGATGAGCATCAGGCTGCTGAGTATCCAATGGACTGCTTACAACCTCAAATGAGCTTAAAACATTTTGCATATTAATTTATAAGAATAGAAGTAGATGGTGTATTTGAACATGCAGATTTATTAGTTAAGGAAAACTTTATTCTGATCACACGGAAAACTTCTGCTGTAATTTAACCAGGAGAGAGCAGGGATCTATCTGAAATTAAATGAGTTCGGGGGTAATTGTTCTGTGGCACCCAGCAGTGAATGGAAGGATGGACAACATGTAGAGGCAGCCACAGATTGATCTCAGAAGTGACTAGGAAAACAAAGGCTAAAGCTAAGGGCTAAGGCTAAAGAAAAGCAGATTTCAGGTTCAGCTTCTGGTGCCACCTTGCAGCTGCATGGAAAGCTGTACAAGGAACCCTGCGAGCAGACATCAGCACGAGGCACCAGAGTCCTTGGCAATCTCCAGCTTTCATCACAGCCGAGTGCTTCAGCCGTGCTGCATTGAGGCCTCCGGAGATGGGCACCGTTTCCTGCACGGTTTGGAAGGTTTGGATGTGCTTTCTCCTCAGTTATCAGAGCTGAGAGAGCTCAGCTTGTCCTTCCCAAGGAAGGAGCTCCAGGAGCCACAGTTAGCTCTATGCATCCTGAAGGACTTCAGTGAGTTCTAAAAATAAATATTAAAGGCTTTTTATGCAGTGCTTCACAGGGCCTGGGATCCAAGGGCCTATGGTGGTAGGAGGCTGCTTGCTCAAATAAGGCACAGGTCCTGCTAATTAGCCCCAGGACTTAACAGTTTTTTTTTTTTTAAGCACTTCCATCACAATAAATCTCTTTGGTTTTCAGGAGATTACAGCTGACGCATCATGGTTGCACATTGCAAAGAAAGCTTGTTCTCGGTCCGCTTCTAGAACACTAACACTACTGTTTGTGCCCTGCAGCACATTAACTGTTCAAGCAAATATTTTTCACAACAATTCATTAGCATTTGACTGAAGCACAGTAGTAGGATTTAATAGTGGGTACTCAGCTATTCCAGGCAATTCCCATTGTTCTTAGGGAAAGGATCCCCTGCACTCCAATCACAAAAATCCTCATGTGACACAAGTTAATTCTAGTTCTCTTAATTTATTCCAGCAAGACAAATCCTCAAAAAAAAAAAATCCAAGATTTTATTTACCTCTTTCCAAATAATGTTCTGCCACATCCCATTTCTTAGAACTGGAAAGAAAAATTAAAATTGGATCAAAATAAATGCCAGGGATTTGGATGAACTTCTGAACAGGTATAAGTAAGCAATAGGGGATGTTAACTGGAGTGGGAACAGACACATCATAAAAGATATATTTCAGAAGTTGGGAGCACACACTGTTCACAGCAGGAAAGGAGGAATCTACTCTTAATATCTATATGCAGTCACTATCATTATCTCCTCAAGATTCGTTAGTGACCTGACTTCTTCCTGGCCTCATTCCACACTAATGCACAGAAAGTGAGCACTACTACACAGCTGAACATTGAACTTCCTTAAAGCAAAGGGTATTATTGTCAGTCTGCTCCCAAAGGCATATTCATCATATGAAATGGTTTATCAGAGAGTGTTTAATTCTCACCTTGTTCCCACTTTTGGCTCACTTCTGGGAAACAACTGAAGCAAAAGGCCTTAACTGACTGACCCATCCAACCTCACTCCCACCTCAAGCTTCAGTCCTATATAGGCAGTTGAGTGTCTAAATCCTACTGAAAAGGATAGATTTTCTCTGATAGAACCCCTAAATGCTGAAGTCAAAACAAAAAAGGATGCCAGGATCAGCACAAAGGTTTGTTGCTCTGGTTCCTTCTTCCAAGCTGTGTTTGACCTGGGCTTTGTTCTGTTCAGAATTCAGGAGAGAACCTGAGCCCAGGATCTCAAGCAACAGATATGGAACCACAGGCCTTTCTTCAAGAACCTAAACCCTCAAAGACAGACCACAGTGTTTGACACCTCCTGTGCCTAGTTTTAAGCAGTTCCCACCCACAGATGGATCCCATGGTCGCAAATCTGAGGAAGTTCAGCAGTCATAAACCTGGCCTTTATGTACAATGATTTGTTTTCTTGTTACAGGAAAATAGTTTACCTTTCAAGCTTACTGCAATCAAATTAAGCATTAAAATTAATTAGTCAATCAACTCAGATTGTCTTTCCATGCTTACTGTGATAAGATGCCTTTAAGATGTTTATTAGCACATTTTGTATCTAACTACAAATGAATTAGACAGAACTGCCTATCTGATCTTTGAAAGAGCAGTCTTTCATATGCCCTATAACAAGGTCTGTTGTGCTACAGCCAGTAAATCGGAGATTTCTCGGGGCTAATATATATGATGCACTCATAGCTGCTCCTCAGCAGGCCATGGAAGAGAAATCACCTCCAAGACCGGGTAAAGCAGTGCTGTCTTTGAGAGCCATTAACATATACAGTCTCAATGATAAACTTCTCAGGCATGAAGAAAAAAAAATACTTCTCTAAAAGCAATCCTGCGAACGTTTTTCCTTCATAACTGAACTTCAAGGACTGTTGGGTTTCCTCCACTTTTTTTTAAATATTTCTCTGGGGCTTTTTCACATTTGAGCTAAATTTGGGAGAAAGGGAAGCTACTCAAAACTCACTTTCTTACGTTTTCATCTTGAACAGTAAATTGCAGTGAGTGATATTCAGAAATTGCCTGAGGAGCAGCAAAGGAGCTGTCACACAGGGATCACTGAAGTCCTATGTTCTCACGCTAAGTCCAACTACCATGTAACCATCGGCCTCGCCACAAAATTAGCTCTTCAGATTTTCTGCATAGGTTCTTAGTTAAAAGACTTAAAAATCCAAGTGCTCATTTCAGGTATTCAGTGTTCAGCAGTTTCCCATAAGGAGAGGGAAAACAGAAATTTAGAGGGAGAACAAGCATTTAGAGGAAAGCTTTTTCCTTCGTTGACATGTTGAGGAAACAAGTCCAGAGAATGTCCTCAGTTATTCCTGTATTTAAAGGGCAGTGACATTTAAGAAGAATGTTTTTTTTTAAAAAATCCTTTGAAATTTTTACCTTTCAAAGATATTTATTTATTTATTTATTTATTTCAGTTTCAAGGAATATAAAATATCAAGATAAAAGAGTTGGGGGGGCCATAGAAGGGGAATTATTTGGTTTTCTTACAGGGGATATCATATGCCTTTTCAAACTCTTTTTTAAAGAAAATTGACAATTGTCACACCATTTACTTTACTAAGTGTTTTCAACTGATGCAGACAAAGTCCTAATCAAACAGTAACTCACTCAAAAGACAGGTACTCACCACCATCATGACAGATTAAGCAACAGAACTGTTTAAAAAAAAAGTGTTCTGACATTCCCTAGTTGCACTTAAAACACTTGTTAACTTTAAGACTGCTTAGTCTTACCTACTGTTTTCTTTTTATTTACTGCACTGTCTGCCTTATGCCGTTTCTGCAAGAAAATAAAACATGCCATTACATAAAGATTCCAAAGTCATTAACCCAACAGCTAGAAATATGACAAACTGCAAGATGATGCATGAAGTCATTTTTACCTTTATGTTAGATTTCAAAAAGAAAACCCACACACAAAACAGATAAATCCAGAGATTTATAAAAGGAGGAGGGGAAAAAAAAAAGCACACTTTAAAATGAGACTCCTTATGTTAAAAAATAAAACTCAGACTTCGATCAACAGCAAAAAATTCGGTCTCCAAAACTGAAACAAGGAACTATGAGTGGTGATATACCTAGACAAAAGGTGGACGTCGTTGAAATAAGCAGCATGCAGAATGTTCAAGTCAAAGGTAACTTACTCATCAGGACTTGGCATAGTAAAAAGACCTGTTTATAATAAAGAGTATCTAAAAAGCTTAATATAGCTTTTCTGCAAAATAGTTGGCTCAATTCTAATTTTTTCTCTCCAATAAAAGTTGCATTTTTGTGAGGCTTGTGCAGCATTACTAAAGTGATCATGTCCTCCTGACCAGGCACAAGCAAACCCCTGAAGAGGTGGGAGGAAGGGTTCTGGCTTTCAGGAAAGTGTTTCCACACAACTTCCTTGTTCACCATATGCCTAATATGGCTCAATTTCTATAGTATGCTAATACTATAGAAATTCCAGTTGAGTCAGCAGCTTTGAAAGTCAAAAGGGCATTTTGTAATTGCTCAGCAATGACTTAATGCACATTGAGATTCACAGCTTTGTGCAGTTCTTTACTTTTAGTCCCTTTTTTGTCTTTAAAGTCACCTCCCCCAATACTCCATACTCACATAGTCTTCTATAATTTCTTTGATGCCAGCAATAGTTAAAATAAATAGCAATGGCACCAAGGTGGTATATCTTCCTGTTGGAGAGACATCAGGAATTTGCTGTGAACAGAAAAAAAACAAACCCATTACATGCTTGTATTTAAAATAAGTTTCCAGCCATCTTAGAATTTTATGAAAAGCTCTGACAAGAGAGAAAGTAGAGCCTGAATTCCAGTTTGTGCTTCACAAGCTAATACAGACATACACCCAAATCAGAGATGTCAGAGCTCTGGGCAGAATTGAAGAAACTACTAACATAAAGTAAGAAATGTTCTACAGGCTTTTTATTCTTCGTTTCTCCTCACTAACCAGGCAAAGCATTCAAATGAGGTAAGTCACAGATTCCAGGTGAATATTTACACCATCTAACAACCAACAGCTTCACAAAAATCTACCCTGTTTTTCAGCATGGTCAACAGCTTCACATTTTATGATACTATTTGGTATTTGTTTTTACTTATTAAGAAAAATAAACAGTTTGATTTTAGAAAAAATATTTTATAACTTTCATTTGCCTTTTAAATACAATGTTAATGTGAGTTGCCTATCTTTTAAAAGTATATACCTCATTAATATTACTAATGCTTAAATACATCTACTTCTGTGCAGATAAACACTGATATTCCAAGAATTTACACTGCATTACAGTGGACTATACCTGCAGTAAGGCAACGAAGAGGAAGAATGCATTTGCAGCTTTTCTTATCTGCTCGTACAGGAATCGAGGTAGGAATGTCACCACGCTGTACTTGGCTGTGCTGCAAGGTAGAAGAGGTAAGTTTTTATTTAAGTACTCCCTCTGACCACCATACGGGAACTATGGCAGAGCACTTTAAATTACACTTTGAAAGCCAGTGCTATAAACAGTTGAAGGACCATACAGTAAAGACAAGCACAGAATATGGAGGAAACAGTAACTCATTTGTTTTACAAAGAAGAGCTGTGCAGAACAGAAGAGGTATCACGCAGTGGCTGACAGTTCCACTCCACCCTTGCTCCTGCTTGGAACGCAGGAAGGTGCCAGATGACCAAAGTCAGGATCAGCCCAAACTTCAGCACCACGGACACTTCCGTCGCAGCGCCAGCACTTTGAAGCTCTCAATGCTTCTCCCTTTCACAGCCTGAAACTTGACTGTGTTGGGCTGGGCTCACTTGAACAGGGCAGAAATTAGAAATTCTGTAGGGCCCTTTTAAAAAGTCCCTTCTCCTAGTTCAGAAGCACGGTCAGTTATCAATACTGGAAAACAACGAATTTTCAGAATAAGCTTTTCTGGCTATTTCAAAATAACCTTTTCTAGCTATTTCTCAGATTACTATGTTCATACTTCAACCACCTTAACACAGACACAAAAAAAAAACTGCAATAACTGATCTCAACAAGCTATCTGAATTGTCTCCTGATAATGATAATGTGATAAATCTGGGTAAAACTGCAGAATGAAGTACCAACATGACAAGAATATTTTCCTACTCACTTTTAAAATAGAGCCATGACTACATGGGAATGGCTTCTACATTACCAAAACCAACATAAAAAGAGATTAAAACTATCTATTCAGGTGCAAGTTCTCACTCTTCAAGCCCATTATTTATATCCCAGTGATCTACAGCACTTCCAGATGCACGTTCTGCAGCACCATCAGCCTTCTAGTGCTCTCCATGGGTGATCAAGTCTATCCACAGTTTGTCATGTTCCATTACATGGGAAGGAAGATTATTTGATAGGATAAAACTAACATTCTAAGCCAACAAGGGAGCTATGGCAGCTCTCCTGGACCAGCCACAGAAGGTGTTTTGAAGGGCATTATTGCAGTGAAGAAATCAGAAGCTCTTTTTTCCTGAAGCACCAGCTACACAGCAAAATGTTGTCCCACAGGCAAGATGCTCCCATATCAATGTTTGAAAAGGTGCTCTTGGCACTCTGGGGATTAAGAGGGGCTTATGGAAACCTTTTTCTGTTCTATGCCACCAGTATGTTTTTCAGAACAATTTAAATCCATGGCATTACCATTCACATAAAACAGAAGACAGATGTAATCAAGTATTTTTTTATATAAGCTACCTTACCCCAATTAATTGATTGCTATGCATAAAACACTTACTACATCCTTAATCCACGGACACTTCAGGTCAAGGAGACTCCCTATGCACAAGGTTAGAGAATGACAACTTCCAAGAGTTTGTATTTACTTGCCTTTCTTCTCCCTCTTGTTTTGCCTGTCCCCAAGACCAAGCCATTTTGTGAGATCCAGTTGTCCCTTCCTCAGGCTGCAGTGGGAAGCAGAGAGATTTTGGCACACAGGATTACAGCTACAGGAAGCTCTCCTTTTGGAGTGGAACCACAGTGGGAAGAGTTAAACAAGATGATCAAGTAAGAGCCTATCTTATTTGGTAGGTCTGGTTATACTTGAGTTTCATCTGGTTTCCTCTTCAGATCAAGATCCCTGCTAAAGTCATTGCAAGTCAACTATTACTTTAACTTGATGGCAAAAAAGAGAAGAGAAGAGAAGAGAAGAGAAGAGAAGAGAAGAGAAGAGAAGAGAAGAGAAGAGAAGAGAAGAGA
>JAWLRI010000837.1:3896006-3920638 GCA_034781795.1 Crypturellus tataupa | reverse complement strand
CACAGTGCTCCAGATGTGGTCTCACCAGGGCTGAGTAGAGGGGCAGGATCACCTCCCTCGACCTGCTGGAGACGCTCTTCTTAATGCACCCCAGGATCCCACTGGCCTTCTTGGCCAATGAGTCCGACCAGGACCGTGTGCTGCAAGTGGGGGCCGCTGGGGCCTGGTGTTACCTGCCTGTGACCAAACCCAACTGGATGATGAAGACAGGAATTGGTGCCAAGAAGTGGAACCGGCCCCCAGCAGAAAGTTACAGACGCCTCTCAGAGAATCCCAAAGCAGTAACCAGGTTTAAGCTACTGCAGGAATACAAAGGATACAGTTTAACAAAAAACTACATGTAGATAAGATTCAGATTCATAGTCACCCGCAATTCCTGGATATTTGAAGACAAACAAACAAACAAATAAACAAACAAAACACTCATTGAGTTAAAGGATAACAGTTAAGTCCACCCAATAAAATGCAATCTCCTCAGTATGAATATAAAGCAGTCACATTATTCAAAGCAAAGAGGTGGCCAAGCATTCAGATGCATGAGAGGAAAAGTGCATTGGGTTGCCTGTGGTGGCCCCAAAGAGGCCTTTTTTTGCTTCTCTGAAGAGCAAAATGAAGGCCTAATGTTTGTCTCCGGTAACAGCCCTTGCACATAACCCTGGTGAGACCACAAGAGGAACTGCACTTACCCCAAAATAGCTGTTCTCCATCTCGCAAGTTATTTTGTACCTGCTCACTTAATGCAAAAACAAGCAGCTTCTGCTGATAATGCTGAGCCAATAAAGTGTCGACAGAGCCAAATATAATCTCTTCTGCCTCATGCTTCATAGCCACCATCAGCTAAACTCTACAGCTGAATCTATCATTGAAAGGTAAAGGGGAAAAAAATATTCCCTTCCTCCCCTGTCCCAGCTTCTACACTGTTTACAAAACTGGCAAAAACCACCAGCTCACCAAATCTTTTAGGGAAAACAGGAAAAAGTAAAAACACTAAAGCTAATTCTATGCAGTCACTTATAACTTAGGGTAACATTTTCAAAATAAACATAGTCCAGTGGACTGGATCAATGGGATGAAACATGAGATGTCTCTCAAAACAAGTGTTGATTCTTTCAGTGTAAGGCCCAAAAAAGTCTTACTAGACACTTAAGTCCTGTGTTACTTTTTTGCCAACTATTCTCAAAATACCCTCTCGTATTTGCTAGCAGCTTGTCACCACAACTCTTGGGCTCTTCCAAGGAGTTTTCCTATATATACTACATAGCAGTATATTTTGACTGAGAATCAATTATGTGTCTTGGGTCTGAAGATCAGTCTGAGGCAGTACATAAATTTGATCTAATAACCTGACTAAGTCTGAAAACTTGGCTCCAGCAGCTCCTGTTCATGACCAGAGTTCTGGACAGGTAGGTGCTGCCGTTCCCGTAAGTCCAGGGAGCCTGCCCAGCTCTCCCTGAAACTCTCCAAGACCCAAACCTAAAACCTGCTCCAAGTGCAGTAAGTGCAGGGAAAGCTGGCTCGGACACCTGGCACATCTCAAATTCATAGCTTTTAACTTTGAAAACTGCCTAAATTCTGTATGTTCCAGGTTCCTAAAACTTGGGAATATTGTTTTTATATGTATATGTTTGCACTAAGATTGAGTTAATGATGTAATCCAAGAAGCTTGTCGTTGAGTTCTTCCTGCTAATGGGACAAAAGTTAAATGCACCACATAACCACCACAAGGTGCTTTGAAGAAAGAAATGCACTTTGTAAGCCCACTGCAGCAGTAAACACATGTGCATTTCATCTTACCTCCATCCTCAACTTATTCAAGTTGTGTGAACTTGCTCTACTAAGCAAAAATGTTTCTTATTTTGGGGTTAAGCAGTTTTGAGTGTTGAGAACTGAGTTTCCGACCCCCTATTAAGCACTGATGACAAGGCACTATCCAATATTTCCCTGGACTTTCCTCAGCTCTTTCTTTAAAGTTTCTATCAGCACAGCATGCCAACTTTCCAGCAAGCTCAAAACACCCTTGGACACATTAGAATACAGTGAACACAAGTTCTCAGCATTTGAGTTGTTTAAGAGAATTTAGATCCTACATCTCAGATATGCTTGACATACAAGGCAACAGGGTACAAATGGAAACTTTACTGTGCAAGCCTAGGAAAGTTTATGTAGTCTCTATCCTGCATCTTCAGCCATCTAGATGAAAGCAGTTTCTACCCAATTGAAAATTTCTTTTGAATTTTCAGCTCAAAATGTCTTGCTGTTCAAAATAAACTCCAAAGGAGAACACAGGAAACCTCACATTTCAAAATACACATAGCCAGTCACTCCTCTCTCCCAGTATCTTCCATTGCACTTTCTGAAAGTTCACAGATGTGGTAATGTTATAGCAATTTAAAAAAAGAACAAAACCAAAAATCTATGCACATGGGGTGGTGGAAGTTCCAGCTAAACTGGATTCTGACATTTTGAACATGAATAAGGAACTCTTCTCTGAATGACCTCACTGATCAAGGTAGATACTAAGTCTGATAAAAGAGCTAGAATTTCACCTTAGATAATCATGCTTAATGAGCCTATTTGTGAGCCATGTACTTAGCATAGTAGATGTATTACAGGAATATTTCAAAAACAGCCTTCAGAAATCTCCTTAACATAACTGCAACTAATCCTTAGAAGACAGCAGAATCAGCCTTCTCTCCTCCCACCTCTGAGGCTTGTTTCTCTGTATTAATATTGGTTGAAGCTAAAAATATCTTTGGCACACAGTCCTTCTATTAGCATTCTGGCACACAATTGCCTTTTTTTCATTTCTGTAATGTATCTGTTCCTATAACAATTTACTGACAGCTTTAAGCATATCAGCTGCAAGCACAGCTGATCTTGATTTCTAAGAGAACAATTTAAAACACAACAACAAAAATATTTCCCCCTTTATAGGCTCATGATACAAAGCTATCTGTATTCAGATGTTTCTTGTGGTAGAAGCCCCGAGGCCATTAACACTGGCTTCCAGCCAGTGCCAGATTAGAAAGATTTACCAAATACACACTGACCTTTTGCTCAAAAGCACTCCCAGCGCTGCCGCCGTTAATTGTTGGCCACAGCTCAGCGTCACACACGGCCAGAGCAGCTGCCCATCGTGCAGGTACCTACAGAGACGCTCCTCTTGCGGTGACAGCGCAGGGACACGTTGTTCCTTCTATCTTGTGCTGGCTGCATGAGGAGGGAAACAGCAGTAGCCCTCCAAAGACCTCTACAGCACTAGCAGGTCTCAGAACCGGTGAGCAGGATGCCCGTGGTGATCCGTGAAACACCCGTTTTGCACCTCCAAACTGCTTGGCGCTGGGTCCAGCGAAGCCAAGTGTGTGGGCTGTGCCCACCTGTACCCTTGTGCACACAGGTTGCTCTGGCTGGAGCTTTCTAACGCATTTCAGCAAAAAAAAAAAAAAATAAAATAAAAATAAAAAAAGAGGAATTGGGCAACATTCTGTATTTCAGCTCTTAACGCCAGCACCTGCCCAGCTCCCAGGCTGCCCCCTCCCTGTGCTCGTGTTTCATGGCACAGATTTCAAGAGAAATCCCAGCAGAAGGCTACAACAAGCCAAGGTCTGCTCCCGTTGGGGAGGTTATCTATAATGTAAAGGGTTATTAAGGCCTTAATTTGTCTTTTCAGGTATAGAAAGGCTTTGCTTTCTTTTTACTTATGCCCCCCACCTCTAAGCAGGCAGAAGGAGAGAGAGCAAGTGTTTTGGATGTTAAGCGAATAAAACAAGATAAACACAAAGCAGGAATTCTTTCAGCTGTCACTCAGCTAATAAAAATCCCACTGCTTTAAGGAAAGAAGGAAGGAATATGTTTTTTCCATTTTTCCTTCATCCTCAGTAGCCCCAGTGGTGCAAAGCCCTTAGCAGTCCCACATAATGCTCTTGTGGCAGCTTATGTCCCTTCTCCCTTGCCCCATCGAGACCAGATTTGTTTTTCCGATGGGGAACAGAAAAGGAAGCGGCAGCACCGCAGAAGCCCATGGCAGGAGGCAAGGATTTGGCTTTTTGGATTTGACTTTTTGGACTGTATTTTAAGTTACCATCCTAACAGAGTATGCATAATTCAGAACATCTCCCTGTGGTTGACAGGTCCACATCAATGATACATGGGCTGTTTTTAAGTGCAGCACTACACCAACACCAGGAAAGCTGTGTGCAGGGAAAAGGCTGGACACATTAACAAGGAAAAAAGTAAGACCCACCAAACTGGGGATTGCTAGCTAAAACTTGTTTAATTTTTCCTTTTGGAAACTATCCAGCACACTCAAATTTTACACCAATACTCTCTTAAGAGCTTAATCTTGTTTGCGCCTGTGCAAAGCAAGACTCCAGGTGCAAGGAGCGTGTTGGGACCCTCTTTCCCCTGTCTGGAAGCTGCTGGAGCAGAAAGTCGGAATATTGCAGTGCAGCTAAAGTGGGGAAAGGATTTCAGCCAGAGGGTATCAAATATTTATGATTAAGACAATGACAGGAAGCCATGGAAGGCACCACTGGCTGCAGGCGCTGTTTGTTCCTTGGGAGAAGAGCCTTGAAATTTTCGTTGCCCTTCCTCTTATCTAGCTTTCATTAGGGAAATGCGTTGCATTATACATGAGCAACATGTTTGAGAACATTATCTACTTCCTACATAAATGAATCCATGACCATCAAAAAAGAAGTACTGCATCTATTCATACTCTGCAAACTGCTGTAGCCAGTTCATCTCCCCATGTGCTAATGCAAAACCAGTCTGGAAGCTCAACATAAAGTCATACCTGAACTATCATGAAATTCGGAAGCACCTGGGATTTGCTTTAGTGCTGAAGACAAAGTTCAGACTTGACGTAATATATATTTTTGCATTAAATTTAATGATGACATCCACCAAAGCCTAAGTTATATTTTAAGCCAAACATTTATTCCAAACATTTAAGAAAATAAATTTCTTTTTAAAGTTGTATGCTTCCCTAACAGACCTTTACCAGTTTAGTTTTAATTCAGTGTCTCAGATACATAATGCAGTTAATGAAAGCGCTTGATAAAAGACACAGAGAACACAACAGACAATTGCTCGTCCCATTCCTTTTCCCGAGAAAACCGCTTATACTAGAAGCACAAGCCAGTTAATAACGCCGAGTGGCTCAGTACCAAGTCAGGTGCACGATTACACATAGTGACATCTGCACTCCAAGTGACCTTGGGATCTGCATCATTATCCATATGATCAGAGATAAATGCTAAGATAAACCAGGAGTGTACAGCCAAGTGATTTACTTGGGAAACGCTAGTCAACAAGGTACTATTTCAGCTAGTCCTCAACAAAACATGACAAGGAAATCTCTAGCTATTTAATTCCGAAATATAAATTTGGTCTCATTCACCCAGCTACCAAGACAGATTTCTTTTTTTTTTGCAGCCAGGGAACTCGACACAGATGGCTGAAGTCAGTCCGATCTGTGCAATGTTTCCACAGCCCAGGTAAGAGCTTCACGTAGTAGGGCCTACATCCCTTCCACTTAATTTTAGCTATTTCAGACTCTGGTATTAAGTGTATCATCAGAGATAGATTCCAAAATATAACAATTATAAAAATTACAATATACTTAGACTCACTGATACCTAAAGCATCCATTCAGTAACAAACCATTTTATGGTAATAGATTTAGGCAACAGTGCTTAACAAATAATCTCTGAGCTTTTATGTTTCCCAGAAATCCAACCACAAGAATTCATTTAGGTCTTAGTCCTTCCCCGCCCTTGGTTCCCTACCAAACAATATTCCTTACAGTAATTGTTCCACAATTGCCAGCAAAAAAAGAAATCATGGGTTTTTTTGTTACAGAATGCTTAGATGTTGTCTTAATGTGTAAAGCATTCAATTACATTTTTTACAGCATGGAAGTTTGAATCTCTCAGTATGGTTACATTGTTAAGAGAAAAGTTAGAAGATAATGCCACAGCTCAAATGGCCAGTTAGCTTTCCCCAGAAATGCAGTATATTCTTCTCTTAACTCATGGAGGAGATGAATTAATGCAAGATCACATATAATGGGAAGTTACTAGGAAGCAACTAAGATGGATAGCATCTTTGGACATACTAGAAGTCAGAGGCTGAACAAATCTGAAAGGACAATGTTTCCCATTGTAAATATGGCAGGGAAAGGGAGACAGAACTATTTCAGTTTGACAACACTACCACAAAGCAAGCAGCCAGAACTGCACAGGAATTAGACCACAGACATGAAGATCCAGAGAAAGGATGCTCTGTGGTGCCTGAATTAGCAGGTCCTATCCTATGGATGCTGTAATAGTACATTGTAGAGTTCCTAGGAAAAAAGGGACTCTGTAGAGAAACTTAAACTGCTTAGCACCGCCCAAGCTTTGATTAGGAATCACTCCGATGTGCTCAGCCCCACCGCTGCCTGCCGGTCCCAAGGGCTGCGCCGCCTGGGAGGCTGCGCGAGACCCGGCCTCGCACGGAGCCACACGGGCCCTCAGAGGGAAACAGGGAACTCAGCCACATGAGGGGTTGGTAGCGAGGCAGATATATCCTCCTTCGCTTACTCTTACTTACGAGAGCAGTACTCTCGTAAGCCCAGGCTAGTGAAGAACCAAGGAGAACTGCAAAGCTGAAACAAAATACCTCAGCTGGCTGAACTGCACTTATTTCTGCTCTGGTCACTTAATGAGCACTGGCTGCAAGCCAGACCGAAGAGCAGTTGCTCTGGAAATCACCGTCCACTGCAAAGTCTCAGAGCCACCTCCACAGCTGTATCTAGATGCAGTTTGTTACACTTCTCTGGTGAGGTACTCAGACATCGAGTGACACTTTTGCGTCAGAACCCCACATACAAGTATCACTGAAGCTGGACAGAGTTTTACTGGAAAGGACCAGCCAGCTTCCCACTGACCACCATGCAACCCTCTCCGTGATGGCGAATCAGCCCACAGCAGGGCAGGCCCCACCACTCTGCAGCATCCTCGGCTGTCACCGCCCCAAGGACCCGCTCTCCAAGCCCAATAAGGTGACAAAAAGGGCAGTTACTGCTGCCGCCACCTGCATTTGAGAGCCTGCTTTTTGGCACAACTGATTTCTGTTCATTTGTTCTTATTTGGATGCTGATGTTCAGAAACTCGCTCTTCACCTCGCCCAGCATTTATCCCGTCAAGATTTCCGTAAAGCATCTCTTCAAACGAGTCATAAACACTTGCATCTAACATTATTTTTATGTTTTAGTGATGACACCAACTCAGATATGCACAGAACTGTCTGCAGATTCAGGAAGGAGATTCTTCTAACAGGCATCTGTTAATGATGAAACAGTGAACATGGGCTCTTTTAAATGTATTTCCCTATCTAATATAATGAGAGGATTCATGCTCTGTAGCATACATGGCAAGGGATTTAATCCTCAATGCAATTTAGCAGCTAGGAAGACCACAGTGTAACCTCTAGTAATGTAATAACAGAAATTACAGCTTCCAGTTAATTTTTTTATCAAGCTAAAGCTCCAGGTTACTGATAGCATGCCTTAAGTCAGGAAGCAGCATGCAGACACATGCACCACGATGAAAAAAATCAATTTGCAGCTTCTTGTTCCTGTGCTCTAATGCTATCTGAGTAAGATAAAGGTCTTCAGTGATGAGTCAGACAAATTATCTGTTTATGTAAGTCTTACAGAAAAAGTACAATTAAAATTTTTAATTCTGTAACTGTGCACTAAAGTCTATACTGCTGCAGTGTCCACAAGCAGAAGATTTACCTGCTGCATCAGTAAATTAGTAAATGTCAGAGTCACCACAATAAAGGAGACAAAAGCTTTGATCTGTTAAATTATTGTATTTTTTCCAATTTTCAAGTACGCTTGAGAGGAAGAACTAAATAAGAAGGTGTTTTTACCCAGGGAAGAGCCCAAAGAGAGAACTGGACTGGGCTTTCTCCAGTTTTGTGCACCACCCTCTCTTAGCATTAAGGTACTCAGCCCCATCTCTTAAGACTTCGCTTCTGCAGGGAAGCAGAAAAAAAGTAACTCCAGATCAGGTCTGCTACAGGACTTAGCTGGAAAAAGAAATAGCTGTATTCTACAGGAGGAAGATGTTTGAAAACTAATTGTGTATTCACGGTTGTCAGTGAAACATGCTACAACTCTGAAACAGAACACATAGAAGAGTTGGCTTAAAATAATAATAAAGAGCATCAAAGGTTTCTCTTTACCAGAGAAAAATATACTTTTGGAGCCACACTTAAATGTCACAGCTCTTACATTTAAACCTTACAGTTTTTGCCCTGCTGGAATGGAGACTGTGACTGCTTGCAGACCTGCCATGTTCCAGATGGAAGGAGGCACCGACTGTGGTAATTCTCACTCCTGCTGTAGCCTTATGCCATCCTCCACTCCCGCTTTAGCTCCCCTTATCTTCCTGCTCAAACAGAAGCAAGTTTCCCTTTCAGCTACTGCCTCAGGCTCTTCACAACCTGAATAATGCAGGCATAAATCTGATGATAGCCAAAAGCATGCAATAAACCGGGGGGAAAAAAAAAAGCGTTTTCATAGTTTTACTTAACGTTACAATACTGTTTCTCAGGGCAAGATGCCCTTACTCTGAACTCCTCTTGTTCCGGTTGTTTGCTCAGGTAATTGCTGCAGATACGTAGCATGTGAGACACAGGAGAAGAAACCTGATGCTCCTTTGGGTTCTGTCCACAAGAAAGCAAAAACCTCTGGGCCTCTTCCAGGCTCCCAGAGAGATGATGGGAAGGAACTGCACAAAAGGATAAAATGAAGCCCCCCCCCTAACCTAACATATATCACAATTTTTTTCATAGTTTCAAGAACTGAGATGCTGATGTCTTTGGCCACTAACCCAGGCCGGCACTGAAATGTTATTTCAAGAGATTAACTTCAGGTCTTAACTTTAAGGCTTATAGGAAGGGGGCTCCCTGGGTTCTACAACAAAGCTGAGTACTTTAGCTGAAATGAGCAACTTGTCAAGCACACTTTTCATGTGATTACTCCTAGCCAAAAACAAGCACAGCATGAAGTAAAGCCAAAAAGCCCCCTGAAGAACACAACAAGAACAAATTTGCCCAACTACCGTCCATTTTGTGCTCTTTGTTTACCATGTACACAAGAATGGCACTTAAAACACTTCTGAGTACTGTCCCACCTCTACATATGCCAGGGCAGAAGTTATCCTCCTCTTTCTAGACCATCCCCATGCAAAGTAAAAGAGAAAAATGGGCTTTCCAGAAAGCTGCATTTCATCCCAGCTAGTGTTGATGCTATTTGCATTTGGAAAAGCATCCTTGCTGTTTGTAGAGTGCTTTATGTTCCCAAAAGAATTATTCGTTTAGCTACAGTAGTAAAAATTAAATCATAAACTATCATTTTTAAAGGAAAATATGGTCTAAGGTAACAACAGGCGCCCGAATCCCTATAGCAATAGCAGGAAAAAGTCACTAAGAGACAATGACAGTCATCACAGAGAGTGATCCTCTGGTAAGTGCTCCAGCACCCTCTCGCAGCCTCGCAATGGCCGTGTCCTCGCTGTCAGTATGTCCACCCTTGCAGGGTTACAACAAGACGTGACAGAGAGCACTTCCCAGAAAGCCTGGCATCCCCAAGCTCTTTTCACCCGAATACAGCAAGATCTCTCCTGCCACGTACACTAGAAATACAGCTGTGCCAGCTGAACTCATCTACACTTACAACCTCTACAGAAACACCCAGGACTTTTAGAATAAAGTTGTTCACTCACTGATTTGCAACTACTCTAGGAAAAAAAAAAAAAAAAGAAAAAAAATGCCTGCAGTGTCAGTCAGATCTTAGTTAGATCCCGCTAGCATCAAAAGCAAGTTCTGAATGACCTTAACCCCAGCGAGACCTGCCCTCCAGACCCAGGGCAAGTCCTCAACTCACCTTCAAGTAAACTATAGGGTAAAACTATTACCAAAAGCCCGTGTCAAAGTCAAGCTTGTGCCCAACTGCTCATTTTGGATACAAGAACAAGGCAAGTTAAAGAAGAATGTGGGCATTAATAGGCATTTCCCGCAATTCAATTATCAATGCAAAATTGCCTCAAAGTCATTATTTCCTTATTAAATAGGCTTTTCATTTTAGAAAGCTAAAATATCAATGTAGGGGAAAAAAGAAAGGATGAGGTCCTTGCAAACAGCGAAATATTACCTATAAAAGTAACATGTACTTTACTCAGTAAGATATTAGGAATGAAAGGATGGAAGAAAGCACTACCAAAAGTACTTTTAATCATGTTAAAGATCGCTGTAGTTTGTCTTAAGTAGCCTGAAGCCATGAAGGCTTCCTTTTATTTATTTACACATCCTAACCCAGCATCAACAACTAAAGATGTTGTCCTACAGTCTAGTAGGGGCAAATCACCCAGGCTGCCCCATTACACCCAGCGCCAGGCCAGAGCGCTGCTGGTGCTGAGAGCTGATGAGCAGCGCCCAGCGCTCCCTCAGCCAACAGCACTCGCCCTCCGCTCCAGCACATTTCCAAACCACCAGGGAAACAGCAATTACTTGGGAAGTTCAAGTGTTCCCTGCTTGCGCGTACATACACATGAGCGCAAAGCTTTTGTGGCGAGCCTGGCAGAATAGGAAAATGCATTAGAGAAGCCAGACTTTGGGCAGCACGTGCAGCAGTTGCATCAAGGAGCAGTTACGCTGGAGCACAGGCTTGCTGGAACCACAGGGACCATCTTCAGTGCCAAGGGGAGCACTATTTCTTCAAAGCACCTGATCTATTGCAGACACGCAAGCATGCATACCAAGGATACATATATCTTTTACAGAGGACAACCATATCAGGGTAAGTATTATGTTTCAGATGTGCAATTCATGCTTCCAGTTCCTAACGCTTAAGACAAAGGAGGGCAGACCATGGCCCTAGACCCACCAAGCTCAACAGGGACAAAACCCTTGTCATTTTGGCATCGATCCTGCTACAAAAGAGCAGCAAACCTATCTGGGTGCCTGATTCACTAGAGCCCTCTGACATCCAGAAGGGTTCCACTCCCAGAGACACCCCGGGTCCCGCAGAGGCCGCGGCACAACCTGTGCCGCCCTGCACAGAGAGAGGGGACAAGGCGGCCTTCAGCGTTGCCCAATGGAACTAACTGGGAAAAATACTGAGGCTCCTTCACCACTGCTGCTGGACAGTGGTGCTCGTCTCTGCCCACAAGAGATCCAGTAGCTTCACCAATCCCACGAAGGGCTGGTTTGGACTACAAGCAGATCTCGAGTGGGCTTCAGAGCCTGCACAAGCAGCTGAGATACCTTGGCAAGGCATCAGTCTTACCTGGAGCACTCCAGCATTGTGCTAAGGCTCCAAAGGATCAACTTCTACACCAAGAACTTCACATTATTAATTTGTTATGCCCTTCTCTGCTTTTTGCCCTTCAAGTGTGAAGACCACCAGAACAGAGTAGGCATGTAAGAAATAACAGACAAAAAAAAAAAGTTATTCTCTATCTTCCACAACGACACCAATAATGTTTGCTTTTAAAAATGTTTCACAGAATCACAGAATGGTTGAGGTTGGAAGGGGCCTCTAGAGATCATCTAGTCCAACAGTCTGCTCAAACAGGGACACCCACAACACGTAGAACTGGGTGGCATCCAGGTGGGTTTTTAACTTCTCCAGAGAGAAGACATTAAGCAGTTGATAAAGGACTAAGTTTGACTGATTGAAAACTTGACTGCATGTATATATGTTCTACACTACAGAATATATACGTGTGGCAGGCCAGGCAGACTCCGTGGGTTATGATGTGCAGGTATTAAAGGCTCACTGCTACCGTTAGCAGGGCTGCGAAACGGAACGTTCTCAAGTGCAGGAAATCAGCTGCTAATTCAGGGTCACCAACTGCAACCTGCTTTCAGCTATCTTATGCAGTAGCCAAATGCCTTAGAGAAAAAATCACTTTTGTGACTGTAATAACTAATAAAATTAGACTATTGTGTTCTTAAAAAATACCTCATTCTTCTACAATCATAATACCTGCTAACTGTGCTGAAAGTTGGCATTGTGCACGAACAAGATTAGAACTTAGTAATCTGACTGAATATTGCAGCCAGCCACCTTCAGACAAAGACCTGTTTTTATCGGTGCCACCACGGTGGAGAGGACACCTATGCTGACGTGAGGACTTCCTCCCCACCTCTGGGCGCTTCCCAGCGGACGTGGAGGCTGCAGTGGGGAGATGCTTTTCCCCCACAGCAGGAAAGTTCCAGGCTTGGAGAAGATCATTTGGTCTGTTCTTTAGGTCGCCTCCTTCTGGGCCTAGAAACTAGTTCCTGCACTCCCAGCTGTGAGCACTAGATGGGGAATCCCGCACCAACTGCTTGCAGCTCTCATCAGCGAGGTGCTTCACTCAGGACTAACCAGCAGCGTACAGCTAATACCAACATAGGCAGCTGGGCAGAGACGTTTGGCCCCACGAAGTTCAGGAGCACTTGTGAGCTTTATCTCAAGAAAAGTTTTCAGCAGACAGAGATTATTTTTAGCTTAATGGATGTACAAGGCAAAGACTTTGAAAACCAAGTTTAACAAGTCCTGTATTTAACCAAGGACAAAAGGAAAGCTGTGGTGCTGTTCCCCCGGCTGTCCCTGGCACAGAGAAACTGCTCTACTGACAGACACACTCACAGGTGTGCAGCACGGGCCGGTCTCACCTCCGCTCTGCTGCTGCTTCAGTCTGAAGATCCGAACAGGGGCAAAAGGTAGTTTATTGAGCTAGGACCACATGTGGATGCCTCTTTTAAAGCATATATGAAAAAATTAAATTACTGATTTATCTAATACTGTGGTATTAAGTATTATTATGCATCTGTGGCTGCTGTGGCTGAAGCACTCTCCCCAAGAAATGCCTCTGATTAGAAAAAGCTGAACTTTAGTTATTCACAGTACCTGCTCCTCCTGCTGTGTGAAGGTTGTGTCTAGAGAGCAGCATCTGTACTGGGTCATTTTGTGAAAATCCCCTTCTTCTCCCTGCTCTTCCTGCTCACCAAGAGATAGCAATCTCAGGGCTTGATCCCTAAAAAGCATCAAGCTGTGACTCTGCACATCTTTCCCTTGCAGCTCTGTGGACCCCCAGCTGCTACAGGTTGGTAGAGGAGTATTTGATGTCCCTACAGGCCTTAAGCCAGCGACAGGAATGACAACAGAGCTTTGCACAGCACTGGCACTGAAGACCACCACCTCAGGATTCAGCTCGACCTGTCCCACCACTGCTGACCACCAAGTATGTGTCTATGTTACCAGTTTTTATGCATTCCAGTCCCAGCCACAATAGCAGCATGGTTTTGCTGGAACCGCCACCAGTATGAGGGAAGATAGGAATCACAGACCTTTTCAATATTTAATTATCTAATATTGCACAAGCTACAGTGGATTTAGAGGAAATTATGCTTATGATTCATAGGCTGATACTGGAGGGGTTCCAGGGCAAGGCAGCTCAAAGGGAGCAGAGGAAAAGAAACCCAACAAACCGCTGCTTTAAAGCTGCGTGTGTCCAGCCAGCTGCTCCGCGTCCACGGGCAGAGCTGTACAGGCACAGACAGGACAGTGATCCCATCCCAGAGAGGGCCTGAGCAGCTACCTGCTCATCCATCCGCCCCTCTCCTTTCAAGAGCTGTATCCACTGCTGCACAAGATAAAGGCTTCTGAAGTTGCTCCTTCCTTCATACAGCAGAAGAGCAAAGCATCCCTTGAAAGGGAAATATTCTAGCAACCACACTTTCCGAGTTCATTAAATATGAAGTTATTGCTGCTGCATTTATGTTTTAACACTTATTTAATGGCTTTTTTTTTCTTTGCAAGCCTCAAAAATGGTTAATAGATGCCATTTTGAGATGCTACTCTTTTTTTTTTTCCAGTATAACCTTCAGTTAGTTTTAAAACTGAAGGTGAACAGGGACAGCCAACTCTCGTGAATAATTATTAGAGACAAGTTGAAGTTTTTTTTCCCTTTTCTTTAAACATCTAGAAGCCTTTCCCTGCCCCCTCCATGGAGTATTACAGAAACAACTTGCTTTTATCTGAGCAATACAATGCCCAGTTGGTAAACAGTTTGCTGTGTTGTGTTTCGAGCTCTTCCTGGATATTGCTGCCTCCGTCCTGCACAATCTTCTACTTTGTCCTCACTAGCAGAGCAGTCAGCTCCTTATCACTAACTAGCCCTGCACCCTGCTACATTCCAGAGTCTCCCACACTAAGTACATCTCTTATATTTAACATGCAACGCCTGCTAGGCAACTGCTTAGAGCTGCTGTTGCCATGTATGTCACACCACACGGTTCTAGCATAACACACAGCAAACATAACAGCAACAAGAAATTACTACATTATACAGAGGGATAATGGTTTATTCCCCAGGTTTAAGTTTTACCTGTATTTTTTCCAAACAGCACTCAATCACAAAGAAAAAGAAGAGATGCACTATATTCAATTTCTCTTTGCTTTTCCTATGACAAAAGGCTCCTGGGGTCCCGGGCAAGCCTTGCTCCCTTCCTGTTCGGGGCAGACTGACCTTCGTCAGAGAATGAAGAAATGAGTATCTACCTGAGGGTGCCAGAAATGAAATCCACTAACATACTGAAATAAATACCTATCATATACACATACTTTTCTATTTACAACTCCTTGCCTCCAAGGGAATCACACCTGATTGAATCCTGAAGTCCTTGAAGAACAAGCCTCTTATATACTACACTACAGCTTGTCATACAAAAGCCTCTGTAGTCATGACTTTCTATTTCCTTTCTTCTCGTTTAAAGTCTTCCTCATTGCAACTCATAAGTATAAGCAGAGATAGAGTAAGTTGCAGCAGGTAGAGCCTGTAGCTGCATTTCAGTCAAGCCACTTGCTGTGGATCAGTCACCATTGCCCACCCCGCTTTATAGCTGTTCTGTTTCCCCATTCTACAGTGCTTTGAAATTGCTTATTTTCACTATTTTGCTTAATTTTGTTAACGTTAGTATTATTTTAATTATTTTAGTTTAGCCCTACCAGTATACATTTAATTCCAGTAAGCAACCAGAAAAGGTTACTCTAACTTTCTCTCGTATTTTAAAGGTTAGTCCTTGATCTCTTAAATCACTCTTCTATTACTTCAGCCACCTCTGGCAGATCCGTTTGTGTGAGCTGATATTCCTTTGCACAGGTGTATGCAACTGGGAGACCACTTAAGTCCATAACTCCATCTTTTCCTATCTTGTGGTGTGTGAGACATTTCTAGTGCATCTCATTACCTCTTTGACCTTAGTTTTAGCTACTTGCTGTTCTTCTATTAATCCTATTCTATTTTTGTCTATGGCGATCGCCACAGCATAGTCTTCCAGCTGAAGAACTGTCAATCGTCTTAATGCAGGACTTCCCTTCCCCCTTCTTTAAGTTGTTAATCACTCTTGGCAAATTTCAGTCTGGAGTAACCGATGTATCAATCTCCTCACCCTAAATGCTTATGCAGGAGTAGAACTCTTATTGACAAGCTATTTTAACAATATGCAATAACTCCAAAAATGCAGAAGCACAGCTTATAAAATACCCTTCTAAAAATGATCTTCTACAAGAAATAAAGGATTAAACAAAAGGTCATGCTGTTGAATATCCACATGGGCTTGACTTCTTTTGCATACGCTGACTGATGCTAATGAGGCCTCACATCACCAAAGCCAGATGGCCACAATGAGAAAATCTAGCCATAATAGCTGCAAACTTATCTGACTACAAAACATTCAGTTTTCCTATATCATCTTCCATTCCTCAGAGCCTGAACAAATACTGTGTAGCTGCCTGGGATCTTCATATTGACCCTAAGAGGCAGATAACTGAAACTATTCCCATGCTACAAGGACACAGATGAAGACAAAATACTTAGAACTGAAGTGAAACAGCCGTCGTCCCTGTGAAAATAGAAGCTTCCGTATGTTGTCCTCTCTGACTCAGTAAATTTTGTAGTTTCTTCTTTCTTCTTTACTACTCTGAATTCTAGTTCATGTATTAATTCTGATGCAATTCAAAAAGTGCCTGTTTATAGTTGCTAAGTTAGTGGGGGTGTTTGCTCCAATTGCATCTGCCCTATCTAGGTATAAACTGGGACACAGGGAGAAAAATTCTATGATCTTTCAGGAGGCAAAATTGATGCTCTGATTTTCAGCTATAACAGAATGAGGTGGAAATTCAGCAAAATATCTGTGTGCAAAGTGGCTGGTGTCTTGCATGGGACTTAAAAGAACTAAGTTTCTTATCTGGACACTCATTAATGATCTTTTATTAAATGTATGAAAGGAGATAAAATATTACTTGTGCATTAGAAGACTTTTGAGAACAAGGAATGTCCGGCTCTGTGCACAAGAATCAGTATAACTGGGAATAATTAATGTTAACGGGGCTACTCATGCTATCTGTGATGCAGTGGGTATCCTGTCTTTCCCTCATCTAACTCCTGCATCTTACCTGCTGTAGAGGAAAAAGAAGGTGTAAAATTTAGCTCTTGCCTCTGTTTGCCAGTGATGTGACGCTTTCTGCCTGCTCGGCCCCCATGCTCTCCTAGCATTTTACAGTTCTCATTGCCTTCATGCACTTCTAATTTTTTTCCAAAACAATACTAACTATTTTGAGAAATTAATCTGGGATTCGAATGACAGCAGACATCAAAGATGATTACAATTCTAGGGCAGAAAAAAGGAAGAGCTGAAATATACTGTTTGGAATATATGGTTGTTGCAGGTACTATTTTACAGTTCGTTTCTGCAAAGATCAGTATATACATTTTATTCTCTGCCCGCAAAGTTCTTGGTCTCACTTGATGTTTAGAAACGCAGATTTAGAAGCAAAAGCCTCTTTCGAAGCCCAGATCCATCTATTCCCGATGACTGTTTCATAGTACTTCACAATGACCCATCCAATTCAGTTGTGAGGTTGAGCTAGATTTCTTTCCTACCAGGCCAGCAGAAAGCTGTTCCGATGCTTTTTACTTTCAGACTGAACGTTTCTGAGAGTTTGCTGTCTTGCCAACACTATCCTCTAGTTCAAATATTTTTCTCCCTCTTGACTATGTGTATGGAAACTTAACTGTTTAAATGATTAGTAGGCTGATAAAAGCCTGAATTGTGGTAACTGAGATATGCAAAATACAACATTTTGATACTGTGAAGCTTATCATAAACACACAAGTGTCGGCCAAAATGAAATGGCATATTCTGTCCAGGAAGACTGGGTTTGTATTGATCAGTTTTAGTCGCCACACTGGTAATTGAGTCTATAGAGTGTGTGATGAGATTAAACTGCCTCCACTCTCTGCAGAAAATATATGTTTAGAGTCAATTGATCATTTTGCTTTAACCTTGAAGAAGCAGGACCTCTTGAACTTTCTTATAAAGTACATGTTTTAGAAGAATTTTCTGAATGGATGGTGCCTGTCTGCATAAAGTAACTGATCTGTTATGATCAAATTGAAACACAGGAAGTTCTACCTCCATGTGAGGATGAACTTTTTTACTGTGAGGGTGACAGAGCCCTGGAACAGGCTGCCCCGAATTATCGTGCAATCTCCTTTGGAGATCTTCCAAACCTGCCTGGATGTGACCTTGTGCCACATGCTCTAGGTGTCCTTACTTGAGCAGGGGGTTTGGACTAAATGATCTCTAGAGGTCCTTTCCAACCTCAACCATTCTGTGAATCTTCTTATGATAAGGAGTCAGGTGCTTTATATAAGGACCTGAAATCATGTCCATTTTCAGTCTCTCAAGACTTATCACAACACACAAAATAACTAACTCCACTGAACATCTACATGTGCATGCTAATAATTTCACCAATAATTGCACGTTCCTGAAGATTCTGACTTCGGGACCCAACCTCTGTCCTTAAATCTTTCAGATCTTTCTAGATACTCCATCCTCTTTCTAAGCACTGATAACCTTTTTTGGAATCCCAATCAGAAGCTGCAGGTCTTTATTTATTTTTGAAGACAGGGTAAACAAATTTCAGATTTGTAAATAAAAGTGCTTCCATTAAATCCAGCAGGTAAGAACTTTTTCCCTTATTTAACATTACAGCAAAACTTCAGCAAGGCTGAAAAGTTTAGCTAAGGAGTGAAAAGCCCCTGCTCTTCAGGCAGCAATGGACTAGGAGAACTGTGATTATGTGGGACAGGAGTGGGGAGAAGAGCACTGACTCTCTCTGTCTGATACGCTCTTATGTAGCCTCATCCTTCCCCCCTGGCCCCAGCAGGCAAATGGCAAAAGGTCGGCATCACAGAACGGCTGCGTTCCTGAAATTTGGGGAAGAAGATTTAATCGTTAATCTGGAAAGCAGATTAACTCCTTACTATAGCTCTTCAAAACAAGGTACCAGGACTATGATACTGATATATTCGATCCCAAATCCAGCTACTGGACAAAAGCCTCAGATACTTTTTATCTATTCCTTTTATAAACGTTGGGTTGAACCTCCCTAGATCCCACCGGCAAAGCAGGTTAGATTGCTTTCACTGCCTGCCATATGAATAGGCAGAGAAGTGCTGGGCTAGAGGGAGATAAAACCTGAGCCCTCCTTCTATTGCAAATAGTAAATGGGTAAGGATGGAGTCATTGTAATGAGACAAAAACACTTTTGCTTTCACTCTGTATAAGGACTCACTCGTCAAATGAAATTGAACCAATGGCTTTGGTGGCACATTCAACAGAAATCAAAAAGCTTCAGGTAAGTTTTAAGCAAAATGCAGAGCTGCCTTCTTTTTCTTATAGCAGCTGTACACTAATTTTGATTGTGTTAATCCTGATTTGTACCACTGTACAATGAGGTTGGCCCATCACACCAAAGCCTTGGCTATAATAAACTGACACACTAGACTAGAGTTATTATGAATTAAAGGTCTGCTCCAACATGGCTTTATATCGCAGTCCAGTGTTTGAAGCATGTTCCTATTCACCTGTACTTTGCATGGTTGAAATGGTTGAAATGTCTAAAAAAATCCACAGTATGTTTCGTGATTCTCCACCACAACACAGAAGCCTTGAGATCAATTTACTGACACTTCATTTTCTTTCCAACTCGGGCTATTGTTAGAGCTTTCAAAAACGATAACCACATTGTTGCCCAAAGCTCTCTAGCAAACCTCATGTGATCGCCATGCACGTGCACTGCAACTTCACGGGGTTTTGTCCCTTCTCTGCAAAGTGCAAAATAGGTGGTTTGATTGTGTTACTGATTAAAATCTATATCAAATGAGCTTTGTTTTAATCATACCTTGGTCTGAGACACAAAATCCGCTCATGTGTTGGGGGTGCACTTACCCGCTTCTAGCTTTCTGTATTTACATTAAAAATTTCCAGAATCAAAAAAACGCCATGGCAAAACATGGAGCCATGTGCTTCAAAATAGAGGGGTAACTATTAATTCTTTTTATTGGAAAGAAACTGCTCAGGAACTTTTCAAGTAGATAGAATTTCTTAAGGAAGGGTGATAATAAGTCTGAAAACTTTCCAACAAACTGTGAAACAACTGTTCTGATAAGAAGTTCTCAGTATTAATACTGTATTTTTGATTTTTATCAAAAAGCTTTAGACGATGTTACTTTTATTTTCAGAAAAGCTTTTCAGTGGTGATTCAAACTTCATTGCCTTAATCTTTCCTCATATCAACAACCTTTCACAATTGATCCTGTTAGTTCCAGCTATCTGAGGTTTGCAAATGTCCTGTCCCATATAGCTGCAATTGCTCAAAAAAAAAAAATAATAGACTGAAAGGAAAACACTTCTGGTGATGAAAAGACCAGGTCAAGAAGAGACCTAGAAGAGAAAGCTGTTGCTGCAGAGATGTTCAACTGCCTTTTCTATCTCTTAATATATTCTTTTTACCAACTATACATACAAAACAACCAAGAGAGATTTTATGATTAACTGACCCTTAAAAGAACATGTCAGCAATCAGGCTTTATAGATATTGTCAGTAATGCATATTCTAATATTTATAATACTATAAACAATTCAATGGAACAAGATACAGGAAAACTAGTAGGAGATGGTAATTTATTATAGTAATAAAGCTAACACAGGAACCTAGAATATTACTTCACAAGTAGCAAATCAGCACTCTCAGATTCAGCAGTTATTTAGAGGATTTACTTGATAGCCTAAAAAAAAACGGTCAGAGAGAAATGGACCAGCTAAGAGCAGCAGACCCATGTAGCAAACTCATGGAGTATCATTTGTCAAACTGCCAGAAGCGCAGAGGGGCTGATACGGTTTTTGAGGGCCATCAGCAAATCTTCATCACAATCAAAACGCCTTCTGAGGTGCTAACTAAGTGAAGAATGATCACTCTGAGAAGCTGGCATCATTTTCCACATGATCCTCCAAAACTCCATGCACGTAAAGTCAATGGGAGTTGTCTGCTTGGAAGTATTAGGGTAGGAAAAAAAGGAGATATTATCAGGAAAAAGAAAAAGATGCTTTAAATCAGCATCAATTCTGAAGTCCGTATTTCCATATAAAAACTCTCTGCAAAGCTGGAAGAGATCAGGACTGTGCTCAATCCTAGTGGCAGTGAAAAATGCAATGCTAAATTATACTCCCTATAGGCAAGAGTTCCTTATCTTTGAGATATTCTAGGACCTTGAACAGGCAGGCGGGTTTCCTTGGAACCATGTTACTGCCAGATGCTTCAGTCCTGCACAGAATGACAACAACATTACTGCTAAATCACACTAGCAGGTCAGTGCTTCTAGCTACAGCCAGAATTTAAAATGCATTGAGTCATGCAGTATAAGGCAGTATGCCTTAGGAAAATACTGCTAGGAGACTATCATCTGGAACAAAAGTCCTGTGGGAAGAGTGGGAGAGAAGGAATAAATAGTTCCCCAAAATAGACAGTATGTCTGTCTGTTTTCAGCAGAGTCTCAAGCACAGTCAAATAAAAGACAACGTAAAGGGGTTCATATATTGGCTATAGAGAAGGGTAGAAATTCTTATTTTTAATCTAAAATATTGAATATCAGTTAGACCTGTTAAACTAAATCCAAATACCTACGTCCTCCACATCTCTGTGTGTTTTAGAGTCTTCAATGTTTTTATTTCTGACCTCACCTTCCTCTTCAAAGCAAGACAAAGAAGGGAATACACAGAAGTTTATATATGAAATTATTCCACAGTAACTCCACATACAGTAACTTTTTCTAATTCAAGTGTCATAAACAAATATATCTTAAATTTCCTCTCATCCAAGATAAAAGAAATTTGGGTCAGCCTTAAATTAGCCTCTTCACTGCCTAGCCACCTCAGATCACGATTGACTAAGACCTCACTCTACTTGAGAAGCCTCCACGTTATGCTCATATAAAAACGGAGTAACATAAAATGTGGGAGGTGAAAAGATCTTGCTGAAGAGGCAAAACTGACATCAATGCTAACGGCAACAGGAAGGGACTTTCAATGGAGACTGAATAAGCTGCACATGACATGAAACACCATGCCAGTTAAACATGGGTGCCAACAGGTAGTTCAGTAACACTAACACATCACTTCCCCTGCGCCATTTGAATGTGTGTATGAACACACATACACTTTATTTGGGTTTTATTTGAATTGTTTGCTGGGGAAGCACATCTTTCCACACTATACCCACTGCCTCTAAAATTGCTAGGTACCTTTCACGCAGTAGAGTAGGGCTTTTGCTCTTGTTTATACTTTTAAATGTATTTTAAGAACCTGCGCAGCACCAAACCCCCTTTCATAGGGTTTCGGTTTGGACAAAGGTGCATTCGACATGAATTCTTGATTGCCTTCAAAATAGGATGTAGACAACCCTTGAATGACTTGAGCAAGCTTCATGGGGAAAGCTTTCGCCTTCACTGTGCTTCCTGCTTCACCTACTGTTTCCTTCACTGTGATGCTTATTTCAACGTGTCTTCTTCTGAAAGACACTTCGGCAATTCCAAAGATACCTTCCCTGAAGGAGCAGCATTAAAATGCTAATCTAATTATTTTACGTATGCCTACTGTATATTTTCCATAAATAGATGCAAGTAACTTGCACACGATGAAAGCTATGAACAAAATATGCGCTTGTGTGCAATTATAATTGCTCCATATGACACTTGCCAACAACTGCAGTCACAATAATGTGCAGCAGCAGGACAAAACTATAAGGATCTAGACTGAAGAGCTTTTCACTTGCATAGACATTCTCTGACAAAAGGAAGAGTTGGATCCTTTAAAATCATAAGGGAAAATGTAAATGGAAAAGATAAACAAGGGTTATGTTTTGTACCATGGAATGATGTTTACATTTCAATTCTTCACATCCCCAAAGGAGATTCTGTAGCTACTTCTACACTGAAAATACTGCTTCTTGCTGATATGCACCACAGAGTAGTTGAAAGAGACCACAGCAAATGACATTGAGATCATTTGGATCTTCAATCTATTTTAATGTTTGCACTTTTGCCCTAAAAATAAAATGTTATTCTTTATCCTTCCAACGTGTTATTGACAGTTGCTTATTTTTAGTGACTTTAAGGAGACAGAAAGGAGGGGAACAGGTAAGTCTTTGATGGCTGTGGTTCCAACAGCAAAGAGTTGGAAACTTCTTAGAGAATAATTTAAATATAATCAATTTAGCCTACCTGTACAGCATCACAGCAATAAAAAGATTTAGTTGTACAAAGCAAAAAAAAAATCAATTAATGAGCAAATGCATAGAAAAAGTAAAGGACTAATCATTTGAGTGGCAGGAGGTGACCCTCCATCTCCAATATCTCCTATTCTCCTCACTTCTTTTTCTATGAAATCATCGTACTACTGCTGAGCAGGTTTAAAAGACTACTAACTATACTGATTGTATTTTATTCTGTATTAGCATGCGTAAAAGTTATGCCACAAAATACAAGAGGGCAGAAAATCACAGGTGAGGCTGATCTCATTAGACCCTTGCAGAGCTGCCGTACAGCTGTGAGCTACTGAAAGACTTTACAGACTGCATGGAAAAAAAAAGAAAAAAAAAACTTGGTGACCCAAACTGAAAGCTGATACTCTAAGATTACCAAAACTCCCTCAAAAGTAAAAAGCACGAGCAAGTAAACTACAAATATTCAAAGCAGGAACCATCCTTGTCTTAAAAGATGTTGGGATATTCTGAAACGCGGGTAGACGCTGAGGGCACCCCTCAGAGCCCTCTGCGGCACGCAGGAGCTCAGGTCACCCTGCAGAAGGAGGCACAACAGGGGCAGCGCAGTCAGCTTAGCTGTGGCTTTGTCACCGCAACGGCACACAGTGAAGGCAGGTAAGGTCAGCAGGGTGCCAAACCCTAGTCTGAAGCCTTATCGTTCCCCACGGGATGGCATTGCGCACCGCTTCGCCTAGCACCCTGCTTACTCCAGGGGTCCCCAAGGCTCTGCCATCACGAGCAAGTCGTGAGGGCCAACGGGCACCGTGAGCTGGGCCACCGACCCGGCTGCGCAAGGCACCCGATGGTCCTGAATGAACCCGATGAATCCTCCCCGATCCAATGAAAACGGGGAGGGAGCTACTGGACCCTAACCCTTTGCCGACTTTGTACTTGGAGCCCAAATACTTCTCTCAGAAATGGGTGTCTTCATCTTTTTTATTGGACCCGCCTCTAAGTCACGGTGTCACTAAGGCAACAGATATTACTCAGTAAAGCTGATGTCAGGAATAAATTTCGAATGGTCCGTGGTCTGACAGCAGTCAGTGCAAGTCTGTCTCCTGGGACCAAACTGCACCTCCGCACCCCTGCAAACTGCAGGTTACGTTTCTGGCTCCATTCTCACGCAGCAGTTGGAAGGAACCGTCTGAGCGACCCTCCTGAGTGACCCCACGAGCTACAGCCCCCCGGGGGTCTCAGCCCCGGCCGGGCGCCGGGCGCCGCCGTTGCAGTTCGTGGGCATCACGTACGTGCTGACGGTGCTGTGGCTGCTGGTGTTCGCCTGCTCCGCCGTGCCCGTCTACATCTACTTCAGCACCTGGACCACGTGCCAGTCCATCGCCAACCCCAGCAAGACCTCGGCCACCATCGGCTCGCTCTGCGCCGACGCGCGGATGTACGGTGAGCGCCCCGGGAACCGCTCCGGAGCGGGGAGGGCGTGAGGGGAGGGGATTCCCATTGGGAAACACACTCTCCATGGCCGTGCATCCCATCCGGATGCTCACGGGTACCCGCGTCTCGCCAGGCGTCCTGCCCTGGAACGCCTTCCCCGGCAAGGTGTGCGGCGCCAACCTGCTCTCCGTGTGCAAGACCAGCGAGGTGAGTGTCCCCCTTGGTCCCCGCGGTCCCTCCGGGTGTCCTGGTCCCCCTGGGTCCCCTCGGTCCCCGCCGGTGGCCGCGGCGGCGCCGGGCGCTCAGCGCGCGCTCTCCTTGCAGTTCCAGATGACTTTCCACCTCTTCATCGCCGCCTTCGTGGGCGCCGCCGCCACGCTGGTCTCGCTGGTGAGGGGGCGCGACGAGGGGCTGGGAGGGTCATTTTGGGGCCAAACAGTCGTTTTTGGGGCGACGGCGGGTGGCGGAGGCTGGGAGGCGCCGGGGGGGGTCCCCGGGCGGCGCGGTGCCCAGCGCCGGCGCCCTCCGC
>JAWLRI010000837.1:3875859-3895906 GCA_034781795.1 Crypturellus tataupa | reverse complement strand
GGGGCGGGCGAGGCGGCGGCGGCTGCAGTGCGGGACCCCTGCCGGGCCGGAGCCACCGCCGAGCGGCACCGAGCGCCCGCGGGGCAGGAGAGCAGCGCCATTAACCTCGCTTTGTTTATTCGTATTTTATTTTATTTTGCCTACCCGAAACTCACGTTTCATTCACAGCGTCAGCACCCAGAGCACTTGAAGATTTGACTTCTCGCCCCCCATCTGTAACAGAGCCCCCCTTGCAGTCTGGCTCCCTAAAACGGACTCCCGGCGTCAAGGGCATCCGTGGTCACCGCTGCCGTCCTCCCCGCTCAGCGTAAGGTGCCAAGGAAGGGGGGAAGGGGGACGATTAATCGATGTTCTGCCTGAAACTCGCAGCGCATTGCCTGGCTTTTCTTTATGCTGCGCAAAACATGGACAGAAATGAGCGTTTGACCACCAAGGGCAGGCAAGGGAGGAAGGGGAAAAGGAAAGAAGAAAAGGCAAAGAAAGGCAGAGAGGAGGAAAGCAAAGCGACGATGAAATAAGCAAAGGGAACAGGGAAAGAGGAAGGGAAAGGGAACAGGACAAGGAAAGGAAAGCAGGAAAAAGCTAAGCAGCAGCCTCTGGGGCACTCTATATACTAGTCGCAATCTGGCATAGCTAGTGCGTGTTGTCCTCCTAAGCAGGCTGTTTTAAAAGGCATGGAGGCCCACCCGAGGTGAGATGTAATGTGTCTGGGAAAGACCATTTGGACAGCTTGAAGGTCCATGAAATACAGCTATTACAGTCTTTAGTGTTAGAGAACCTAAATTTAGATACGGCTCTAAATTTGTATCAAGGCCACACTACTACGTAGAGTTTGCTAGCATACAAGGTGGAGAAACTTGATGTTACTTCAAAAAATTTAAGTGATTTAAATGACTGAGTCTCACTGTGCTTCAGTGCACTCCCATCTGATATGGAAACTGGTGCTTAGCAGACAGACTTTCACCAAAAGCTGGTAATTAGATTTTGCTTGAAAAGTAGTATAAAACCAGAGAGTTTTACACAAATTTGACTGGATAGATTAGAACCACACACACTTTGTGGGGACACACACTTTGTAACCTGTGAGAAGCTTTTGCTCTTGCGGATTTTATCACTGTGGGATAGGAAGGTCCAAGAGCTTTTGAGAATGAAATGACCCACAAGAGGCAGTCCTGCATGCTGGTTTTCCTGCACGACCTTGCTGTTTTATGCCCATGACATGGGGTTCTTTTCATTAATACAGTTACCTCCAGCTTAATATTTTGCTTCTCAGTAAAGCAAAAAGTGAATTTTAGTGACACCTAATAGCAAGGAAGAAATACAACCATCCTTGCCCCTGTGAGCATCAGAAGACAGGCCTGTGTTATCATTCCCCATCCGCCACTTCATGCAGAATCCTGTGCTGCCGTCTCGCAGGAAGCCAAGGGGAGAAAGTGTGTGCCGGAGTATTTATAAGGAGACAGAGCCACAACATGAGCTCAGTAACTGAGGAAGAAACAAAGCCTTGCTCAGAAAGCCTCACAGTAGGGTAGGAAAGGTAAGTGCACAGTCACAGCCCTGGGTGAACCTGAGTTGGTTCCATTTCTGAAAGCCCCTGTTCAGCAGGAACAATCTGAAGAGGAGCAGGCTGTGTACTATGAGGAAGAAAATACACCATTCTGCCGGTGCTGCTGGCTCACCTTTGTCATCCTGCTATGGAGCATCTGCTTTTGTTGTACTGCTGATCTGCAATAAATTGTATTTTATGGGACCCTGAGTCATGACAATGTGATTCCCTGAGGTCTGCCATAATGGCTCATTGGTTTGAATGTGTTGTACTGAAAACATTAAGAAAGTAGCTTGTATTTTTCACATTACAATGTGCTCACTCTTCTAGTATTTATAGCAATGTACTTTCAAAGAGCTCGATATGCGTAATAATTATTTCAATGTAATAAATAAAGCAAAGGCAGGAAGAATAGTTCTGTGGTTAATGTGCCAGACTGGGAGACAGGATATCTTGATTCTATTTCTGACAGTGCCAGATGTCATCTGGGACCTTGGAGACACTGTTTCAGCCAAGTTTCCAAGTGATGCATCCTTTGCTGTAATTACTAATGTTGTACAGAGTCTTGTTATGTATGTATTTAAAAGCAATCTTATAAAACCATGTTCTTAACAATCTAAGCAAGGAATTATTACTACTCCAAATGTAATTACAGATAAAAAAAAAAAAAAAAAAAAGAAACTAAAAATCTCAGTAATTGTAATGAAACTGATGCAGACACTCACTATTTATGCCTCTTCTGGAGTTGTGCTTTTCCTCCCAGTGCTGCTCCTAACCTGGACAGTCCCAGGAGGCTTCCCCAGGCAAGGGGAGTCAGAGCTGCACCAAGTCATTGGTGTCCCAAATTCCTCGCGGGAAAAATGTGATGGTTCTTCTTCCTCCTCTGCTTCCTTCTATTCCAGGGCCGAGCCTGCAGCTTTTGTGTTTTCCAACATGCTTTTAAACCTTCTTTTCCTTCATCAGTCTGCAACTCCACGTTTACTCCCAAATTACTATATATGATGATATTTATGTATGTTATACTAGTTCTTTCTGTTTCTTAAAACTTTTTTTTCCCAACAGTCACGTTTGCATTTCTTTAACTGAGTATTAGGAGCTTTAGCTTCATTGCCCCTTACCATCTTTCGCATCTGCTGCCCTGCTGTGTCCTGTGTTCCTGGTTTCAAGGGGCTCTGCTATCCTGCCAGATCTCTATTCGTCTACACTATATCACCATGTTAGGCAAAAATATCCTATGCAGAATGAGTTATTGTTACTACCATCTATATAAACCTGTGGTTGTACTAGGCCAGGGGAAGCAAAAGCAGGACAATTAGACATCATTAGCAAAAATGCTGATACAGCTATCCAGAGTAAAAGCAGAGCTCAGACAGGTCAGGAAAAGCTCAGACAAAGCAGCTTGACAAGCTCAAGACTGAGGCCTTGCAAAGTTAATACGAAGCCTGTGGCTCAGGATGGCAGTTCCAGTATTACTGCGTTGGAGTAATTTCATGTGGCTCGGCCTGCATAGTCCTTCAGTCCTAAAAACAAGGCAGATTATCTTGGTTTTAAACCAAATCTTTGTTTTAACTTAAGAAAGTTCTAAGGAAAAGTTCATGGAAAATGGGTTTCAAGGTAGTTCTCCAGAATATAAATAGTTCTCACACTGCATGAGAGGTATTTAATTATTTTCATTTGCTTTCCTGTCCCCCTAAAACTTGAGTTTTATGGAGCCAATACTCCCGCTAAGATGGAACCATAACCTGCAGCAAGTGTGTAAATGTTCCCAAATTTAATGTTTCAGACTAGCTGTTACAGTCAGGACTGTCTGTTGATTGCTACTAGAGATGAGTATAAAGCATCTCAGTGACCAGCATGTTATTTAAAGCTTCCAGATCCTGGAAAAATAAATGGTGATGTACAACATGAATTAGGTAAAAATCATTTAAAGCGCAAACGAAGCCCCCTAGCCCCCAGGCGAAGGGTGCCGGAAGCTCTGCCGGGGTGTCCGGAGCGCGCTGGGCTGGTGGCCGGGGCAGCACCGCGGACAGCTCCGCGCCGACCAGGCCTCTGCGGAGGGAGCAGGAAAATCCCATGTGTTGCGCTTTTCTTTTGCTTCCTTTTTTCTTGGCTTTGTTCAGTTCTATTTGAAATTTAGTCAGTGGGTGGTGTCCGTGCGGCAGGGAGCTCACTGACACCCAGCACCCTCTCCCGCTGCCTGCCCGAGCCCCCAGCTATGTGCCAGGCCAGACCTCGCTGGGACAACAAGCCCTCACGCTGCCCCTTCTGGGCTTCCACGTCATCCTCATGGGCATCCCAGGACTTGCAGGATGGAAAAGGAGCTCAGTCCACATGCTGGGTCTGAGCATGTGAGCATCAGGGGAACGTGCATGGATGTCGAGGACGAGCCGGGAGGCCAGGGGCAGGGCCCGAGTGCCCCCTGCAAGCAAACCCACGGCTTGGAAGCTCCAGCATGGAGATTTCTTAATAAAAGGAAGGGGCATTCCAGATAAACTCGGTTGAAATAATCCCAAATTTAGGGTCTTCTGTCTCATTTTAAGCAGGCAATGTCAAGAAAAACAAATAAAACGTGGAATTCAAGGATTCTGAAAAGGAGGAAGGGCACAGCTGTGAGCGTGCTGAACCTAGGGCTCTGCAGTAGTGTCTATACAGAGTATGGAGGGTATATGAAGAGTACATGGTACTTACAAAGGGTATAGAGTAGCCCAACAGATGACCCTAAATTCAGACATGCAAAAGTCTCAGTTGAATCATTGTGCTGTAATGCATGTGCTGTTTTATCCTTATGAGCACTCTTTTTCATGAAGAATTCAATTTATGAATGAATATATTTATAATATATACACACACACTCACATAAAATGTATGTAACTTGCAATGTTGACAAGAAGTACTCTGCATCTTTATCCTCACTGTACACAAATTCAAGCTAATTGCTGCACATACATGTTTTAACTGTGTCACCTAGTACCTGCAGGTGCACACATGTATTGGCATCTTCGGTTTCTTCATTGTTTTTATGCATTCCATTAGCATTGAACCAATGGAATAAATTGCACGCAAGACGTGTTTTAAAAATCAATAAAAGGAATAGTACCAGCAACCAAAGTGCTCTATTCGTGAGTCACCCACTCAGATAAGGGCAAGACTTCTATACTAAAATAGCAATATGGTACACTTCCCTGAGCATGCATGTTTGAAAGTAAAGGGATGAGCCAGTATTAATATAGATCAAACTTGTGGGAAATGCAAAAAAAACACTTAGCGTACAGGCTATGTAACGTACATGCAAGTATTTAGCACAGTAGAATTAATGTTGCATAAGAAAATATATGATAATGGCAGTGCCCTAGATAAAGCTTTAATACAAAAGATGAGTGAGAAAGGTTCCTCAAGATTAAAGTGCTTTTTTTGGAAGTATGAGTAAGAGATATACTATATTTGTCCTGCTTTACATAGGACAGGAACTCCAACTGTGTGTTGTAAATGCCTGAAGGGAGGTCTTTAAAAAACACTGTTTAAAATAACCGGCCAAAGTGATCCCATATATCACATCATAATTTTTCAACCTGTAGAAGAAAATCAGAGCTGTGGTCTTTTGTTTAGTTGTGTATATGTTTCCTCCTTGCACTTCAGAAAGTTTATATTACACTAAAGCAGAATTTAGCTGTGGGATAAACACCTTCTGGAATAAGTGTGAACACAAATGAGCAGCTTACACTGAGATGGTGCTTGGTGAGCCTCATTCATAGTACTCTACATCCAGTACAGGGGAAACAAAGAAAACTAGGGAGAAATTTTTCTCTAAGGTGCCTTGCACTTCCATGAGGCGGGCTAAGCCGGTTCCCACCATAAGCCAGAGCAGGCTAAGGGATGACTGCAGGATGCTCTGTCCTACTTGGCCTTTGCTGTTATTTTCTTACACAAATTGAATTTGCACTAGCTGCACAGTGTGTTCTCCTCACAAGGAGGATCATATCTCAAAACCTCTTCAGAAACTTGTAAATTCTACCGACCTTCAGTCTTCTTAATGTCTGTGTTTCTGTTCTATCAAAAGAAATAGCTCTAAAATTTTGACGAGATGCACCCAAGGTGCTGAGAGACCAACCAAGGGCATTCTCTATCATTCGTGAAATGACAGAATAATCAAAGGAGGTTTCTAATGACTGTGGAAGCATCAACATCACACATCTCCAGGGAGGGCAAGGGGAGAGATAAGGGAAGCCAAAACATTCATCTACTACAGTGTGCATGGTGATAGGACAAGAGGCAACTCTAGGCTCATATTTTTCATAGTCTTACTTTTGCTGCTGATATACTTGCAGAAGTATGGAAGTGCAGAGTATAGAAACAACCTGTTTCTTTTCACATCCCTCCTCACATTCAACTCTAGATGGGCTTTGACCTACCGACTCCTCTGCCTGACTACCCGAATTTCTACTCTACTTCTGCACATTTGCACAGTGTCTCTATATGCCTTCTGGGTCACCTATCCTTGCTTCAACCTCTTGTACACTTCCTTTTGATGCAAGTTTGGTCAGAAGTTTCTTGTTCATCCATGCAACCTTCCTGCTGCCTTTGCTTGATTTCCTGCATGTAGTGATGAACTGTTCCGACTATTCTTGAGCTGCGCTGAGGTAATCTTTCAAAGTGAACCAGCTTTCCTGGAGCCCTTCTTCTGTTCAGGACAATCTCCCATGGGACTCTTTCAAGTATACCCTTGAACAGGCCAGAGTCTGCTCTTCTGAAGTCCGGGGTCCTGGAATAATTCTGCTTGGGCTGTGCATTAAATCTCGCTCCCTTCTCTCAGGCTCCTGAATGCCATCATCTCTTGGGCACTATTGCCAAGGCTGCCCCGACCTTTGCATCCCAAACCAGTTCCTGTTCGAAAATGTGAAGTCCAGCAATACATCTCCCCTCACTTACACCTTAATCACTGGTCAGGAAGTTGTCATTAACACTCTCTGGAAATCTGGATTGCTTGTTCCCCACTATGTTGCCCTTTCAGCAAATATTGGGATGGTTGATTTCCCCTATGAGGACCAAGGCCTGTGAATATGAGGCTTCTTCCTGCAGTCTGAACAAGGCCCAGTCTACCTATTCCCAACCAGGTGCTCTGCAGCAGACACCTACCACCTGTCTCTTGGCTAATCCTGACTCACAAGTTCTCAGGTAGCTCAGCCGCCATCCCCAGGCCAAGCTCCCTACAGTGTCACTGGCAGCTCCTCCTCCTCACCTTCCTGGCAGGTCCTTCCCAAAGAGCCTGTATTCACCTATCGGAGCACTCCAGCTGTGGGAGTAACTCCCATGTGGGAGCAACCATGAGCCTAACAAGACTGTAACCTTGCAACTGCATGCGGACCTCTCATTCCTCCTATTTGCTCTCCATGTTGCGTGTGCTGGTATACAGACCCTCACAGAAGCATTCACTCCCAGAAAAGCTACAAGAGCTGCCAATGGACACAGCCTTATTTGTGTGCATACACTTGGGATGATCTCACATCAGCCCTGTCTTGTTGATGACAAGGTTGATGAAGGAATTGCATATTTATTTTTTTCATACAGATTAGCAGTCTGTGTTATATTAACAGAATAAGGCTTTGCAGTTCTTCTCTCCTTGGCTATTTGTAGGGAAACCTAAGGCAAATCTCACTGTCATATTTATGTTATCACATTTTAACTGTGCCTGTAACTTAGCAAGATGCTTGATACCAAAACCAACCTGGTAACCTTATCTGCATCTTCCAGTCAAACCAATTATCATCTTCTATGTTTCATTTTTTCTTTTACTATTGTTTATAGCTTAAATGGCAACATTCATAATTTAATGGTACATATCAAATAGCAAAACACCTAATGAACTAGATTCCTGCTCATATTTATAAAAAGTTAAAAGTACCAACACTCACCACTTGACATGGACTCACAAGCAGAGATCTTGTGTCTACCATGGCAATTCAGCGGCCTGGAAGATGTCTTCTTGCATTGGCTGCGGTGGATTTAGAGCATCTGACAGCGCTCTCAAGGTCACAGCACTGCAAAGCATACATTGCACACCTTGCTTCCAAATTTTCAAAATTCCTCTTTTTTTTATGATAATGTATTAAGAAGATGTTGACGTTACGAAGCGAATATGTCACAGACCTATTGAAACACAAAAATGACATGACATAGTGACAAATATTATTCGGGGACAGTCTGTTTATTTGATAAACATTGAAAGAAAGACTATGAAAACCAGGAAGACCAATGGCCCTTCTATCCCAAATCTCTGATCTTTTGAGGATATGTAACTGATTCATAAGAACTTTTCAGTAGTGCCAGAAAAAAAGTATTTTGTAGAATGAGTCTATTCCTAGGATGAAAGAGTGAAAAGGGCTTGCAAATTGTTGCTGATGTAGAAAAAGATCTAATAAATATATAAGGAGGAAGAAAGGGAAGATGGAAGGTGTCTGAGGAAGAGGAAGAAGCTGAAACTGCCCAGTTTGCACTTATATTGTAACATAAGAATCTATTTCTAGGTTATACATTATTAAAGAAGAGAGACCAATTAAAGAGGCACACAGGGACATAATATCAGCTAGAAAGTCACCGATAGCATCACAAACATAAGAACTGGAAAAACCTATTAGCTCAACTTGATAGTTCTCTATCTTTTCAAAGGCCCCATCCAAACCAGCTTTCTCGTTCATTATCAGCATTAGGGCTTTCTAGACAGCATTTGGATTAGTGCTCCCAGCTGATCTAAATTTAATATTTCAATTGGAATAAATTTTTATATCTTTTGCCCACTTTTTTATTATATTTATTTCTGTAGAAATAAATTACTCTTCTGAATATTAACATTTAACATACCTCTTACTCTTTGCAATAGCTATATATCTGCAAGCAGGAAAAGATGTCTAATATAGATTAACCAAAGATGTCTTAGAAGACAGTTCCTCTATTTTGAGGATATATTGCTGCTTTTCTTACACATTTATTTTAGCTTATTTCCATGCCATACAACAATGTGTATGCAAGCTACATCCTAAGTAAAATGCTTGAATACAGGAGGGATAGACCCTAGACACTAATTTAAAAAGAAAAGCACAAACACTTAAATGAGAAGCAAAATTTCTAAGCAGAAAGTAGATTGTCCTCTCACAAAGGTAATGACAAAATGCCCGTGAACGATGAGAAGCCTGAATTAATCTATTAATCTATGGACAAGACAGTAATTCCTAAGCAAGAAGAAATTAAAAGCAGGCAATTATAGCAGGCAATAATAATAATAATAATAATAAAAAGACTTGTAGATATATACCAAACATCAAAGATTTGGTAAAACTCAGTGGGTGAACATGAACACTGAGTGCTGTGAGAGACCCATGTTTGCAAGGCATCTGAAAGCTGAAGTAAGGTGGGAAATTAAACCTTAATTCCAGCACTTCCCAACCTGGCCGTATTCACTTCACAAGCGCAGCAGTTTTCCCCTGCAAATATTCAAGTTGAGTGCTCAGCTGTTTCTCCACATACTCCATGTCCTGGTGCCACAAGCTGCTTTCGGGCTCTCTGCTTGAGGAAACACGTGACCGCAAACTAACAAACACCGTATTCCCTTGACCAGCCTGAACTACAGGACAGCAGGTCTGCTTCTATATCCTGCAGATGTCCAAAGTCATTACTTACCTCTATAGTCCTATGCAAGTTCTTCTTTGTGTTTTGATATTCCTGGACTTCAAGGACTCTGGCCGTTGGTTCTACGGGAGTGGGACCTTTGCCTCTTAGGACAGATATGAAACCAAGAGCCTTGCTCAAGTGTGAACTTCCTTCCCAAGGAACAAGTGTCCTCGGTGCCTCGGGCCTTTCACCAAAAGAGGATTAGAGTCACTTCGAACAGAGGGGCACCTTTTTGTGCTGCCACTGCATCTCTCCTTCCATCGTCTGCACCCTTTGGAGCTGGCACCCCCACACCGCCAGAGCCAAGAAGTGCACCTGCATTTCTGACAACAGCACTCAGACTAGCTCAGCAAGCTGAGTAACAACAGCAGCACGTGGCTGTGCCTGCCCTTTCCCCGCTCCGCTGGTGCTGATCCTCACTGCAGCGAGGAGGTGGCATCGCGGGCAAGCGGCACAGGTGTCACCTATTCCCCGGTCGGAGCAGGGAGAAGCTGCTGGCACCCAGCAAGACAGCCCCGCGGCTGCCCTGATCTCGCCACTCCTGCAACCTGCGCTTGCTGGAGGGAAGCCGGGGTAGGGATGTCTTCCTATATGTATATGTTACGTTCAAGTCTGCTGCTGTGCAGAGAAAATCTGTAAGTAGAGACATGAGATAAACAAACTGAATCACCAACATTTCTTGCAGCAAATGCAGGATGCAGCTCTCCCAGCTTGAAGAGGACTATGGGAAATAAAACAGGTTGTCTCGTTGGTCTATTCACCAGGTTGAAATCGGAGCACACATCTGAATTCTTGGGTGTTTAAAACCTTTAACAGTCTGAACTGAAGCCAGGCACTGATGTCATGTTGGGTACCTGGTACCAGGTTCTTCAACCAACCCATTCACCTCACAGATTAAACAACATTTTCTGCTTTCATTCTTTGAAAGCATGGAATACATGAGGAGATGCGTCCAGGCTCCTTAGTCTTTGAACACCTTGCTGATATTTATTTCAGTAGGAGCGCAAGAGATTCTAACTTCTCCTGACAGGCACCCCTGTATCAGAGCAGTTCTGTAGGTTTCAATCTGCCCCAGTCTCGTACTTGGATTCTGCACACACATCGCAGAACTGGTAAAGATGATGCCTCTCTCCCGTTCGGCAGACCAGCATTTCCTGCACGTTGCTCTCATCTACCTCAGGAAGGTCAAGCACTTTGGCGTCTCCTCTCTGCCTTATTGTTCAGAGCTTCTTGTTGGGTTTTGCCTCCCCTTTGCACAAAGAGGGGATGGTATCTGATCCAGGCTGGCCCAGTCCATGCATGGGAGTCAGAACTAGCACCAGGAAGCACTTAGGGTCTCACTACCTTTACAGCGGAGGCAGCGCTACCTTATTGTGCAGCAGTAAGAGTGAACTGCACACTGACATGCAGAAATTGGACAGAATAGGAAATAATGACATGAAATGAGCACAAGCCCGCGAATGTAGAGGGTCTCTCACGCAACAGCTGAAGCTGGATGTTCTGCAAGAAAAGCAAGTGTGCAGAGCTATTAGCAAGTCACATCTTCCGTACTAATCTTAATACATACGGGAGAGTCCAGCTTTATTTCTGTGGTTTCTTGCACAGATCACAAACACAGCTGGGAAGTGTCTAGCTCCAACAGTCTTCAGCTGTTGGAAGAGCCCTAACTAGCCAGGAGTAAATACAATACTGTGCCAGAGCGCTCCTGAAGCAGGGCTACACACCAGCTGCTTTCTTTGCTCTGTCATCACTGAGAATAAAGGGCTGATTATGTCCAAATCCCAGAATGGTTGAGGCTGGCAGGGACCTCTAGAAATCATCCAGTCCAACCCCCTGCTCCAGCAGGGACACCCAGAGCACAGGGTGGCATCTAGGCGCGTTTGGAAGATCTCCAGAGAAGGAGACTGCACAGCCTCTCTGGGCAGCCTGTGCCAGGGCTCGGTCCCCCCCACAGGAAAGTTCTTCCTCACATAGGGAGGAACTTCCTGTGGTTCAACTTGTACCCATTATCCCTTGTCCAGTCACTGCTCACCACCGAGTTTGGCCCCATCCTCTTCACATTCTCCAAACAACACCCTCAGCTGCACCTATGGAAATGTCTGTGTGACTGATTTGTTAATATTCCCTCAAGATAGCAAGCTATTTCATGTGTTTGCTAGAATCACAAAATATATATCAAAATTCACATCAACCTATTTTTACCCATTACTTTTAAGTTACCAGTAAAGTCAGTGCACGTCCAGGCACCGTGTCATATTCCCCAGCAGCAGTTCAGCTACAGGTGCTCTGTCTCACAGGATCCTGTGCAGATCCATGTAAGAAATTTTCCTCTTACAGTTGCAAAGCAAAATCCCATCTTAATGGAAGAAGGCACCAAGAATCTCCCTTGACTTCTAAGGCATTAATGTAAGAGTTGAGCAGGATTCCAACTAGCTGTTAAAGAAGAAAGAAGTGGGGGGAGGAGGCACTCGATGGGAACCGCCACCATCGCCTTAGCTCGGGTAAGGCCAGTGCCTCCTTCCCCTCTTGGGACAGGCCCAAGCACATCATGGTCCAGGAAGGAAAAATAAAAAATAATTAAAAAAATGAGTAAAACATAAGCTAGTTCTGATATTCATATGTAAACTTCCCCACCTTCTCATGTTGTTTAGGGGCACTTAAAGCTGACGGTGCTTGCAACAAACAGCAAGTAAAAGCAGGCCACAAGATACTTTAGCCATCTCTTTGAGCTCATCTAAATCTCCTAAGAGAATTTTGCAGAACAACTTTTAGGAGTAAAAGAAACATCTTGGGTTTGTGGAATTTTTGACACAAGTTTCTCACGTGGAAAACGCAGCTGAACACACAGTAGCTGCACACAGAGTTTTTACAGTTTCCTTTCAAATATGCTACGAACAGATGTGTCAAGGAAAGCATGCAGCACAGAAGAGAAAAAGTATGACTTATCTTCTCGATCTAAAGAACACGGCTCAACAGAAATTCACACAAAGGCTCTTATTTACTTTGCAACTTTATTTCTTTATAAGTTATTGGTATAAAGTTTAATATCTAATTATACAGGAATCTGGGGACTTTCAGGGAAGCTTTCTTTGTCCTTTTTAGTGTCTTTTGCCATTTGGTCCTCAGACAGGTTTAAAGAGGACTAACATTGTATATATACCTGGCAGATTTCTGTACAAAAACACTTTATGCTTCTGTTTTTTTTTTTTTTTTTTTGTTTTTGTTTTTCTCTGAGTAGGATGCACAAACCATGCATATTGTAGATAATATAATGGTCAAGGAATTATTTCCCCTTTTAAACTAAGGCAGTTAAAAAAACATGAATATCAATTGTCTAGTTTGGAAGAATAAAAAGGCTTCTTCAATGCTTACATTTTTTCTTTGAACAGGTATCTATGTTCAGTAAGACACGTCTTCCTGGAGTTATCGTTGATTTGATTGCTGCCTGTATCGAAACAGCAGCGATTGTCAGAGACAACATTAAATTATGTACATTTTATAATGTCACCAACCCATCCACTTTTGAGTATGAATTCGTCAGCATTAGGCATTGTGTAAAACCACATGCAAAAAATTGCCATAAAAAATTTGAAATAGAACCAAATTGGCAAGTTTTTGGAAAGGATATTTCAATTAATGTTAAAAAAAATATACTGTATATTAAAATGAGCACTTCAAGTAACTTAAATATCTTTAGCAAACATGTCCAGCAAGAGACTCTCTGTAAAAGAAATTGTTCTTAGAACAAAAAGCTAATGAATGGCTATTTAGACACTAATCTTTCAACACAGTGTTGAGTCTGTGTGAAACAATTCGTAATCTAAATAAAGTGAGTCCATTACACTGTTTAAAAAAAAAAAACCATACATTAAGCAGGACTGATTAACTATTGCATTTCTGTATTTACAAAAGTGCTTAGCATAACAAAATTATCTAAAAAAATATAAACTTTAACGATATCATTTGGTTCTACCTGTACTCCTAGATCTGCACTTGGAGAAAAATAGTATTTACATTGCTAGATTTAGACAAGTTTACTATTATTTTTGAAAAATTAACAAAAATCCCCCCGCAACAGAACCCCTATGCAAGTGAACTCTTTTTATCTGGCTCATCATAAATAGAGCAGAAGTAAATCCTTGAATACTGAGCAGTATAAATAACTTTAGCCGTTGTCTGTGGTGTTAGAGCCTAGTACGGGCTGCCGACAAATTGGACAAGTGGAATTTTCAGAAAGCCAGCGATCGATACAGTGAATATGGAATTCGTGCATGCAAGGTAATTGCCTTAGCTTATTTCCTGTTATATATTCATTAATGCAAACACTGCAGGTTTTGCTTATCTCATTCTCCGCGTTAACATCCCCATAGTTCCGGGTAGAGAGATTGTCAATCTGTTCTTTGGTTAGACCTCGGAGACGCTCGTCGTCATCGTCTTCGTTCAGCAGGAAGAAATGGGCGAGCCGCAGGATGGGCAGCGTACCGCTCTCCACGAGGTTGTTGGCATCCTGAGCCTGCCGCGCGTCTTGGCTGTCGCTACCGCGCTCACCCTGCCCCCGTGTTTCACTACTGCTCACTGCAGCACGCCCGTTTCTAGGACTAACCTCACTTGGATCCCGGCTGCTGTTTGCCGAGTTTGAGTTATGCTGCTCCGAGGGTACATCTGGTAAGTGATGACCTCCTCTCTGCATTTCGGAGCTGGATTCTGTCTCCATTAAAGAACTCAGTTCTCCAAAACCTGTCATAATTTGTCGAAGGATTGAGCGAAGAGCCACCGACGAGGGCTCCCCAAGGCCAGTTTCTGAGATGCGACGGAGCGGTATCCGGATGGTGCTGACGTAGGTTCGAATGCCCGCGCGCTCCGATCGCGATATCGTACGTCGAAATCCCCCACTGTCACTTTCAAAAGTGACCGTGTTTTCTGCCATTCCCACTCTGGAGCGGGTTCTGCTGGCAATACTGTCCCGATCTCTGTTTTCTCCCGGGCGAATCCTCCTCACCTGAAGATCTAACGTAATTGTTGGGTGCCTTCTCACCGCAGCCACAGGCCTACTAGACTCCTCCTCTTCCAAAGCTGCTCCCAAGGCTGGGGCAGCGCTGGCAAGCTGAGAAGCCGGGGTGTTACCCCGGGTTGGCTCTTGGGTGGGCTGGGCAGCAAGCTGGGCTGCCTGCCTCCTGCTCCGGCTGCCCTGCTGGCCACTTCTCTCCTGCCTCTGCCCACGCTCCTCGGAGCGGGCAGCATCCGCCGGCCTCTGCAGCGGGGAGCGGCTCCGGCTGCTCAGCGTGGACCTCAACCGCAGAATCTCGAGTCTTTGGTTTGTGTTCGTGCCCGCATTAGCTCTAGCCCTGCCTCTCGGGAGTGCTGCAGAGGTGCCTCTTTCTGGCATTTCTCTTTGTTCATCAAGAACTGGAGAGCTGTTTCGTGCAGAAGCTGCTCTGCGAAGGCCTGAGAGCTCCCTAGTTCTGCTTCGGAGCCTCCTCGACACCGGGGCAGAGGCTGCCTCGGAGCTTTGTGCTGCTGAACTTCTCAGAGACCTGGTCCTTGCAGTGCTCAAAGCATCGTTGTTGGCTGCTCTTGAGGTCCTGCTCCTTGTCCGTGTGGTTACTAGACTGACAGCTCTTTGATGCCTTCTTTCTAAATACATTCTGCTACTGTCTATCCCCACGTACTCTTCACTGGCAGTTTCAAAGTTGTTATGTTCGTGATTTATGTTGATTTCCAGACTAAAGCGGAATTCACCGCTGTTGGGATTTGTTCGACTCACAGCTCTCCAGGTTTGGTTCCCACTCTGGCCGCTGCGGGTGGCGTTTCCCGTGCGGCGAAACGTGTTCAGCCATTCAAGCAACGAGTCACCATTTGAGCTCTCTCCAAGGACATCCGAATCTGAAGGAAACAAATAAGGAATTGTTTTCTAATGCTCATACAACAGCACACTTCCACATGAGGAGCAATTCCAACTCCACTGTGCTTGCTGAGTCTGCAGCAGCGGGGAAGATAGACCACTACGCTAAAACAGTTCTGCCCAGAAAATGCTGTGCATAAAAACATCAGCAAAAGTGACCATCTGAGCCCAGAATTTTAGTGTCATAAGCAGATATACAGAGAACAGAATGTGTCCTCTTAACGTCCTCTAAGAAAACGTTCAAAATTCTGTGACATATTCAAAATATGCTAGCTGCATTTGTTCACTGTCTGTCCCTTAAGTAGCTACTGATTCGAGTACCTCAGCCATCTATATATGTTAAACAAAGGACGATTAGATAGACTGATCTTTCAAGAACTTTCTTCTACAAACAGTGCAGTAAATGTTATCTGGTTTTCTCCCTACAGATTTGTTCCCTATCTACAAGTGACACTGAACAGGTGGCTACTCCAACTGCACCCTCCACTACGAGCTCAACAAAATGAATTATTACCCTGGTGAGTTCTGCACTACATGCAGGAGGCTGGGCAGATCACAGCAATAGCTCTGCTAAGGACTCCCAATCCACTAGCTTTCTAAAACCTGCGAGAACTCTGATACCTTGACTTCTGAGGTATCTGCTCCTCTACTGAATCTCACGGAATAGGTCAAATGGTAAAAAATATTGCCGACGAAGAGAAGATAGACAGCACAGATATACAAAAACTCAGTCTTAAAACAAATGGAAGTGAATGAAAACAAAACAAGAAAAGCCTAACTTTTCACCTAGCCTTTTTTTTTTTCCTTTCTAACTTCCTTAGTGCTCACCAAAACCTTCTAAGAAGAAAAAATAAAATTAGTTTTGTACTGTTAAATTCACTAGTAAGGAGAAGCAAAAAAGGGAGAGAAAGTAATTTGTAGCTGATGGAAATTAGTTCTTGGGAAATATTTGAAGTTTGTCGCTGCATCATTAGGGAATCTCTCCGAATATGAAAGTATTTCAGAGGCAGAATGGAAAAAAAGATTTGAAATGGCTGGTCCTTAAATTGTCAAGTATTTATTTTTATTTTAATTATAGCTACAAAACAACAATATTTACATATCACATACTACTTATGCACTTGAATAAAGACTGTTTACCTCCAGCAGTTCTGCCTTCACTGTCTCTGCTTTCGGGATCAGTCTGTGATGCCAGACGCTCCTTGGCCCCCTCCAAACGCTGCTGCAACTCCTCTGCTGTTATTTCTCCTAAAATATTGTATATTTTTGATGTTATCAGATGGTACATTTTATTGGTTCAAGGTCATGAAAAAATAACAGTATATTTTATCTTGAAGGAAAATCTTCACAAATCAAGTAAAATAAATCTAAAAGAACAACTGTGTGTGACAGTAACACAAATTACCCAAATAAAGGAAATAGATACTAAAGAGGAAAAAAGATGCTAAAGTGTGTCATAAGCATGACAACTTCCAGCAATAATTCAAAAACCTAAATATTGCTGCATGTTGCAAGTTGCACTTTAATATTACAAATGTTAATTACTTGGATTTGAACGTTATCTATATACAGAGATATTGCATACAAAGGAGTTACATTTTTACTCAGAGCTTTAGTACCTCTTTAAAGTTGATAGTTTTTCTTCGGTATCATGAACTTTGTGTGGAAAATTAGGTGTTTTTTTTTTTCCTCCTTTCTACAGCACCACAGACTCCAGGCTACTTGAGTTATCCACCCACAAGCAGTGTCTAACAGCAGCAGCACCACTTTGCATGTGCAGTTTTCTCTACCTTTCCTGCTTTTTCAGCATCCTGTCTTTTCTACTGAAAGGATCTACAGGAATGAAAGGATCTTACCAGGAGTGCCGAGCAGGTTGCGGTCTCTCATCAACCTGTAGTCCTCCTCGTTGAGCTCGTTAATGAACTGGTAATAGGCCTCCTCCCGGTCAAGACGCTCCAGCTGCCGCTGCCTCTCGTCCTCTCCATAGCTCTGCTCCCGGGACGATGCCTGCTCGTTGCTGTTCCCAGTCCCTGCACGGTGCCGTGAGCGATCCATGGTGACAGCGCCGAGCTGCCCTGAGCACAACCAGGTCACACACTAACTACACTGAGAAATAAGTTCCTACTAAGTTTCATTAATTATTAATAAATAGCAAAGGTGAGCCAAATTCTGTATTATTTGCCAAATTAGTTCATCAGCATAGCTTATTATGCAAATATTTTGTTTCTAGCCTGTTCTAAACCAGAGAAAAGTTCTTTTCTCTCATGAAAGGGCCCACCAGTTGGTGCATCAGCTTTAAAATAAACCCAAGAATCACTGACTTATTCTTAGCCAAAAGACAGAAAAAAATAAAGACAGAAAGACAGAAAAAAATGTGAAACCTATTCCTCCTCTCCTAAGTGAGATATAATGGCACTTCATCGTATTTTAGAAGCTAAAATGTCACCAAAAAAAGCCCACGAAGAAACTGTTCTGTAGCCACGGGACTGTAATTACCCAGTGTGGACCCCGACAACCAGAGATACAGCTTGAAACATTTGCTGATTAGCAGGTAAGACTACAGGTGCACCCCACATTTGAAAGATGCCCCTTCCACCACTCACGCAGCACAAACCTTACACATCCATTTTGGTAGTACTGGTTCCTTTCTGACTTCACTTATTTTCCTTGCAATCTCTAACTCAGGTATCAACTAGCAAATGGATATCCCTCTCCAGTTAATGAGCATAGAAGATAAAGAGCTGTATCTCTTCCCTTTCTGAATATTATACCAGCACCATTACCCTATTAGAAGTTGTGAATAACCTTGCAGTGGTATAAAGAGGCACTCAACAGCTCTGTTGATTTCGGGCTGTTACCATCTCTCTCCTCAGCCAGTCAGCTCTCAACTTTTCTGTTTTCTAAAGAACAGAAAGCTTTTCAACATTGACTTTGAAAGAAGAGACAAAGTCAAGCGTCACCACTTACTGGGGTTTCACTTTCAACAAGCTATCTGTAATAGCTGCACTAAAGAGCAGACCAGTTATCTAGAGAAATCACCAGGGCAAGAGAACCACCACATTCTGCTGAAGAGCAGACAAAAAATTAAGTAAATCTATTTCTCTTTCTTGGTCATTCTGCCAACATGTCACTTCAATTACTTTTATAGGGAGACATAGAGCAGCCTTCCTAGGACATTCCCGATCAGTAGTTAGTCTTCACAGGAAAGCTGATGAGCCAACAAACAGATCAAATCAACTATTGGGTAAACATTTATGAAAGAGTTAGTCTTATAAGTACTGGAGGCAGACAGAAAGACTTGGAAAATTTAATTGCCAGGAGCAGAAGCAGGTACACCTTTATAATACCCTTCTCATGTTCTTTGTGGGATCCACTCTGATGCATCCTCAGTCTCCTCCTTTTCCTCCCCATATGCTACTTTTTTCTCCCCCCTAGGTAGCCACATTTCTAAACATCCCTCGGGAAAGAAATGTCCCCCTAATCTGTCTCCTGTATTTGGTATAGCATCTCACTGAATCTAATGCTTCCACTCCAGTCCTTTAGCTAAGGACTTTCTTAAAAGAAAGCAAACCTGGGTATCTCCCCTTCAAAACATTTCCTACTGCTCATAATAGCTGTTTTCTCCTCCTGGTGCCAAACATTACTGCTCTGCCTCATAAGGTGGAGGTAACCACTGACTTCCGTTTCCCACACTGTTCACGTTCAAATTTGGTCACTCCTTGTATCACATTTTGAAACACAAAATCCTCCTCCAGGTCTTTGCTCCACCACTGCACCTGTTTGAAGCAAACATAGCTGCACCTCCCACTTCACTCAACACTCAGGTAATGCCAGGGTTGTTCTGATAACACCAACACTTGACCATTAGGAAGTGGAGGAAGGAATGTTAAAGAAACTGCCTCTGCGCCAGGCGACTTAGAACTTGAGACAAGTGCCACAGAGGGAGAAAAGGCCAGGGAAAGTTAACCTAGTTTCACATATTACTGCCCTTTACATAAAAGCTTGAGAACAAGTAACTGGCTTTCTGGATACATCATTGTATTTCTGCACATCTTAAGATGAAAAGTTCATCATATGCAGTCTCCCTCTGTCTAAAAAAAAATCTCTACTTTTCATCCACACAGAATCTGAAAATCTCTTCTCTACTTTAGATTTCGTAGGTGGTAGAAAAGAAATACCATTATGGTAGGATGATTAATCACACTCTTTAAATGACTCACTTAGAAACACCATGAAGTGTGAAGTGTTCAGTTAACCCATCTGTTTAACATAACTACATAGATGACAACTACTACCCATATTTATTGTCACCAAACACCATGAAAAATCAAGTACATTGGCACTTAAAATACATCAGTGTCGAAAGTTTAAGAGTATTAACTACTTAGTGGAAGATAAATAAAATGGCAACCCAGTTATGACTCAGGTTTATTCTCCCAGGTGCCACATGCCAAGGGCTCATGAAAGTTTTCTAGAATCTTCCCTCTCAGGCTGATCCTCCAGCTGTTATGTACAGGTCCCCAGCGCACCCTCTGGGAGCTGTGCCCGTCCTGACGGAGGCCCCGCGTCGATACCTTACGCTCCCAGCCGCTGGCCGCTCTCCATGAGCTCCCGTAGGCGGGTCAGTCGCGCGGCGCCTCCGCGAGCGCCCAGCACCTGGGGGAAGGGAGACAGGGGCGCCATTAGGGCCTGCTCCGCTCGGCCCTCGGGCGCAGCCCGGCACGGGGATCTCACCCAGCGCAGGGGGCAGAGACGGAGGCACCGGAGAGCAGGGGCCGCGGTGGAGGGAGGGAGACAAAGGCAGGGCCGGCAGCGCGGGCCAAGGAGCCCCAGAGAACTCCGAGTCGAGGCCTTGGGGTGCCCTTTCCCCTCCCCCCATCTCCCTCCTCCTCTTCCCCCCTCCGGCCCCAGGGGAGAGGGGGGAGTCCCGGGCATGG
>JAWLRI010000837.1:3854110-3869389 GCA_034781795.1 Crypturellus tataupa | reverse complement strand
CAAATGGTCAAAGCCATTCCCCCCCCCCCCCCCCCCCCCCCCCCCCCTTTTTTTCTTGATGGTCTATATAAACTTTATAAGAAACAGATTGGTGAAAAAGTAATGTAAGTCATGTACTGGTTTGCTTCATCTCTAAAATGTAGTATTTTTATTTCGCTCTAAAAGTATATTGGAAAAATGATGATGAGCATCTCAAAACTGAAGAGATTGAGGATATTTAGCTGGGAAAGAAGGGAAGATAGAACATGTTTACATTATATATATATATGTATAAATGATTTGGGGAATGTAGAAGATGCTGATGCTAATTTTGTTTCATACTATTTGAATAAAAAAAAGGGGGAGATTAATTTTTTGTGCGTAAACAAAGTATTTTAATGCAGCATGTAGATAAACTGTGCAATCTTTTGTCAAGGGAAAAGATAGTGGTTAAGGAGCTCAGTGTGTAGGTGTTGGTGGGTGTATCAAGAACAGTCACTTCTGACTAACTGCTGTAACACATTGTACGCTCTCATGCTCTGAGAGTTAGGCTGCTTTGTTGAGAGATCACACCAGGGCCCACAGTGCATGCTGAAGAGCCCTCCTTGCTTTCTTTAGGATTTTTGTCTTAGACCTTCATAAGGTTGACACCAGATTAGATATGTTGTAGTTTGTATTTACAGACATACACTTACTGAGTTGCTTCAGTTCACAAATAATTGGCTTATTTTGCCAGTATCTGTAGCAGGTGATTTTGAGAAGAGGGAAGTTCATGAGTAGGGCAGAGGCTCTGACAGAGATCATCAGTTCTGCGAGATGTTTGGCAAGAAGTGAAGTAGTGGGTCTGGAACTGCTCCGTGAATTCTGTCGTGCTTTCTCAGGAATTGTATCGCCATGTTAATGCCTTTAGCTTGCAATACTGAATGAGCTACACATCGCTCCTTGTCTTTTGTGAGCTTAGTGGATAAGAGACTTTTTTCCCTGTGTCAGCTGAGTATTCTCATGTGCTGCATGTGACTCTGAAGTTGTTGGTGCTGTGCAGGTGATCTGTGTGCCATGGACATTGCAAAGGAAATGTTTGACTCTTAATTCCTGTGAACAATAGCATGGAATTTCTAGCTACCACAGACTTTTTTAGTGCCTGTGTAATGTGTGCATATTGCCTTGTTAAAATGTATGCCCGGAGTCTCTCTGGAACCATTCCTATAGTTAAGAAGCTCCCAACTGAACTGTATCTCCATAACAAATTGTGCATGTTGTCTTGCATGGAGTCTGGTGCTTTCATTTGTATAGTAGAGCTCTCTTAATTATTTCCCCTTCTGCTTCCTTCCTTTCTCATGCTGTCAGGTGTGGCCTTTAGGTTCATGCAGAGGCCAGCCTTTTGGCAGCTTATGGTTATGTGGGCTTTATCTGTGTACTCATTTTGTTACCTTGTCACAGGTACATAGATTTGCTTGGATAACTGTAAGCAGAGGTGCAGCTTGCATAGCTTTCAGCTAACATTTCTCTACTGTCTGGAGTCATTGGTGAGTGCAGAGGACAGGATATGAGAATAATGTTAGCAAAATCCCTAAAATCTCTATTAGTTCTTGTTTAGATTTGTAGATGAGAAAAATATTACCTGTATATCAAGAAGGGGAAGTCTGTACTTCTGTTCTGCGTTCCTTACAGAAGGATGGGGGACAGTTTAAGGTGCTGATTATAGAGAAGTTGCTTGTCCTCTGAGGATGCTGCTCCTGGCCGAGTGCTGATAAGTCATGTGTGTTCCCTGTAGAACTTCTGTGTTCTCCGATCTCTGAGTTTTTAGGCCGCTTGGCCTCTGAGGGTTTGGCCTCTGCCAGCGGAGTCTGGAGAGTTATAATCTGCAGACTGCTGTAGCAGAAGGCATGAGGAAATTCTTGATTTTTTTGGTGTGCTTTTTTAATAGATTAATTACAGCAAAGTTTGAGTAGGGTAGCAGTATTTGCAAGGTGCAGAGGTTTTGTGAACAGTTAGGCTCTGCTCCAGTAATATGATGGATGCAGTGGCGATGTGTACTGCACAAAACCTCTAAGTTACAGCGCAGATATGTATGTTCTGGCATTAGAAGTTGATGTTGTTATCTGGCTGTAGTTTCAGATGGTACCGAGGGGCCTTTGTTCCATGGTTACCTTGGAAGTGTATGTAGCTGTGGAAGAACCTTAGCTACTGCATGCAGAGGAGCTTGTATGCACTATGTTGCATATATCAGCTGGAGATACCTAAATAACTGCATGGTGTTGTAGTGACTCCCACATGGAAAGCAGGGGAAAAATGATTAGGATTTTTTTTTTTTTTTTTTTGAGCAAGGGAAGTTACCAACAAACAGACAACCAAAGCTTTCTGAATAGTCTGTTCTGTCTAGACTCCTGCGTGCACAGGTGAACTTCCCATTTCCAGTGTAAAGCTTAATGCTTCCCTCAGTTTTGTGGATGTTTTATTAAACTAATTTATGAAAAACTGAAAATGAAATGAAGCAAATGGAAATGACTGATAAATGTCAATGCGTATCAAAAATGAAAGCAAACCGTACTGGAGAGTTGGTACTTGTTTTTTCTTGCTTTAACAGTCATCTCTTGGACTAAACATGAGCTCTTGTGTACCTAATCTTTGGTCAGGAAGAGCTTTTCTTTTGATGGACTACTGCCGTGAGCTAGGTGAGTGACACATGAAATAACAGCCCCTTGGAGAGTAATTCCCACGGACTTGATGCTTTTCGTATTCACAAACCTCTGGAAAAATCAGAGGGAATATTAGAGCATAAGAGACGGCACCGTTTCCTTGCTCCCCCCCAAGCACAAAGGCTGTTTGTGGGCCAACAGAGGAAGAAGGCAGCAGCCTGCAGTCCTCCTTGGTACCCGAGAGGTGACTCGGGTGACATGACGAGCATTGCAGGTTGAAGACAAACCTGTGCAATCCATGATGTCAAGATGCCCTGAAGTTCTCCTGGGCCACGGGAGGAAGAATCTTCTGGGCCGCAGCTCTGTGGTGCCAGCTGCTGGGTTTTGAGACTCCTAATGGAAACTTTGGGAAAACTATAGACCTGCTCTGCAAGGAACTTCATATGTCTGAGAACAGGGATATAAAAGTGGTGTTAAAGACTTTTTTGTAGTTTTTTTTTTTTGTATTTTTTTTTAATTGCAAGCAAAGTATTTGGAATGAGCAGTGTAGAGTTGATATAGGAAACTTTGTAAATAACTGGTAGATATGCAGTGCAAGTAGCTTGCAGTGTGGTATCAGTCCTCTGGTAAATAGGTTGAAGGTAGATTTTGAGAAGGCATTTCCTGATGTCTGGTAAAGTTGAAGCAAATGAAAAGAAGCAAGCAAACAAAAAAGTCCTCAACCCCCCTTTCCTATGCGAAGGCTTGTGCAACAAGGCTCTAATGCCTTCCTGCTGCTACAGGAGCTTTGCTGGCTGGTGCTAATTCTTAAATAATGACCTGGATGCATTTGCAGATAAATATTAACCTTTTGCTGATTTAAACTGTATTCTTTGTGCCCTCTGGTCCCTGGCATACCTGTTTTGTAGAATATACTGCCTTCAGCTACTCTTGCAGAAACACTAATATCTTAAAGAAGAAAGTAAGAGAAGATGAACTTACAGCTACACATACTGAAAGCCATCCTGTTTCTGGAACTGTTAAACTCTTCTGTGTCTCTTGTGGGATCCTTGGGTTAAGAGACCTGAGGTTATGGAGATATTGAAGGACTGTATGTGGGCTTGCAGCCTTGCTGTCTTAAAGTCCAAACAGGCAGAACAGCTCCAGTTGCAAATTTTTTGTATACTAAAGGTTGTGCAGTAGTTCCATTAGTAACAATTAATGAAACCTATAGGTTTTGTGTTGGTTTTGTTTGTTTGATTGTTTGTTTTCTAAGGCTCTTTGCTTCATTGGGGTTTTATCCAGTGTCTTAAGTGCAAATTCTGGTTGAATATTTGAATAGATGAGCTACAGTTACATCAGTTCATTCTCTCTCCCTCTCTGACAGGACAAGGCTAAAAAAACCCCACCAACAACAAAAAAAACCTTGCTCAGTTCTAATCTGAGTATCTTTTTCCAGTTTACTATCATGGAGAGTCTCATAAATCTGATCAGCAGCTCAAATTATTAGAGGAGCATTTCGTTCTGTGAACATGTCTTGAAGAGAGGAGATACTGATGGATCTTAAACATTTTACATCTGACAGAAAAGACTTGCTATAAAGGGTCCTTGTATTTCAACCTTGTCCTCTTTTTGAAACAATATTCCTATAAATATTCTTTACTCAATATATAATTGGCTCTTTTATGTTAGTTTGAAGTATTTACCAAGTGAGCAATTTCTTTTATAGCATCATGAAACATTTAAATCTGTGGACATTGACTTTGTGCAGTCGCTGATAGTTGGTTCACCCTCCTCTGTAAGCGCACATGTTGAAAATGCTCTTTGAGATTCCAACGCAGACAAAATTTCATTCAAGTAATGTAATGAAAATGAGTCGGGAGCACCAACCTACATTATTTACTTAAGGACAGCATGTTTAAGAGAACATGGTGATTTTTCTCAACTGCAGATGAAAGTCTAAATATTCAAAATAAAAATTTAGTCCTGAAAAACACATATGTTCTGAGAACATGGAAGAACACAGCTAAAGGTCACCAGAACAATCTGCCTGTTTTTTTGTGACTGCTCCGTTCTGTGCTTGTAACACCTTGCGTACAAGATGCTGACATTTAAATAAAGGACACTTGAGAGTTACACACAAAAAAGTAGGTTCAATTCATTACAGTCTGTTTGAATAAGATGTGCGTCTAAACTTGGAATACAAAAGAATCTGAATTGCAGTAAAACCCTTGATTCTCCCTTGTGTTTCTGAGATGCATTTTTTTGGGAGAGTTATTACCTTATCCTGTAAGAGTGCCCTGAATTCAGGGTTGCTGTCATTTGGAACTGGTATTCCAACACTGGGCAATCCCACAAAGAAGCAGAGAGCCTTGGAAGAAATCATGTTTTGTAAGTTATTTTACTCATGGAACTACCATGCAGACTATGTCCCATGAGAGTTGAAACTAGCTAATTCTGCCTGTGCAGACCAAGTCAGCAAAGCTGCAAATCTGTCCCTCAGTGTAACTAGAATCTTCCCTAGTATTTTGTACTTGAACCCTTTAAAGTTTGGTTTTGTGTTTGTGTGGGTTTTTGGTGTTCTGAGTGAACGTTGCTCCTCTTCATGCAGGATTGAGCAAAACAAGTTCTCACAAGTAAATGTGTGAACTGAACCTTTCAATCTGAGGTTAATTCAGTTTTATAAAAACCTCCCCAAAGCCCATGTGAACCTGCCAGCTGAGTACTCTGTTACCAAAAGGCTCGTAGCAAAATGCAAAGCAAACAAAAGCCATCCTGGTGCCTCCTCAAGCCTTTGAGTTCTCCAAAGCTCTGTGCCTGTGCAGGGGAGAGGAATTGGCACCAAGACAGTGTTTCCCCTTGCCTGACTGCAGCTTAGCCCTGCTGTGTCATAGCAGAGAGCCTGCAGAGCAAGGAATTCAAAAGCAAATGACTATTTTTTTGCCCTGGTTTAGTTTAGATAAATGCTCTCTTATAGAGACATCAAGGCAAAATTTCTGGGTGGTGAGTAACTACTTGATGAAATAGCTAGTCAGGCACCCAGGGTAGCAGAATCAACTCTTGGCTGGACCTGAAGAGTGTATTTTTCGGAAAGCTAAATCTTTTATGGGTGATGAATATGGAGAAGAATGCAAGCTATAGTAGACTAGGTGTAAATTTGCAGCATGATGTCTCCATAGCTCTTTGGTTCTCTCACCTTCCCTAAATTGCCCAAACTTCAGGAACTTCTTGAAAAGGCTACTTTTTTTTTTTTTTTCATAACGATCCCTCCTTAGCACAGATAGGACAGCTCTAGGTGTAAGACTGCAGCCAACTGAGCTGTAAAAGAAATCTTTATAGAAGAAGAAATTCCAGCAGAAATCAACAGCTTTGATTTGGTCTATGCACTGAGGAAAAAACTTAAAATTGGAACCTCTTTATAAGGAAAGCGTTAAAGGATCTGCCTCAAATTACAGCGTTTGGAGAGGAGGATGTTTAGCAAACTGAGGAACAGTAACTTGTCAAGATGAGACACGTTCATACCTCTGAAGGAGTTCAAGAATGAACTAAGCAAGTTACAAGAAAATATACCCCACTGCTTAAATTTTCTGAATAATAGACTGGGAAAATATCTAATTTTTGGCTGGGAAGGAAAGAGCTAAGTGGACGTATGGAGGATACTGAGGTGAAGACCCTAGAGAGGAGAAGGTTGAGATGGGATCGTTTGTGGAAAATGTCAAGAGGATGGAGTCAGACTATTCAGTGGTAGCCAGGGAGAGGACAAGATGCAGTGGGCACTACTGAAACCCCTGAAGATCCATCTGAATATGAAGAACTTCTTTCCTGTGAGGGTGACAGAGCCCTGGAACAGGCTGCCCAGAGGGATTGTGGAGTCTCCTTCTCTGGAGATCTTCCAAACCCGCTTGGATGAAGCCCTGTGCCACATGCCCTAGGTGTCCGTGCTGGAGCAGGGGGTTGGACTTGATGATCTCTAGAGGTCCCTTCTGCCTTCAACCTTTCTGTGATACCTCATGAATCTGTTTAAATCCTTCAGAGGAAAGGTTTTAATATATAGGTTATGACAATTTAGTTGATGTAATCTCATCTGGATTTCCAAGAGACATGGGTACGGTCTCTTACCAAAGATTTAACCATTGCAAGGAAAGGTCCTTCTCTGGTTAGGAAAGCTAGTTAATGATTTTTCTCAAATACTTCAAGCCTTTGGAAACTTCAAGTCTTGGGAAATTGCTGCTCAGAAGTCAAACGTTATTTGGAAATTATTTGTCTTAAATAGTCAAGAAGCTGCTTTGCTGATGGTGGCCAATTATTTGGGATAGTAAAGGAAAGGACTGATTGAGAAGAGTTGGGAGAAAGACTTTATGAAAATATATAGACTCATTGCTGTGAAGTGATGTATATTGTGAAAATGATCCTTTATTCACATGTCTGTGATCTCCAAGTTTGCTATTATTCAAGAGAAAGGTCCTAGGATTTACAGTGGTAGTTTTGAGAAAATGCCAGCCCAGCACAAATAATTATTGAAAAGCAGAATTGTAGAATTTACTGGGAATGGAGAACAAAATATAATGTCGTTGTTACTGGTAATTTTATTTCGAATACCAGAGGCAGTTTGAAATCCTTTCTTAAAGGCAAACTGTAGCAGAGCTGAGGAGGAGCAGTGAGAATGTGTGTAGGGGGCAGCCTCTGTGTGAGCTCCTGTGGTTTCAGTAGACGAGAGCCCTTCCACATGTGGAAGAGACAGGATCTGGGAGATCTCTAAAATCCCCTGTATAGTGGAGAATACAGGAACCAGTTGCTCAGTACCTCTTCTCATTCACGGGTAAGGATGTGTCCAACAAACCCGGAGGGAGACAGATCAGAATACAGGAAAGAGATGCTTCTACAAACAACTGAGCAGTGAAACTCCTCGCAGTGCTGTGTTGTGGACGTTAAAAGCTCATGTGGGTTCAAAGTGACTGGATAAATCTGTGAAAGATTAAATCCATTAAAGGCTGTTAAATACCAAAGTTCTGTCTCTGAAGCTCTAGCTGCAAATTGCTAATGGCAAGGAAAGTGATGAAAGTAATGTGCAAACTGCTGTGTACCTCCTTAAAGCAACACAGCTTTCCATCAGAAGTGAGGTACTTGCATATCAGCTTGGTATTTCCTAAGTTGCTGCAGTAGTTCTTCTAGAAGCAAGCTTCATAATTGTGTAACTTTAAAACTTGTACTTAACTGTCAAATTGTAGTTTTAATTTTATGGCAGAGGAGAGAGGAAAATTGAATCTAAAGGGTGCCAACCAGACACTGAATAAATAGGTTTAAGATACCTCAAGGTACTTTTTTTGCCTCTCTGCCACCCTTCCTTCTGTGGAACTTTTGTGGTGGAGTGAATGATTGTGGGTAAGTGCTTTTTTTGCGGGTTTGTTGGCTGAACAGCTAGCTGCTGTTTCACCACTGTCAGGGAACGAGTGGAGGGGGATCTCGCTTTTTTTCCTGCCTCTGCATCTCCTGCCCACGTGCGGCTTGTCTTTGCCCTTACCACACATTGTGCTGGTTTGATACTCATCAGCCTCCACTGTGAGCTGGCAGAGTTCATTAACCCAGAAAAAAAAAGTTTGAATATTTTTCTGCCAGATGCAGGCACTGAGTTGGTTCCTGGAAGGGTGGCACAGCTTGGAACTGGTGTAAGGATTTCCTGGAGTGGGGAGAGGGCAAGAAAAGGCTCTTGTGATGCTGCCTGTGTGGTGCATCGCTGCACTTACCCTTTCACCTTGAGTTTCTTGCCAAGCTACATGTTGTGGCAAAAGGTGTTAATTATTTTTAAAATCAAAGAACAAAGGGAATAAAGTGAAAAGTAATTGCAATTCACCACATAAGTATTAGCTGTCTCCCAAGTGCTATTGCACATTGACTTTTATTGTGTATTGGCTCAGAGTTGGTGGATTTCCCTCCAGCCATGGGAATTAACCTTTTCTCTCCCCAGGAAAAGATCTGAGCACAGGAGAATTTGTACTGAAATGTAATTCTAATTTTGGATTGATGGATGTTCCAACCAGTTACAGCGTAGTTATAAATGTGAATGAACTTGGTGCTTTGGTACGTGCTGTAGCTGGTGAGGCCATCCACACTGCCTGGTGCAGGTCGGCTTTTCTGGAAGGCACTGCTCTGCCAGCGCGCACTGATCTTTGGGGACATAAATCAGCTTCCTTTAGGGGTGAAAGGCTTCTGTTACGTGTCTGTGGCTCTCCGGGTGTAAGCTCAAAAGCACCGAGTAAGTTCTGATGTGAAATCTAAGTAAAAGCCATTGGATGTCAGTGCATGCACCCTGGTTTCGGTGTATCCATCCAAATGACGTACGGACTAAACTGAACTCTGAAGGTTCAAGTGCCCATTTGTATACTTTTAAGATTTAAATCTGAAGCTAATTATTTTTTCCAAATCATCTTTGACATTTTTAATACAGAATTACAACTAGCAACGCCTATGTGTTTTTTATTTCTACAGTATGAACTAGAATGGCTTCCTCTTCTTTTACGAGCAGTTGCCTTTACAGCTACTGCAAATGCTACAATATGTTCTCAATATTGAATACAGGTTGCCTCCAAGTAAGAGAGGAAATTCAAAAGTGTGCTGCACAAAAGGTCTAAACTACATTTCCCACACGGTCTACTGCTTCAGGTGTGCAACGGACTTTAGAAGCTGGAAAAAAAAAAAGTAACTATTGTTTTTCCATAAGGAAAAGAGAATGCCTAGATTTTTGTCACCTACCTTTGCATTTTGAAGTTACCAGAATTCCTAAGCGTTTCATCTGGCTGGAGAAACAGTGCAGAGCAATGGGTAGTGATAAAGTAGGCTAAGGGAAGGGTACTTCTGTTTTCTTGTTTTCTTTGTGATTTTTGTTTTTTGCTACTTGACCTTAAATGGCATTTTATCTGATCCATAGTTAAATTTACATTTAACTTTGTTATATTCAAGCTTTCCTTATATTCCTGAGTGAGAGAAGGCTTCTACTTTACTTTTTTTATTTTTTTAATCTACGGGGAAGCAAGTATTACAGAATTAGAGCTTAAAATAAATTGTGTTTTACCTTTATGGGAGATAAAAAAAAAAAATACACGCTCATTGTCTTCAGCATGGGCTTCTTCCCATGACTCTTGTAGATGTGCGTTGGTGGATGTCTATGCGAGCTTCTGCTTCCCTCCTCCGTGTCTCCATTGCTTCTGGTTTGAGTTTTTTTTTTTTTTAAGGTTTCTAAGAATGACTTTTTTTACCTCGTTCCTTCAGTGTGGTAGATCTGATTCTGGTGCTGATCAACTGTTTAATTTGCTGGGTGCAAATGTTTGTAGGTATTGCAGTGACTTTTTTTTTTTTTTTTTCAAAAACTACTTTTTATTCTGAACTTTTTCATGTTGGGTTAGTATTTACAGTTCATTCTCCTTTTATAACCCTTTTCCTTTAACGAAGAAGGTACCTGCCAGAAAAATTCCTGAAAGTAAAACTAGAGCAAAGTGTGTTTTAGATGGGCAAGAATATCTACTATTTGTTTCAAAACGCAAATAAGAACAACTAGTTGTCAAGGCCCCTTTTACTTTTTACCTTAGGAAGCATTTGGATGTAGTCTTAGGGCTGCTTGTTTTTCATTTTTTTGGTCTGTTTTTAACAAAATAGACAAATCTTTAAAAGTGCTTTGTGAAACATGCAGTCATGAACATAAATCTTGAGAAAGAGACTGTACTTGAGACTGGACTAATGCATATTCAGTTTTCCCCAGATGTCTCTTATTCTACTTTAAAATGTCCTTGGGGTGGAACTAGAAGGTTCTGTTTTTTCCCTCCTGGGTATCTGTGTCTGGTGTTCCTGGGTATATATCTACTATGCAAGTCCAGGTTATAGGCAGCATGTAGGCACGTTGCTGTCTTGTGCTGACCCTGCTGTCTGTGGGGACCTTTTAATCTCGTGTAAAGCTGCTGGGGGAGAGCCCCACTTGACCGTATGTCTAGTTGCATGGGGTTATGACTTTTTTTATATATTTTCTGTGAACCGTATTCTTCCAAAGACCTGGCTTCTCACTCTAAACCTAACTGGCTGCAATGTATGTACTAGGCCGATTTTTCCATTTATTTCAAAATCTGGCTTAAAAAAGGGCAGAAGAGCACATTGCTACCGAATGAAGAGGCCAAAGAAGTGTCTTTACAGTTTTCAGTGACTTGTTGTTATGGTCTAATCTATAGCTTGATGTTCTTGCTGGCTTATTCTTTTTATCCCAAATCCATATGTGCAGTAAAACCATACGATTGCACTGCTTAGTTTCAGCATTTCACTTCGGGGGTGGTGGGGAGGAGGAAGGAAGAAGGAAGCTTCTTTGAATGCTTGAAATGAAATGCTTGCCTTGTTTATTGATGTGTGGTGGAACAGTGGGTATTTTCTGCCTTATTTAGTGGCCTGGCATGGATGAAAACTCCTGTCCAGTTTGAAAATATTGTGGTGTATCTAATGAATTTGGAGAACTACTAAGTTGATACTAGCACTAAAGAACTGATTCCTTGGGATTTGTTCATTTCAATACTGTTGATACTGATGGAATTCTTAAAAGTAAAAATTTCTTTTTTAAGTTGAATTTTATTAGTGTGCTGATCTTTTACCAAAAAACCTCTTATTCTTTGGAGGAATAAGGCTCATGAACAGTTTAAAAACTTCGTTAGTGTTTTCTAGGTAAGAGATGCTACATGTACAATTCCCTACAGTAGTTTTGAGATAGTGGAACCTGTTTGTCAGATGTTTGACTGTAGTTGTTACATGCGTCTCCCTGTTTTTAAGAACTGTTAACTGTCATGACCAGTTAATTTTATGTTTGAGTGTGTGGTGTGCTTTTTTTTTTTTTTTTTTTTTTTTTTTTTTATCCTTTCTCCAGCTTAGGTTTTGAAAGTGAGTATTGATTTTTTTTTTTTTTTTTTTTTTTTTTTAAGGTTTGAGCACTGTCTCTTTGCCTGTTTTTATTAGTTAAATTTTAAAATGATCTAGTATTTTCAATAAAACCTGCATAGTGACTTAGTGCCCATGTATTTCTATAAAATGTCTGTTTTTTTAATTAAAGAGCGATTTATGGAATTACAGTGCAGAGTAGAACTTTTTTTTCCCCATTATCTTTTAGCTGATCTTTAACTGAAGTCTTTTTTTCCTAAATATGTACCTCTGCTGAGTATATGCTCAAAATATCCTTTTAAACAAACAGTGGAAATACCAGGCATTTTAATGTTAAAGCTTAGCAAAGTTCACCATAAATTTGTCTAATTACATTTGAAGTCCATTAACGCGTTGGGTTCTGGTGGTACTTGGTGGGCTGTAGCTCCGCAGCTGAGGAACTTGGTGACATGTGACTCCTTTCTAGGCTTCATGCGCCTGGTTTCCCTTCACATGGGAAGCAGGGACTTGTTGCTTCCTGCTCGCACTTTTGTCAAGCTGTGTAAAAGCTTTGGTCTGCTTTGGCTCTGTTTTTCTTCCAGGCCCGAAAGTCTTAGTTTTAGAGGCATGGAAGCCTTTGGATGACTTCAAAGAACTGTATTCCTTTTTTTCTCCTGTTTGCATCAGTTCACTCTTTTCCCTCTTTCATCCCGCTGATTCCATGTAATTGCCCTCTTGGAGAGATCCTCACTCACCCACTCAGCATCTCCTTCCTGCCACCTTGCTCAGTAGCTGTGTTCAGTTTTGTCCATTCATCTCCTCATCCCCCTCCTCCTCCCTGCCTTGTTTTGAGCAGTTACTGCCAACCCTGGCTTGTGTTTGAACCTCAAGAGAAATCTCTTATGCAGGACCTGATCGCTTGGGGGGTTCAATATGTAACACTAAGCAAGGGAAAATGCAAGTTGCACTACTGCAATTAATAAAAGCCTTCAGGAGACTTTAGTGAGTATGGAGTAAGCAATCACATGTGTTTTAAATGCTCAACTGTAGTTTTGGTTATGTTTAGGATCTTTGAGTTGCATTTTTCAAGTCCTTGGGAACTGGAGATTGGGTTAATTAGAAAGGTGGGAAGACTTCTTAGATAATCCACAGATTTGGGCAGTCAGCCAAATATTGACTTCAGTGTTTGGAAGCGCCATGTCCCTTAGTATTGTGGATACCAACTCACAAAAAGGGAGGAGAGTTTTCTGTCACTTAAAAGTTTGAGCTTTTAGAAAATGAGTATGGAATGGTTCCATAATGGTTCAGTGGTATGTGTTTTTTTTTTTTTTTTTTTTTGTTTGTTTGTTTGGTTGGTTGGTTTTTTTGTTTGTTTTTTATCTTTCTGCAGTCTGTTGTCTTGATTTTGATTTCAGTGGCTGGAATTACTAGCAGATTGTGTTTTAAATAAGTGTATGTAAGGTAAATACAAGTTAAAATACAGGAGGTTCTTGCTTCCAAGTGTTTTGTCTTACTGAAACAGAAGCAAATTCTCTCTGGATTCTTCAACACGTGGAGACTTCACTTGTAGGGCCTTTCAGTTTGCTGGGAACATAGTTTTAGGACACTTGGGACGTACAGGAAAGAAAAGATAGGATGTTAAAATGATGCTGCTCTTGGGCTAGTCAAGAAATTGATAAAATATGATGCAGTGTTGCTGTATCCCAGGGTTACACATTTATGGAAGGTGGACTTCCTTGAATATTTGAAAAGCTATTGAAATCCCAAGTTTGGATAAAACCACTTTCTACTGTGCGCTAAATATTTGGTTTTTATCTTCTGAAAAAAGAGGAGCATGGAATAAAGAAATGTCAAGAACATCAAAACTACAATTTAAAGAACTTAAATTCCTCTTTATGTAATGACAGCTTGTTTGTATTCTAGTTTTATCAAGGCAGTGTGGGTAGGTAATGGTTTAGCTCTCGGTTCCTCTGGTATCCAGGCATTAAATTAGTAGAGAAACAAAGGCAAAAAAGGTGCAGAATTTGAATTAATTTGAAACGGTTCTGTGAGTGGTGAAGAACTCACTCTGAATTCACGGTACATTTTTTTTTTTTTTTTTAACTTCTTTTCTTCTTTCACAGGAAAGATGATAAAGATTATGCTTTAAAGCAAATAGAAGGTACTGGAATTTCTATGTCTGCATGCAGAGAAATAGCAGTAAGTAACATTAGTTCTTTTTACTAGCAAACAGATTTATTAAAAGTATTGATTTGAGTGCATGCTGGGTTTGTTTGCTGAATTGTATTTTTGTACTTATAGGCTTACTATTTTTAATACAAAGGTGTAAAATAATTACAAATATCATAGAAGATTTTGCACCTGCTTAATTTGCTATCTAAACTGACAATATTTTCAGGTTACAATTTAGTACCTACCTGAGGGCAGATTAGTTATAACTACAGTAATTTAAACACATAGTTAGAGGCAGTGGTTTAAATAAACTTATTTGATCTGTCTTTTATGTTAGTACTTTAGTCATTTTCCTAAAAACATTAGTTCTTAATAGCTCATAATTAAAACATGTCAGTTTCTATTTAAATGGAGACTTTGAACTAACCTAGCATTGTTGTTAGCTGGGAAGCTCTAATATACCCATAAATATTGTTTAGACAATTCCGTTGGTTAGCCAGGATTGTTCTTATATGTTCCATATTGTTAAAAACTCATGAATGATGCATGTTCTTCTAGTTGTGGTTTGTGACAAGCTTGCAAAGCAGCTGGAACTAAGTGGGCAAGACGAGCCTTTTTGCTGATTAAAACTCTTGTATGTACTTATGTTGTTCTGGTGCTTGCATTTATTTTTCTTGATGTTTGATCTGAAATGAATTACTGAAAGGAAATGCATATAATCTATATGTGAGGAAGCAAAGTGATTATAGTTTTAGTCCATTTTCTTCAAGAGTTTGAAGTATTAGAGATCCCTCTGCTTCATTTTTAGTGATTGAAGTAAATAAGTTTCCTGCTTTGCCAACTTCCCCTTGGCTTCTAATTTCAAACCAACTAGTAATGGCAGTGAATGAGGTGGGGGGAAAAAAAGGGATTGTTCTTTGAGACAAACTCTCCTTGTCAGTTTGAAAGTCAAAGTTCCTATTAGACATCCCCACTCTGAACAGAAGAAGCTATAACCAGGGCCTTGAACTTTGAAAATGTCAACCATTTGGGCTGAAATTTTGCAAATATTGAGACTCCTTCAGGCTGAATGTTTTTGGAAGGGTTCAGCTACCATTCAGAGGGATTTAAGATGTTTTGCTGCATTTCCCTGGAGAGTTTTGAGCAGTCTGTTCTAATTGAATTTGGCGGGAGAAGCTTCTCAGAGGTATCCGGGAAGTGCCTCTTTCTGCCCCAGGATGATCCTTAAACAATTCATGTCCATGAAAAGTGCGAACTTGGCAGACACAGGAAGAATTTGACTCCCTTGCCCGGCTCGAGGGCTGTTGGGGAATTGTTCTTCCTACAGTGATAAAAGAGCAGTAACAAGCGGGAGATTCTCCTGCTCTGAGCGCTCAGACTGCAGAGCCCATCCGCCCTTGGGAGAGCAGGGAACAGCTCAGGATCTGTGCAGAAGAGGAGAGCATAAGGAAACAGCATTGCAGGTTAAAAACAACACCTTTTTTTGAGCTGTTTGTTACTGACTTTGCTTCCAGGTTGATGTGGCAGAATTTTCTTGCAGTTAAATTAATAACATCAAAAGTTCCACAGGAACTTAAGGAAAAACTTTCTGACAGTGAGGGTGACAGAGCACTGGAACAGGCTGCCC